>SJXQ01007834.1:147564-253911 GCA_006408695.1 Aepyceros melampus
TGTGAGGAATTCCTTGGAGGTCCAGCAGTTAGGACTCCTCACTTCCACTGCAGGGGACATGGGCCTGATCCTGGTCAGGGAACTAAGATCTCCCCATGCCACTCAGCAAGGTCAAAAGAAGAAGAAAGAGGAGGAGGAGAAGCATCTGAGTTGGGGCAGGGCGGGGTGGGGGGAACCCAGGGGAATTCTGTGTCCTCAGGTCAATTACACTCATGCAACAGCACAGATCGCTGAACCTCAGCTCCTGCCAGCTTCCTGCTAACCGTGGCTTTTCCATCCAATTGCTAAACCATACAAGGAGCATCTGAGAGCCAACTACACAAGCATCGCAGGCAACGTATGAGAAAGATGCTACTCAGTCTCTACCCCTGGAAGGAATCTCCACGTTTTTCTCTTTTTTTTTTTTAGCCATTTAGCCACCGGGGATGATCTTCTGTATAACACGCTGGGGATTCATAAGAGAACTGCCTTAAACGAGCTCCACCCAGAGGTGAGATGAATATAACGAAACAAAAGTATGCATATTAGAGAGAAGCATAGAAACTTATATACTAACATATGTAGAATAGATAGCCCAGTGGGAATTTGCTGTATGGCTAAGGGAACTCAAACCAAGGCTTTGTGACAACCTAGAGGGGTGGGATGTGGAGGGAGGTGGGTGGGAGGCTCAAGAGGAAGGGGACATACATAGGTATACCTATGACTGACCCATATTGATGTGTGGCAGAAACCAACACAATATTGTAATTATCCTTCAATTAAAAATAAATAAATTGAGAAAAAAATACAGCTTTGGAACACAAAGTATGCATTTTGTCATATGCTATACCAAAGAAACATACAGGGCCACAGCTGGGCACAAAAGGCCACAGCGTGCAGAGTAGCCCTCCCAAGAGTAGGGGAGGGGAGAGGTTTAAAGGATGAGTAAGCTTTTCAGGTGGAGAGGGAGGAGGATGAGTGAGGGGGAGGACATTTCAGGCCGAGGGGACAGAATCTGCAAAGGCACAAAGGTTGTGACAGCCTGCCCAGCAATGCAGCGTGGGCACCAAGTGTGGGCAGCAGGCGATGAAGCCAGACCAGCAGACAGTGGCCAGAGGGCGAGTGGAGGGCCAGACTCATCCCCGAAGCAGACAGGCACTGCGGCAGGAAGCAGGCGGCTCACCTGAGGGCGCGGGGACGGGCAGCCTCTGCTGGGGTCCTCAGCGCAGTGACCAGGGTCCTTATAAGAAGAGGACAAGGGGACTTTCCTGGTGGCCCAGGGGTTGAGAATCCATGCTTCCACTGCAGGGAACATAGGTTTGATCCCTGATTGAGGAACTAAGGGGGCTCCCCAGGTGGCACTAGTGGTAAAGAATTGGCCTGCCAATGCAGGAGACATAAGAGACATGGGTTCGATCCCTGGGTTGGGAAGATCCCCTGGAGGAGGGCATGGCAACCCACTCCAGTGTTCTTGCCTGGAGAATCCCCATGGACAGAGAAGCCCGGTGGGCTGCGACCATGGGGTTGCAAACAGTCAGACACGACTAAAGAGACTTAGCCCACATGCACAGGGAGCAAAGATCCCACTTGTGCCCTGGAGCGAAAAAAAAAAAAAGAAAGAGGACATGGAGAGTTACACGGGTACAGACGAGGCAGAGACACAGAGGAGCCACGGGAAGGCAGTGGCTGGGGTTACTCTGCCACCTGCCAAGGAGCATCAAGGGTGGACAACAGCCTCCAGAAGAGTCTCCTTCAGTGCTCCAGGAGGAACCAGCCCCACCCACACCTGGGCTTCAGTCTTCCAGCCTCCCAAACAAACTTCTGTTGCTCTGGTCTGGCATCCTTTGTTACGCAGCTCTGGGAAACTAAAACACGTATATCATCCAGCAAGTTCTGTGAAATGCTGAGAGGAGCCCACCTGGCGCAGCAGGAGACCCAGGTCTTTGTCTTGACCTTGGTTCCGTGGCCTTGGTTCCGTCCTCCCACCTCCAGGAGGTCAAAGCGGGGAGAAGTGGTGAGTGCTAAACACGTGTGACTCAGGAGACACGAAACTTGAGGTCCCAGGGGCTGCCTGTTGGGGAACCCGAGCTTGCGGTCAGTGGGCTGGCCAACCTCCAGCCCTGCCTCTTGCGATCAAACCATTACAAATGCAGGGGTTATAGCTCACACTAGCCCACCTTCTCTGGAACTGGCTTTAATATTGGGCTCATATTCAGGGTCTTGATTCCAAGGAAAGTTATGAGCTGAAGCTGCCACATGAGACAGGTGTCACCAGTGACCCCAAAGCTGGAGTGGAGCACCCTCTTAAGTGCCCAAACTGGTTCAGTGGCGAGAAACCTAATACAGCTGCCAGTCTCGTCTTCCAGCCCCCTCGCACCTGCCCAGTGGATCTGCCCTGACCTCTCTCTCTCTTTTCTCTGACTATGTCTCTCTCTCTGGCTGTTCTCAACCCAGGGCAGGGAGTCAGTGACGAGAGGGACTCACATTAGAATGAATTTCCATGACTTGACCCTTGGGGTTGGGAAGATCAGCCCTGAATCTTATAAACAGCTCCAGGATCTGTTTCCTCATCTGAACAAAGGAAGCTGATTTCACTGAATTCATGGTGTTGTCGGGAGCATTCCATGGAGTTAGTGTGATGCACTGGCAATTCAGTAACGCGCTTGCACTCACTCGTGGATTTCCAGCCCTGAAGACAGGAAGGCAGCTTCCTGAGTCTGTGCACGAACGACAAGCAAAACCGTGAAGCTAGCCAAGTTGTCCGTTGGTATCTGGCCCTCGTCAGGTCTCTCCCTCATGGCCAGTTACCCAAACACTCATATTTCCCATTGCTGCCCAATCAGTGGCTAATTCCAAGGAAAACACAGACTTAAACCAGAGCGAAACTCCTGTGGAAAGACTCTGGGCTGGCACTGGGCAACATCCCAGGAGACCCTGCCAGCGGAGACACACACCCGTGGTGCCTCTAAACCGCCCTGGCCTGAGGCAAGCACAGAGCAAAACAAGACTGCTGTCGGGCCTACCGCCGCCTGCCGTCACTTCCTTATTTCCCTGGTGCCACCCCAAACCACCGCTGCTTGAAACATCTTTCAAGAAAACGACAGGCGTGGCCTTGGGAGGGAACCGTGTAAACAGGCACCAACAAAGGTAAGCACTGAGAAAAGAAGACGAAGTTAACGGAAAGTGGGAGAAGACCAAGCTGACCTCATTTTGGTAAAGATGAAGGCCCCCGGTGTTTCCGGGGTGACTAGTCAGTTTCCCAGAACCAAGGCTTGTCTTGGGTCCCTTTAGGAAGATTTCTGGATTGAAACTTTAGGAAATTTTATTTTCTCATTGTAAAGAAATACAGCTCTCCTCCATATTAATACTGTATGTATGTGATGGTGGTGGTGTTCAGTCGCTAAGTCATGTCCGACTCTTTGCAACCCCACGAAATGCAGCACACCAGGCTCCCCTATCCTTCATTATCTCCCGGAGTTTGCTCAGATTCATGTCCATTGAGTCAGCGATGCCATCCATCTATCTCATCCTCTGCTGCCCTCTTCTCTTTTTGCCTTCAATCTTTCCCAACATCAGGGTCTTTTCCAAAGAGTTGGCTCTTCACAGCAGGTGGCCAAAGTATTGGAGCTTCAGCTTTGGCATCAGTCCTTCCAACAAATACTCAGCCTGGATTTCCTTTAGGATTGACTGGTTGGATCTCCTTGCAGTCCAAGGGACTCTCAAGCATCTTCTCCAGCACCACAGTTCAAAAGCTTCAATTCTTTGGCACTTAGCCCTCTTTATGGTCCAACTCTCATATCCATACATGACTACCAGAAAAACCAAAACTTTGACTATATGGACCTTTGTAAGCAAAGTGATGTCTCTGCTTTTTAATATGCTGTCTAGGTATACATGCATACTTTGCAATGTTGAATTATTAGTTAATCATTGGGGGTGAGGAAAACAGCATAGTATGTCTGGCCCATGATGCATACAGTATCCGTGATTAGCAGCTCTAGGTGGGAATAAGCTTGACCAATAAGAGGACTGAAGTTCAGAAAGGCCAAGGGGCTCCCAATGCAGGGGGCCCAAGTTTGATCCCTGGTCAGAGAACCAGATTCCACACACAGAAGTTAGAGTTTGCATGCCAGGACTAAAGATCTCACATGCCGCAGGGAAGATCGAAGATCCCATGTGCTTCAACTAAGACCCAACACAGTCAAATAAATAAAAATAAATATTAAAATTAAAAAAGAGGTCATGTGAGCACACAGCAAGATGGTGGATCGACCTCAGAATGAAACAACCTTGCCAGCACTTTGATCCGGACTTCCAGCCTCAAGAAGCATGAGAAAATAAACCTCTGTTGTTTCAGCTTCCCCATAAGTTGTGTTTTGCTAAGGTAACCCGAGTAGACTCGGACGACCAGTTCCCTTTCTTTTCCACAGTTGTGACACCTGGCATCCAAAGTCTAGCTTCCGCAGCACTTATGTCTTCTGTCTCATGTTTTATGTTTCCAGAAACTCTCCAGTGCAGATATTATTATCCTCAATTTATGGATGAGGAAACTGAAGAGATCAAACCAGTCAATCCTAAGGGAAATCAACCCTGAATATTCACGGGAAGGACTGACGCTGAAGCTGAAGCTCCAATACTTTGGCCATCTGATGCAAAAAGCTGACTCATTGGAAAAAACCCTGATGCTGGGGAAAAATAGAGGGCAGGAGGAGAAGGGGACGACAGAGGATGAGATGATTGGATGGCATCACAGACTCAATGGACATGAGTTTGAGAAAGCTCCAGGAAATAGTGAAGGAGAGAGAAGCCTGTAGTCTATGGGGATGCAGAGAGTCGGACACAACTTAGAAAGAGAACAACAGACTGAGGTTGGAGAGGCAAGTGGCCTGCACATCGGTCAACCTTCAGAATGTGGAGCCATGTCCACACACCCAGGCCCTCCTCACTCCACAGTCAGGCCATTTGCAGGGAATCACCTGCCTTGGCCCCCTCGGCCCATGTGTGGCTGACTATCCAGGGACCTCAGGGCCGGGTCACTGCCATGTTTTCCCTGAGAGCCCTGGCGGCCTCGCCCTGCTGAGTTCATTTGCCGCTGGTTCTGCCCTGAGGCCTTAAACAGCTTGCTTTTTTTGCTTTGGCAGGAGCTGTGGCTCCTCCCTCCTCTCTCTTTCCCAGGTGAAAAGAACTGACAAATTGACTTCACTGGAGCCAGGCTGGCAACTCATAGCAAACGCCTCCATTCACCACTTGTTTTCTGTGATCAGGATTTGGTGTCCTTGCTGTATTTCTATACATTCTGAGAGGCATAACTGAGTATTCATCAGGGACCTCATTTCCTAGCTGCAACTCTCCTGTAACTTTAAGGGCTTCTGGAACACACAGAGAAGGGGATGCTCCCAGCCCTGGGTCTCCTGTCCCCTCCCCTCTCCACTGATTCCACATCCTTCCCCGTTTTTCCTCTGTGTTCTGAACTCTTTGTTTTGTTTGTTTTCTGTTTTGTTTTTCTTCTAATATTTCTTTGACTGTGCTGGGTCTGCAACACATAGGGTCTTTGATCTTCATTGCAGGGTCTTTAATTGTGGCATGCAAACTCTTAGTTGCAGCATGTGGGATCTAGTTCCCCAACAAGGGATCGAACCCAGGCCCCCTGCATTGGGAGCACAGAGTCTTAAGCCACTGGACTGCCAAGGTAGTCTTTGTTCTCTGTTTTAACCTGACATCTGTTGAGAACCATGCGATGCCAGGCCCAGCGTTCATTGCTTTATAGGCCTTCTTTCAATCCTTTTTCCCTCCCAGGAAGAAGCTGATAAACACATTCTTGGCAAGGGATACCAGACAGATATGGTTTAATGGGTCATTTAGCCCTGGGACACTTTAGTGGAAACAGAACTTCCGCCAAAGCTGAGTCTGCCACTGTAAATACAAAAGTATTCGTCAGCCAGTTAAGGAAGGCAGTGCGTGGTTTGGTTTAGTTTGATAGATGGGAGGTGCCTTCCTTTGAGATATTGAATCATGTTATGAGGTGCAGGGTCACCTGTTCCTCTTTTGCAAGGCTGTTCCCTTGGCAAGCATTGTTACAGGGAAGAATCTGTTTCTTTTACTTTAACCTTTATTTCCCATTGCTTTCGTTCATGAAAACGGTACTGTCCATGTTAATGACCCACCTCAGGAAATCTGCTCTGAGATATTTGCAAGATTAATGGCCTTTTCACTTTAATTCCTCCCCTCCTCTTCAATTCTGTTCTATAAAAGAACCTAGCATCCGGGCCCCAACAAGATGGTGATTTTGAGACATTAGTCTGCCATCTTCTCTGTCTGCCAGCTTTCCAAATAAAGTCATTATTCCTTGCCTCAACACTTTGTCTGTAGACTTACTGACAGAGCCAGCTTGGACTCAGTGTTGATAGGGACAGAGTGAAGGACAAAGTAGGTGATTAAATAGTTAATCCCACGAGGGGATTGTGAGCAGAAAAATATGGGAGACCCCTGTAAGTTAAGAAAGTTAAGTCAAGAAAGCAGGCTTGCTTAACCACAAAACCAAGCCAGCTTGCTTATCAACAAAGCCAGGCAGCAGAAGCATGAGACATCCCCCCAAAACAATAAAACAATGGATGCATGAGACCCACATCCTGCCCAGTGAGCTCAGTAAATTAATAATCCCTAGGATACGCTCTCTGAACACATAAAAAACAATGATTTGTGGACCTAGATTGACCACCCAGGGACAAGAAAATTCCTCTGCCCAACCTGTAGGAGGAGCTGATGATGGAAGCATGATGTCTCTTCAAGAAAGACAAAGAAGTTCTTTTCCCTCTCCCCACTTTTCCTTTGATTATAAAACTGTAAGGCAGTAAATTCTGAGGGCAGGGCACCCCCCCTCATCTGTCAGCTTATAAGCCTTACAAGCATCCTATTCTAATTCAGTTCAGTTCATTTCAGTTCAGTCACTCAATAGTGTCTGACTCTTTGTGACCTCATGGACTGCAGCACACCAGGCTTCCCTGTCCATCACCAACTCCCAGAGTTCACTCAGACTCATGTCCATCGAGTCAGTGATGCCATCCAACCATCTTATCCTCTGTCATCCCCTTTTCCTCCTGCCTTCAATCTTTCCCAGCAACAGGGTCTTTTCAAATGAATCAGTTCTTTGAATCAGGTGGCCAAAGTATTGGAGTTTAGCTTCAGTATCAGTCCTTCCAGTAAATATTCAGGACTGATTTCCTTTAGGATGGACTGGTTGGGTCTCCATGCAATCCAAGGGACTCTCAAGAGTCTTCTCCAACACCATAGTTCAAAAGCATCAAGTCTTCGGTGCTCAGCTTTCTTTATAGTCCAACTCTCACATCCATACATGACTACTGGAAAAACCATAGCTTTGACTAGACAGACCTTTGTTGGCAAAGTAATGTCTCTGCTTTTTAATATGCTGTCTAAGTTGGTCATAGCTTTTCTTCCAAGGAGTAAGCTTTTAATTTCATGGCTGCAGTCACCATCTGCAGTGATTTTGGAGCCCCCAAAAATAAAGCCTCTCACTGTTTCCACTGTTTCCCCATCTATTTGCCATAAAGTGATGGGACCAGATGCCATGATCTTTGTTTTCTGAATGTTGACTTTTAAGTCAACTTTTTCACTCTCCTCTTTCACTTTCATCAAGAGGCTTTTTAGTTCCTCTTCACCTTCTGCCATAAGGGTGGTGTCTTCTGCATATCTGAGGTTATTGATGTTTCTCCCAGAAATCTTGATTCCAGCTTGTGCTTCTTCCAGCCCAGTGTTTTTCATGATGTACTCTGCATATAAATTAAATAAGCAGGGTGACAATATACAGCCTTGATGTACTCCTTTCCTGATTTGGAACTGGTCTGTTGTTCCATGTCCAGTTCTAACTGTTGCTTCCTGACCTGCATACAAATTTCTCAGGAGGAAGGTCAGGTGGTCTGGTATTCCCATCTCTTTAAGAATTTTCCACAGTTTATTGTGATCCATGCAGTCAAAGGCTTTGGCATAGTCAGTAAAGCAAAAGTAGATGTTTTTCTGGAACTCTCTTGCTTTTTCCATGATCAAATGGATGTTGGCAATTTGATCTCTGGTTCCTCTGCCTTTTCTAAATCCAGCTTGAACATCTGGAAATTCACAGTTCACGTATTGTTGAAGCCTGGCTTGGAAAATTTTGAGCATTATTTTACTAGTGTGTGAGATGATGCAACTGTGTGGTAGTTTGAGCATTCTCTGGCATTGCCTTTCTTTGGGATTGGAATGAAAACTGACCTTTTCCAGTCCTGTGGCCACTGCTGAGTTTCCCAAATTTGCTGGCATATTGAGTGCAGCACTTTTACAGCATCATCTTTCAGGATTTGGAATAGCTCAACTGGAATGCCATCACCTCCACTAGCTTTGTTCATAGTGATGCTTTCTAAGGCCCACTTGACTTCACATTCCAGGAAGTCTGGCTCTAGGTGAGTGATCATACCATCGTGATTTTCTTGGTCGTGAAGATCTTTTTTGTACAGTTCTTCTGTGTATTCTTGCCACCTATTCTTAATATCTTCTGCTTCTGTTAGGTCCATACCATTTCTGTCCATTATCAAGCCCATCTTTGCATGAAACGTTCCCTTGGTATCTCTCATTTTCTTGAAGAGATCTCGTCTTTCCCATTCTATTGTTTTCCTCTATTTCTTTTCACTGATCGCTGAGGAAGGCTTTCTTTTCTCTCCTTGCTATTCTTTGGAACTCTACATTCAGATGCTTATATCATTCCTTTCCTCCTTTGCTTTTGCTTCTCTTCTTTTCTCAGCTGTTTGTAAGCCTCCCCAGATAGCCATTTTGCCTCTTTCCATTTCTTTTTCTTGGGGATGGTCTTGATCCCTGCATCTTGTACAATATCATGAACCTCCGTCCAAAGTTTTTCAGGCACTCTGTCTGTCAGATCTAAACCCTTGAATCTATTTGTCACTTCCACTGTATAATCATAAGGGATTTGATTTAGGTCATACCCGAATGAACTTAGCCTCTTGCTGAATTATTTTCTGTGCTGAGACATAAAGGACTATGGTACCAGAGCTCTTTGGAGTCCCACTAAACAACATCTAATGGTTTCAGTATCATTACTCAGTTGACCAGAGAAGGCAATGGCACCCCACTCCAGTACTCTTGCCTGGAAAATCCCATGGATGGAGGAGCCTGGTAGGCTGCAGTCCATGGGGTCACTAAGAATTGGACACGCTGAGCGACTTCACTTTCACTTTTCACTTTCATGCACTGGAGAAGGAAATGGCAACCCACTCCAGTGTTTTTCCTGGAGAATCCCAGGGACGGGGAAGCCTGGTGGGCTGCCGTCTATGGGGTCGCACAGAGTCAGATATGACTGAAGCGACTTAGCAGCAGCAGCAACTCAGTTGATAACACAATGGTACTTATTAAGCACCTTCTGTGTGAAGGGATTATATTACTCTTGCAACACAAAGACCTCTACACAAAAGACGTTGCTGAACTTGAAACTGCAGAAAGTTCGTGAATGTTTCTTGACATCTTTCAGCGGAGATGTTTCATGCCTTTCTGAGATTTTCAAGGACCTTCAACTCACTCATGATTCAGAATGACTGCTTTACAGATTTATTATAAGCCTCCAGATGTTAAGATACTTTGTGAAAAGAACAAATACATGTAACTAATATGTTCTAATATTAGTAACATATGAACTAATATGTAAACACAGAGAAAAATGAAGTCCCTGTTCTCTGTTACCATCTGTCATGGAGGCATACCTTGACCTTGGGGAACAGAAGTATCCTCTCCTGCTTTCATTCTCCCCTCTGCTCAAGGAGCATCAATCTGTTCTCGAACAAAACGACTGGTTATACAAGCTACTCCATCTAAGGCACTTGACTGATTTGGAAGGCCCAGAAACTGACTGATCTCTTCTTCAGCCTCATTCCTTCGGTACTGTTGCATGTGTGCGTGCCAAGTCACTTCAGTCGTGTCCAACTCTGTGCGAACTTATGGACTGTAGCCCACCAGGCTCCTCTGTCCATGGGATTTCCTATGCAAGAATACTGGAGTGGGTTGCCATGCCCTTCTCCAGGGGATCTTCCTGACCCAGGGATCAAATCCACATCTCTTGAGTCTCCTGCACTGGCAGGCAGGTTCTTTACCACTCCTACCAAGCACTGTTACTCCTCAGAAATCACTGTTTAGTTTGTGTCCTTGGTAGGCTGCCTTGAGTGAAAGGAGTCATCAAGCTAAGCATTTTAAGTACATACACACAAATACACACACAGACACACTCGTGTACATATTTATATTGTAATTTAAGTCAACAGACACACTGCTTAGCCATTTGGTTCATTCATGCATGCATTTAATCGACATTTATTGTCTTATCTGGAACCAGGCTCTGGAGTTAAGGACAGAAGTCAAGTAGGTCCCAGTCCTTATGGCCTTCACAGTCTATTGAGAGATAGACACCTAAGCATATGATTTATGAGACAGTGGGTTAAATGCAAAGAGGTAAATAATTGGGAATTCAAAAGAAAGAGGGTGATTTCTCCTGGAGGGATGAAGGCAGGAAAGGCTTCACAGAAGTGACTTATGAGCTGAGATATAAAGGAATGAAATGGGTCATTTGTAGAGACATGGATGGCCCTAGAGTCTATCATACAGAGAGAAGTAAGTCAGAAAGAGAAAAACAAATATTATATATCAACACACACATGTGGAATCTAGAAAACTTGTACAGATGAGCCTATTCACAGAGCAGGAACAGAGAGGCAGACATAGAGAATGGACGTGTGGGCATGGAGAGGAAGAAGGGGAGGGGTGGGTGGATTTGAGACAGTAGCATTGACATAAATACACTGCCGTGTGTAAAATGGGAAGCTCGTGGGAAGCTGCTGTGCAGCACAGGGAGCTCAGCTCGGTGCTCCGTGATGACCTGGAGGGGTGGGATGGGGTGGGGGGAAGGGAGGTTCAGCAGGGAGGGGACATAAGTATGCGTATAGCTGATTCATGTTGTTGTACAGCAGAAACTAACACAGCATTGTAAAGCATTTATACTCCAATTAAAAAAATAGAAGTGACTTATGAGCTGAAGAATAAGCTAAGACCAGACATAACAAAGAAAACACAGTGTGTTTTGCTCCCCCAGAGGGGCGTCTCCTCCTTGGAAACACTCAACACTAGCTAATCTAACACCCGTGGCTGCTGAGCACTAAACGCCGTCTTCCGCTCTGCAATGGCAGTAACACACAGTCAAAGCCCTTTCCCCAGATGAGAAAAGCAATTTGCATTGCAAACATCTTGGCTGGGGTGGAGGGCACTTTACAGCAGGTGTTCCCGAGCCTAAGCATTTTATAATCCAATTCAAGTCTACTCTCATCTCTGGCTAAGTGAAAGCCAGCCTTTGACATGAGCTGTGTCAGGAAGGCCCACCTAACCCCCAAATCTGCCAGAAAGAACCCTGTCATCTGCCTGGACGTGGACCACGACCATCAGTCAGAGTCTTACTTTGAAATGCTAGTTTGCTGTCAAATGCCCCCTGCATTGGAATCACAGAGTCTTAACCACAGGACCCCAGGGAAGTCCCCTCCTCTCCTAATAGTTGCTAAATATTGTCCCCGTTTGGAGTCTGCTCTGCCTACACCTGTGAAGTGCCAGCCATATCAGGGCACAGACATCCCCAAACCCAGAACCCAGGCCTGGCTGCCCAGGGTTCTGGAAAGATGAAGCAACACATGGAAGGGAGCTGTTTAACTGGGGATCCTTCTGCTCAGCTCCTGAACACAGGCCAGCCTTTACAACTTTGAGCAGGTGGCTTAACCCTTTCCTCCTCGGCTTCCCGGTCTGTAGGTTGGGGCTAACACCTCCTCCAGACTTCTAGATCTGTCCATCCACAGTGGTTGCCTGGAAACTCTGAGAGGTGCTGTGGGGACGAGGGACGGAAAACCAGCAGCTCTCAGGGGACTTCCAGTAAAGCTGGGAGATGCTTAGAGCAGTGCCCTGTTGGATGAAGAACTTACACCGGGTGTGAGAAAGTGCTGGTATATGGCGCCCACTCTTCCTCTGGGGTTCTTTAAAGGTTGCGGGGATGGAGGTCTGGGGGAGTGACTAAAAGAGTGAGGAGAGGCTCTCGCAGATCTGAGACGTGAGCTGTGGACTTTGTCATTCAAGGCCCCATGTGGAATCGGGAGCAAGCATGGGGTATTCCTGGACAAGAGGTTAGCATGGGTCCTGTCAGAAGAGGTCAGTCATTTAAAACATAATCTTAGGACTTCCCTAGAGGTCCAGTGCTTAGAATCCACCTGCCCACGCAGGGGACGTGGGTTCAATCCCTGGTTGGGAAACAGATCCCACATACCACAGGGCAACTAAGCCCATGTACTGAAACTACTAATCTTATGAGCTCTGGAGCCCATGCACCATCACCAAAGGTATCTCATGACACAACAAAGGTCCAGTGTGCTGCCGCAACCAAGACCCAACACAGCCAAATAAATATCAATAAATAAAAATAAATGAAGCATAATCTTAGAACTTCAGCATCCCCTAACTCAGTAGATGAGACACCACCAGGCTCATCCTTTAGCCAAGGTCCCCTTTGCAGCCACCGGAGTCCCCCGTTGCCAGCTGTTCCCAGAACTTCTAAGAACTGTGGGCTACATGGCCAACATGTGTCCCCAGAGAATATTTGAGAAACACAGCACCTGAAAGGCCAAGGATGCCCCTGCAGAGCAGCTAATCAGAACTTCCAAGTGTTTTACACACCAAATAAACCAGGAAAAGCAAATAAACACTCCCAGTCTGACCCACAGGAGAACAGATGAGGCAGTTATGAAAGATGGGGTGTGACTCTTCCAGTACAGCTGGGGAAAACACTCTCTTTCAGAGAGAATCATTACTTAGCTTGCTTGGTTTCCCTGGCAGGGGGGTAGGCAGGGAGGTAGGAGGATACACCAATTAATGATTAGTAATTGCAGGCATAAGCAGTGGAAATGGGACCTATACCTCCTAGCTAAACTATCTCTACCCAGTTACTTGTAGCTACTCATCTGTTTCTATCAAATTGTACCCTTTTAACTGGTGCCTAAATAAACAAGCGGAAAAAGTTAATTTCCTGGCAGGAAATTCCTGTGTAATTAGTCAGCAGCTTCAGCCCCTGCCCTGTCACTCACCAGCACCGTCACCTTTATCAGGGCCACCTCTCTCCATCCCCGAAACCGTCACCTTAGGCCAGGCCACTCTGTCCCTCTCCTGGGCCACACAGCTTCCTATTGAGCTCTGTCTCTAGTTCTCTTCCCTCAAGTCTCTGCCACTCTGAGATCTTCAGTATAGAGACCTTCCTAAACCCCAAATCTGGTCCACCCTCCCGTGCTTAAAATCTGCAACATCTCTTCATTTACTCTAGGATAAAATTCAAACAACCTTGCATAACTTACAAAGCCATGCTCTGACCTCTGCTTACCATTCCAGACTCCTGTCCCCCCTTCCCCATCTGGAGTCTATGGGGTCGCAAAGAGTCAGACGAGACTGACTGAGCACAGACACGGCTAATTACAGAAAAAGAATACAGCCCAAGAATAACCCGAGCTTGTCAGCCTTCCTGTCAAACTAACACAGTAGAAAATTTCCTCTAGACATGTGACTTTACGTCCACGTTGTATATTTTGTGACTGAATTAATTTATTCATTATATTCCATTTACTAGAAAATCCATTTTGTCTTTACTTTGGGAGAGCATGAAGAGACGAATTATTCCTTAGACTTTGGTGCATATTAAACTGTAGACTGGGGCTCTTCCTTGGTGGCTCAGTGGTAAAGAATCCCCCTGCCAAAGCAGGGGACATGGATTCAATCCCTAATCCAGGAAGATTTCACAGGCCAAGGAGCAACTAAGCTCGTGCATGCTTAGTCGATCAGTTGTGTTCAACTCTTTGTGACCCCGTGGACTGCAGCCCACCAGGCTCTCTGTCCAGGGGATTCACCAGGCAAGAATACTAGTGGGTTGCCATGCTCTCCTCCCAGGGATCTTCACAACCCAGGGATTGAACCCAGGTCTCCTGCCTTGCGGGTGGATTCTTTACCATCTGAGCCACCAGGGAAGCCCAAGAATAGTAGAGTGGGTAGCCTATCCCTTCTCCAGGGAATCTTCTCAACTCAGGAATCAAACCAGGGTCTCCTGCATTGCAGGTGGATTCTTTACCAGCTAAGGTACCAGGGAAGCCCAACTAAGCTCATGCGCCACAACTACTGAGCCTGTGCTCTCGAGCCCAGGCGCCACAGCTATTGAGCCAACAAAACCTAGAGCCCCTGCTCAGCAACAAAGACCCAGCACAACCATACTAAATAAAAATTATCAACAGGAGCCTGGACTAGCCACTCTTTGAGGGCAAAAGTGAATCTTGTTCAGCCTCATATCTCCATGCTGATAAAAGCACCTGGTATGAGGTAGCTGCTTATTAAGGATGAGCTGAATGAATGAATAAAGGAGGAGGTTAACTCACAATACAAAGTGCAAGAATGAGGCTGAGTGTTTTACCTAGAATACCTCACTTACGTCTCACAACCATCTGTGATACAGGCTATGTAGCTACTTCTGATTGAAAACACTCTCTAGCATTCAAACGTTGTTTCTTTCTCTTTCGCCGGGGAGTGAACCCAGACTTCCGGCCGGGAAAGTGCAGAGCCCTGACCACTGAACCACCAGGGCATTCCTTCAACACCTTGCTTCTAACTACTTGTATCATGGAGTCAGGGCTGATCTTTCATAGAAAGGAAAATTGTGGCTAGAGAGAAGACTTTCACTGCCACACATAATTTATCTTCCAATCATTATAGAAATATGTAAATAAACTTTGAAAGGTAAGATAAGCTGGTGAAGGCAATCTAGCTGAGATAACTGTTGAACAACAGGAGCAGAATGAGGGCCAGGTATGCAGATGCCTTCAAGACCATAACTGAGTATTTGCAATTCATGGATAAAAGGAATCCTAGTCTGGGAGATCAAACAAGATGTCAGGAGACCAAGAACCTCTGTTGTAAAAGAAAAGGCTCTGCATTTTAGCTCCCTGTCAAAGAGATGTATGTATATCAACCTAGGTCCCATTAGGAGGCAAAAACCGATGTCAACAGGAAATTCTTTATGTTTAACATAAAGAATTATGGGAACTTCTTGGTGGTTCAGTGGTCAAGTCTCCTCACTGCCAACGCAGAGGGTTCAAGTTCAATCCCTGGTCAGGGAACTAAGATCCCACATGCTGTGCATCATGGCCAGAAGATTTTTTTTTTTTTTTTTTAAGAATTATGAAGCTATGACAGGAGTGCAACTATAAGTTGTAAAAAGACCTCTAGAGTGTACCTCAAGCTGAAGGAGAATACCCAAGGAAAGACAAAGGTGGAGGGGAGCTCCCCGCCAAAGGCTGGGCTGCTGATCTCGTTGGAGAAGCTGTAATTGTAGCCCACTGGGTGGAGAGGTTCACCAGGCTGATCAGGCCAGAGTTGGTCCACACTGCTGGGCAGGCAGGAAGCAGCTCCCCAGGGTGCCGGCCCTCTGAGGCTGGTGGACAGGAAGGCAGAGGGGGTTTGAGCACCACTGCAGGCCTGGAGTGGGCAGAACCACATAGGCAGGGCTGCAGGAAGGCAGCCACTGGGCCGGAAGTTCCCCAAGAGACCAAATGTTCTGGGCACACTGCTGAGGCCCAGCACCACTGTGCTCACAGACTTGCACCACCGACCATCCATGTAACAAGAGACAGAAAGGAGGGAATTCCCTGGAGAACCAGTGGTTAGGATTCTGTGCTCTCACTACAAAGGGCCCAGGTTCAATCCCTGGTTGGGGAACTAAGATCCTGCCTGCTGCAACTAAGCGCCTGAACGTGAAACTAAAAAACTAGTCTATGGGGTCATCATTATCATGAATATTTATTGATGTCTATTTTTGGTTAGTTGTTGTTGTTTAGTTGCTAAGTCGTGTCCGACTCTTTGCGACCCCATGGACTGTAGCCTGCCAGGCTCCTCCATCCATGGGATTTTCCAGGCAGGAATACTGGAGTGGGTTGCCGTTTCCTTTTTCAGGGGATCTGCCCAACCCAGGGATCAAATCCACACCTCCTGCATTGGCAGGTGAATCCTTAGCCACTCTACCACCAGGAAAGTCCAGCCACCCCCATTTTATAAGAAAAAAAGGCACAGCAGTGCATAGAGCTTAAACACCCAGTGTGACATAACCCACACGTAGCACAGCCGTGTCACTGAAGCAGAGAGGACTCGTGGTTTCTGTCACCGCCTTAGGTCCGCACAGGACTCTGTTCACCTTCTCTCACAGGCAGCAGTGTGTGGCCCAGGACAGTCGAGGTCATGTTCTGCTCCACCTTGCTAGAGGTTTAGGCAACTCACCTGAATTCTCCACTTGCTGTTTGCTAATTTGAAAAACAAGAGGTGAAAAGAAGGGACTGTCATCAGAAATCGGCAGTTCCACAGTGCAGAAGTGAGCCAAAGCTGCTCTCCATATCTACCTCTCAACCATCGGGGTGGGCTCAGACAGGCTCTGGTGCCATCTATTTCCAGAATTCCCCAGCTTCCATAATCCCACTTCATCCCCTGCAGCTAGTGACTTGGTTTAGTGCTGTGCTTTGGCATCTGATAAGAGTTAAATCCGAAAACTTTAATGTGGCATCACTGTATTTACTTTGGCTTCTAACTTACAAAGGAGAGGCTGATTTTATTTTTCCAAAGTCAGGTGATGAAGAGGAAAATGAGCCAGCCCACTCCAAGCTGAATTGACAGAGAGCTGGAGGTGGAGATGAATGAGTAGTATTAGCACCCACTCAGGCAGCTCTTCCAAAGGAAAGTGGGAGGGTCACGCACCATTTAACATGGCGACAATCCCAGGTTCAGGTTCAACATCAGCCAAACCTATCCTGACTCACAAGGTGTGGCAAAAGAAGAGGCTGCCTACAGGACAAACTGAGTTGAAAATAACAATATGAATTCAGAATTTTTTCCTCTTTAAAAAATATGCAAGGAAAGGCAAACTGATAGAAACAGAAGGCAAATGACCATAAGGAAATCTATGGGGGTTGTAAGCGTTCTAAAACTGAATTATGGTATGGCTACACAAATTACCAGACTAGAAAGAAGGATGAGGTAGGGCAGGAGGTGGAGTGAGGGGAAGGGGTGTCTGGAATGGAGCCAAATCGGCCTAAGCTCCTAAATCTGCTAATCAACCAAAGGTAAATGTCCCACACCATTAGGAAATGGATCATATCACTAACCCACTTCTAACTAGGGCTTCCCTGGTGGCTCAGATGGTAAAGAATCTGCCTGCAATGCAAGAGACCCAGGTTCAGTTCCTGGGTTGGGAATATCCCCTGGAGAAGGAAATGGCAACCCAGTCCAATATTCTGGCTGGAGAATCCCACAGACAAAGGAGCCTGGTGGGCTACAGTCTACGGGGTCACAAAAAGTCTGACATGACTCAGCGTCTAACTTTCACTTTCGTATAACTAACAATAAGCCATTTGGGAGACATTTGCCTCTATAGTTTTTCATCTCTCGTTGATATAGCCAATTATGACTGCATCCAGTGTTTTATAGTAACTTGCATACTTATCTTTTTATTCTCACTAGGCTGTAATCCTCTTAAGTGTAAGCACTGGGAGTAACTGGGTTTTATTATTATTATTATTATTTATTTGGTTGTGCTGGATCTTAATTGCAAAGGATCATTAATCTTTGTTGCAGCGTGCAGGATCTTTAGTTTCAGCATTCAAACTCTGAGTAGCAGCATGTGGTATTTATAATAATTCCCTGACCAGGGATTGAACTCCAACCCCCTGAATTGAAAGCACAGAGTCTAAGCTACTGGGCCACTAGGGAAATATCAGGATTAGTTATTTATGTATTCCACAGTGCCTAGGTAACTGAGAATATTCATTCAATATGTTATATTAATATTTACATATCACTTATTTTTATTTGTTTATAGGTAAATGTATTCACATTGTTCAAAACTCAAAAGTTACTTACTTAAGGGCATACATATATAATGAAGAGTTTCCTTTCCTCATCACCCCCAGATGTAATGGCAACAAATTTCCTCAGTGTTTGACTATGAAAGTCTTTATTTCTTCATTTTAAAAAGTAATTGTATCTATTCATTTATTTTTGACTGCGCTGGGATACTCTCTAGGTGCTAGCTGTAACACAAAGCTTCTCATTGAAATGGCTTCTCTTGTGGAGCGTGGGCTCTAGGGTGTGCAGGCTTCTGTAGGCGCATCCCGTGGGCTCAATAGCTGTGATTTCCTGGCTCTAGAGCAGAGGCTCAATAGCTGTGGTGCACTATTTCATTGCTCTGCAGCATGTGGGATCTTTTCAGACCAGGGATCGAATCTGTGTTCCCTGCATGGACAGGCAGATTCTTAACCACTGACAACACGGAAGCCCCTATAATCAAACTTTTAAAAGGCGAAGACAAAGTTGAAAGCATCAAGAGAGACATGAATCATCACATACAGTAAGATTATCAATATTATTGATCCTCAATAAAATAAGATGATCAGTATACTTCTCATCAGAAACTCTGGAGAACACAGCGGACTGAAAGACACATTCAAAATGCTAAAACAACAACCTGTCAACTATGAATCCTATATGTGGCAACTGTCCTTCAAAAGTGAGGGAGAAACTAAGACATTCCCAGATAAATAATAGCTAAGGGACCTTGTGGCCAGTAGACCTGCCCGGCAAGAAATGTTTAAGAGACTCCTATAAGGTGATATGAAAGGACACTAGATAGTAGCTGGAAGCCATATGGAGAAATAAGGACATCAATGAAAGTAAATACATGGAAAATTATAAAAGCTAGTACTATTATAACAATGTTTTGTAATTGTACTTTTTGTTTTCTACATGAGTTGAGACTAATATATTTAAAGAAAAAAATTATGTAAAAGCTATTATTGCTATGACTTTGGTTTGTAACTTCAAATCTTGCTTTCTAATAATTTAAGAAACAAATGCATTTTAAAGAATTATTAGCTCATGTTTTGGGGCACACAACACATAAAGGTGTAATTTTGTGACATCAACAACAGAAAGGACTGGGGACAGAACTGTAAAGAAGCAGAATTTTTTATGTTATTGAAATTAAGCTGGTATAAATTCAAATTAGAGTGTTATAACTTCAGAATTTTAAATGTAATTCCCATGGTAACCAAAAAGACAATAGCTTAAAGGAAATGAGAAGGTAAAGTAAACACTTCACTACAAAAAATCAACTAAGCACAAAAGAAGACAGCAATCTGGAAATAAGGGACAAAAAAAACCCCCTAAAACATACTGAAAACAAATAGCAAAATAACAGAAGTCCCTCCTTATGAGTAATTACTTTAAATGTAAATGGGTTAAACCCTCCAAGGACAGAGATTAACAGAATGGATAAAAGCACATGACCAACCATATGCTGTCTACAAGAAACACATCTGAGCTCCAAAGACACAGAGATCGAAAATAGAAAGATAGAAAAGACATTCCATCCAAAGAGTAATCAAAAGAGAGCAGAGATGCTGTACTAATATCAGACAAAACAGATTTTAAATCAAATAAGTTTACAAAGAAAAGCATCATATGCTATGAAATGTTCAATACAGCAAGATGATGCAACAATTGTAAACATTCATATGCCAAATGAGAGGCCATCAAAATAAGTGAAGCAAAAGCTGGCAGAATTTAAGAGAGAAATAGTTCTAAAAAATACTGGCAACTTCAATACCCCACTCATAATAATGGATAGAACAACCAGACAAATGTAAGGAAACAGAGGACTTAGAATAAACCAATTAACTCTAACACATAGTATACGGAGCATCCTACCCAACAGCACACACATCATTCTCAAGTGCAGGCAAGACACCGTGCAAGCCAGGCCACAGATTCAGTCTCAGTATGATATCGGACCGTAACCAGATCAAGTTAGAGACTGGTAACAAAAGGAAAGCTAGACATTGATGAAATTGTGGAGAAACCAAGTGACACAGTTTTAAGCAACCAATGGATCGAGGAAGAAATCACAAGGAAAATTAGAAAGTAGTTGCAGGCAAGTGAAAATGAAAACACAATTTACCAAAACTTATGGAAAGTGGCAAAAGTGGTGCTTTGGGGGGAAATTGTAGTTATAAACATATTTTTTTTTTAAAAGGAAGGAAAGAGGCAGAAAGAAAGGAAGACTGAAAATGGATCAAAGTACAGTACAATGATAAGAAAATAGGGATTTCCTTGGTGGTCCAGTGGTTGAGAATCTGCCTTCCAATGTTGGGGACTGAGGCTCGATCCCTGCTCAGGGATCTGAGGTCCAACAGACTGAGGAGCAACCACGCCAACCTGCCACAGCTACTGAAGCCCAAGTAGAGAGTCCGTGTGCCGCAAGAAAGGATGCTTCATGCTGCAGCTAAGACCCAGACGCAGCCAGATAAATAATATTTTTTAAAAAAGAAACAAAAAAACAGAAAACAATAGGTTTTGCTGAGGATGTAGAAATTGGAATGCTTGTGCACTGTTTGTGTAAATATAAAGTGGGACGGCTGCTATGGAAAATAGTTTAATGCTTCTTCAAAAAATTAAAAATTGTCTATGATCCAGCAATTTCACCTCTGGGTATATATACCTGAAAGAATTGCAAGCTGGGTCTCAAAGAGATATTTGTATACCCATGTTCATAGCAGACTTATTCACAATAACTAAAACATGGGAGCAATCCAAGGGCGTGCTTAACAGATGAGTGGATAAGCTAAAGGTGGTCTTTATGAAATATTGAAATGAAATATTATCTAGTCTTTACAAGGAAGGAAATTCTGCAGTATGCTAGAACATGGATCAACCTTGAGGACATTATGCTAAACGATATAATCCAGTAACCAAAAGACAAATACTGTAGATTCTACGTACATGAGGCACTTAGACAGGATCATAAGGACGAATAGTATAATGGTGGTTGCCATGGGATTGAGGAGAGGGGAGAATGGGGAGTTGTTTAATGGGTAGAGTTTCAGTTTTGCAAGATGAAAGAGCTGTGGGGACAGATGGTGGTAGCAGTTGTACAACAATGTGAATGTGTATAATATCACCTAACTGTACACCTTAGAATAGTTAACATGGTAAAATTTATGTGTATTTTACTACGTTAAAGGAGAAGTGGGAGGGGAACAAACCTGCCCAGGAATGTTTACAGCAACTTTATTCATAATTCCCCACACTTGGAAGCAACCTAGATGTCCTTCGATAGGTGAGTGGATTAACTATGATATATCCAAGCAATGGAATGTGATTCAGTCCTAAGAAATGAGCTATCATGCCATGAAAGCTAATCTCAACAGCTAGAGAGGTGGACCATAAAGAAGGCTGAGCGCTGAAGAACTGATGCTTTCAAATTGTGGTGCTGGAGAAGACTCTTGTGAGACAGCAAGGAGATCAAACCAGTCAATCGTAAAGGAAATCAACTTGAATATTCACTGGAAGGACTGATGCTGAAACTGAAGCTCCAACACTTTGGCCATCTGATGTGAAGAGCTGACTCTTTGGAAAAGACCCTAATGCTGGAAAAGATGAAAGGCAGGAGGAGAAGGGGATGACAGAGGGCGAGATGGTTAGATGGCATCACTGACTCAATAGACATGAATTTTAGCAAGCTCCGGGAGATGGTGAAGGACAGGAAAGCCTGGCATGCAGCAGTCCATGGAGTCGCAGAGTCAGACACAACTTAGTGACTAAATAGCAACAAATGTATATATATACTGCATGATTCCAATCATATGACATCCTGAAAAGGGCAAAACTATGGAGACAGTAAAAACAGTAGTGGTTGCCAGGCTTTTAGGGCACAGGGAGGGACAAACAGGTGGAGCAAGGATTTATAGGGCAGTGAAAATAAAATATTACAGTGGTAGACAGATACAAGTCATTATACATTTGTCCAAACCCATAGAAGGTATAATACCAAGAGTGACTTCTAAGGTAAACTATGGACTTCAAGAAGTTATGATGAGTCAGTGTGGGTTCACTGATTGTAAAGTATGTCCCACTCCGGTGGGGGATGTTGATAATGGAGGAGGCTAAACACATATGGGGACAGCAGCATATCTCTATACCTTCCTCTCTATTTTGCTGTGAACTTAAAACTGCCCTTAAAAATAATTTTTTTGTATTATTATACAAAATAACACAGTTCAGTTCAGTTCACTCAGTTCAGTTCAGTTCAGTACAGTCACTCAGTCGTGTCCAACTCTTTGTGACCCCATGAATTGCAGCATGCCAGGCCTCCCTGTCCATCACCAGCTCCCGGAGTTCACTCAGACTCACGTCCATCGAGTCAGTGATGCCATCCAGCCATCTCATCCTCTTCGTCCCCTTCTCCTCCTGCCCCCAATCCCTCCCAGCATCAGAGTCTTTTCCAATGAGTCAACTCTTCGTATGAGGTGGCCAGAATATTGGAGTTTCAGCTTCAGTATCATTCTTTCCAAAGACACCCAGGGCTGATCTTCTTTAGAATGGACTGGTTGGATCTCCTTGCAGTCCAAGGGACTCTCAAGAGTCTTCTCTAACACCACAGTTCAAAAGCATCAATTCTTCGGCGCTCAGCTTTCTCCACAGTCCAACTCTCACATCCATACATGACCACTGGAAAGACCAAAGCCTTGACTAGATGGACCTTTGTTGGCAAAGTAATGTCTCTGGTTTTGAATATGCTGTCTAGGTTGGTCATAACTTTCCTTCCAAGGAGTAAGCGTCTTTTAATTTCATGGCTGCAGTCACCATCTGCAGTGATTTTGGAGCCCCCCAAAATAAAGTCTGACACTGTTTCCACTGTTTCCCCATCTATTTGCCACAAAGTGATGGGACTAGATGCCATGATCTTCATTTTCTGAATGTTGAGCTTTAAGCCAACTTTTTCACTCTCCTCTTTCACTTTCATCAAGAGGCTTTTTAGTTCCTCTTTGCTTTCTGCCATAAGGGTGGTGTCATCTGCATATCAAAACTGCTCTTAATAATAATTTTATTTGGCTGTACTGGATCTTCACTGTGTGATCTTCAATCTTTGATTTCGTTATATGGGATCTAGTTCTCTGACCAGCGATTGAACCCCAGCCCCCTGCACTGGGAACTCAGACCACCAGAAAGTTCCCAAAATAATTTTTTTAAACCATAAAGATATATCAGAATTTGGTTTGAAAATTAATTTCAGAATGAAACATAATTTTTCTAAAAGGGTTATTATCAGAATAAGTCTCAAACTGTCCTAATATGCACCCCTATATGACATATTTTTAAATACTTTCATCCTTGTATACATACAAGTTGTCATTAAAATAATGCTTTATGTGCATTATAAAAATATACAGAAATAGAAATCCAAAAAGGATGAACTTTTAAAAATAAATAGAAGTAAAAATTCCAGTATCTGCTGCCCACAACTCCTCAAGGTCAGAGGGAAAAGAAACGAGCCCTGGCTGCAGGCCACTGGCCAGTGGGTGACTCAGGGAGTCTGAGAGTTGGGGAGAAGGGGCAGGAAATGACTACACTGCTGCTCAGGACCATAAACTCCAAGCCGACATCAGACTATCAGTCTCAGGAGACACGCACTCTCCTTCCTCTCCCCTCCCTCTGGAACCCTACCCAGGTGACCTGCACAGAGGTGGCTCTGCCCTCTTTCCCATGTAAGCTACTGGCCTGAACTTTGTCCTGGCTAGGCTTTTGGCCTCCTTCCAGACCGCCCTTGGTGATCACACATCAGTTGGAGTTCACCCAGGCAAACACACTAAAGAGGTAAGCTGTGAAATAAGGCTTTATCTGTACTCCTCCCAAGATAGCACCTGGAACCTGGCTGGGGACAGTACTGGCATTTGTTAGGAAAATTACACTGACCAGAGCCATCTAAAATACATGTTTGTCCCTCGACGTCTTCTACCACGCTTCTGAAAAAAAGGAGACTTCAGTCAAAAGCTGTTATCCTGAAAAACAAAAGATTTTTTTCCCCTTAGGCAGGTATTAGAACTTTTTTTGAAAAATAGTGTCTCCTTTTAAATTGCTATAACCTTGAGAGTACATTATAAAACAAACATAAATTTACACATTATAAAACATATACAAACATACAAAGGTACACATACTGCCTTTAATTATCCTCAAAGGAAAAAATGAACAATCTGGTTGGTCACCAAGGTCCTCTCAACCCTAAAGTTCTGATTTGGGGTGAGGTTTCATATGAATATTAGAGCTTCCCTGGTGGCTCAGATGGTAAAGAATTTGCCTGCAATGTGGGAAACCTGGGTTTGATTCCTGGGTCAGGAGGATAGGAATGGCAACCCACTCCAGTATTCTTGCCTGGAGAATCCCATGGACGGAGGAGCCTGGCAGGTTACTGTTCATGGGATCGCAAAGAGTCAGACAAGACTGGGCAACTAACACTTTCACATGAATACTGTGGCAGAGTCCAAACATCAAATTTATTCATTTTTTAGAGACTTGCTGAAATATAAAACTACGGAGGAGAGGAGAATCTTTTGCACTCGCACCTCACCCTCAGCCCTTTGAATTCCACTCAAATCAATGCAATGGACACAGAAGCTGCAGATTAACGAGAATGTGATCAACTCTCGACTTTATTTTGTCAGTATAAGCTCACCATGCTAATTTCCTGAACATCCTTGGATGAATTTAAGAAATCATGGGGACTTCCCTGGTGGTTAAGTGGTTACTATTTTGCGGGGATGCAGGTTTGAAGCCTGTTTGGGGAGCTAAGAACCAAAAAACCAAAACATAAAACGGAAGGAATACTGTAACAAATTCAGTAAAGACTTTCAAATAGTCCACATCTTTTAAAAAAAAATCTTAAAAAAAAAAATCACTGAAGATGTAAAATAAGGAGTGAATAAGGAGTGACCACGCTGTGGTTTTAAAATGCCACGAAGAAGCTTTTCTGTTTCCTCAAGAAATGACTCATTACGTCCAGTTACTGAAATAACAGGTGCCAAGCAGCTAGCACATGCCTAGCACCCAGCAGGCTCTCCAAATCCTTATAGAAAGAACCACAAACAAGCCATTACAAATACACAAATAGAAGCATGTCGAATAAGAAACCTTCTCATGGTCCCCATGCTCTTGACCCACCCAGAAAACACAATAAGGATGTTGCTTTGAAGTTGGTGCTGGAGGGAACAGCTTGAGTTGGGGAGTTTCAAAGAGGTTGGATATTGGGCAGGAGTCACCTGTGGACTCCTCCCCTGAAAGGAATGTGTGGGAAAAGCCAGCACAGAAATCAGTCACAGTGGAGTTAGCACATCTCACCTGCAAGCTGCTACCACTCTTTTGGAATCAAAAAGACAATTCCCCATCACTTGGAGCTGAAAGACATGTCTTCAGGAGAGAATGGACAAGCAAGTGACTCGCTAGCTAACCAGCAACAGGCTTATTGGACACAGGAGTGAGGGCTTAACAAAGCTTGGTGGTGGTGGTTTAGTCGCTAAGTCGTGTCCGACTCTTGCAATCCGGTGGACCGTAGCCCTCCAGGCTCCTCTGTCCATGGGATTCTCAGCAAGAATACTGGAGTGGGTTGCCATTTCCTTCTCCAGGAGATCTTCCTGCCCCAGGGGATCTTCCCGACCCAGGAATCAAACCCAGGTCTCCTGCATTGCAGGCAGATGACTTACCAACTGAGCTATGAGGAACTAGATGAATATGCAGTAAAAGGGGGCTTCCCAGGTGGGCAGTGGTAAAGAACCCACCTGCCAATGCAGGAGAAGCAAGACATGCGCATTCAATCCCTGAGTCAGGAAGACCCCCTGGAGGAGGAAATGGCAACCCCCTGCAGTGTTCTTGCCTGGAAAATTCCAGGGACAGAGGAGCCTGGCGGGCTACAGTCCATGGGGTCACAAAGTCTTGGACACAACTGAGTGACCCACAATAGAAGTGGGATTCATGGCTTAGCAAAGTTACATTCAGAATCACAAGCGCGTAGTGGGGCACGTGATGATGCGTGGGGTGGCGTGTGCAAAGATGACAGTGCTCTGAGGGTACAGACCGGGGTGGGGGTGCAGGGGGCATAAATGGAGGGCAAGGACTTTATCAAAATCCCAGGAGGGAAGGGCAGGCTTTAGAAAGGAACAAAGCTGCCTGGCCTGAAAAGGAGGGAATGCTGGCTGCGACTGTGAGCAAGAGATAACAGAGGAATGCAACTTTTTCTTCTTACAACATCTGAATTTCAGTTTATTTTTATCTCCCAGTCCCCAACTTCTGGGTCAGCCTAGTAGATCCTCATGAAGGCTGACACCTTCAAATACCTGAAGGTGGTTCTCATAGCCACCCTGACCCCCAGCCCTTCATCACTGTGGGCCAAATATCAGACAAAGAGCCCTTTAAACAGGCCACAGTGAAAACTTCCCATTCTGGGGTATTTTTCTCCCTTCTGCCATCTACTGGTGAAAATGAAAATATCATAGCCTCCCACCTGAACGTTCAGATCTGCAAATGACTTTGAAAGCCCTTTTGTGTCATATACTTCTTTGTTAGGTGGAATACATTTTTTCAATGATTCAACCTTCAATAAGTAAGCACTGCTGAATGAATAATATGAAATTATACATGTACACATAATATACAAAGTATTCAGGATAAAGAGGAGAGACTTGGCATCAAATTGGGTCCCTTACGAGCTGTATGGCAAGCTGTATGGGCAAGCTATTGATGCTCATCCACTCTTCGTCTGTAATAATACCAACAATAATGACAGTCACAATGGCTAACACTTACTAATCATTATAAGGAAGAGCCACAGTACAGTTCATTTAAACCTCACAAAGTAGCTTTATTACTATCTGTGTTTCTTCAGATAAGGAAATTGAAACAAGAAAAGGTTGAATACCTTGCCCAAGGTCTCACAACTGGATAGTCCGGCTCCTTAGCTTATAATGGGGACAATAATACCCACCTTTCAGGATTGTTCAAGAAACTAGAGACAAGTGTGAAGTTGCTGATACACCATCTGTTACAGAAATGATAGATATTGAAACTTCTGTGCGCCGGGCTCTGCAGGATGTTAAGAATCACATCCATGAGAAGGCTGTGGTCCCTGCCCACTGGGCGAGCACAATCACAGTACAACATTAAGACTGAGTTCAGCCCAGACAGCACCCAACTTTTCATTATTGTCTTCCTGCTACCTGCCACAGTGGCTGCGAGAAAGCAGACGCTGGCAAGGAGAGAGGAAGGGCACAGAGTTAAAAAACAAATAAAACCCAGTTCAAGACTCTATGAGGCAGGACTTCCCTGGTGGTCCAGTGGTTAAGAACCTACCTTCCAATACAGGGGGATGTAGGTTCAATCCCTGGCCAGAAAACTAAGATCCCAAATGCCTCGCGACAACTAAGCATATGGACCTCCAACCAGAGAGCCCGCATGTCGCAACTAGAAAAGGCTGGGCACCCCAACAAAGACCAGCACAGCCAAAATAAATTTTTAATAATTTTTTAAATAATTTTTTTTAATTTTTAGAAAAGACTCTGTGAGGCAGATGGGAGAGATGCTTTTATTTCCGTGTTAACGAGTGAGAGAAATCAAGGGTCAACAACTCCACAAGGTACAGAGCTACGAACAGTCTCTTGACGGAGACTGTTCCCACACTCCGCCATCTCCGTGTCCCTCCAGTTTCTTCCAGTCCCTAGATGGCACCCGTGGGTTAATGAAGGATGACATTTTGGGAAGGCACTGGGTGGACCATGAACAGATATCAGGCCCACCTCCTAGAGATTCTAGTCTCTACACGAGCCCATATTTTTCCCGCATCTCTCTTCCACTTGACACGTCAGCTCTTCACTCTGGGTGAGACTGGTTAGTATGATTTCTCAGAGTTCAAGTTTCTACAGTTATTTTTGGCTGGCGTCTTTAGTGCATACCTGGGACAGGTGAGGCATGAAAAGGAATGTGGGTGTGGGTAGCCCTTGAGTCTCTAGGGTCTGGGATAGCCGGGGTCTGGGTCTCTTGTCATTCCAGCTAAAGAGGGGTGACTCACACCCTGATTTACTATCGGCCCCGAGGCTGGGTTTCACCTTAAGAGCTATGTGGATTAAAACTTATCTACTCTCTGATTCTGCATTCAAGTCTTTGGAGCGTACTTGCTTGATGTTATTTTGTTACCTGCTTTTGATAACATGGATGCCTTCATTTTCTGTAACAAACACCACAGTCTGTGGTTCTTTCTGGTCTCATTCCTCAGGGCTTTGAAGGACATGGGGCAGATAGTCTCGGATTGGATCTGGGGCTGGATCGGCTGGTAGGAACCTACCTGGAAAGTACTCTGGCTATAAACTGGATGTTCCTATAGAGTCAGCCAAGTCTAGGATATCCATTTTTCTTGGCTGCACTGGGTCTTCGTTGCAGCATGTGGGCCTGGTTACCCCGTGGCAGGTGGTATTTTATTTCCCTGATTAGGGATCGAACCTGTTGTCCCCTGCATTGGAAGGTGGATTTTCACTCACTGGACCACCAGGGAAGTCCTTCATTACATTTTTGAAGGACTGAGAAAACAATAATCTAGTTGAGTCTAGATCCCTCCCAGCAACTTCTAGAACCCTCTCAGACTGCCCTTAAATTCCAGAGAGCCTGAATTCTGGGCCTGCTTTAAGCTTAGCACCGCTTACTCGGCTGAAACCCCAGCGCAGGGGTCCTACGCTGCTGTTCAGTTTCTAAGTCGTGTCTGACTCTTTGTGACCCCATGGACTGCTGCACACCAGGCTTCCCTGTCCCTCACTATCTGCTGGAGTTTGCTCAAACTCATGTCCATTGGATCAGTGATGCCATCCAGCGATCTCATCCTGTCACCCCCTTCTCCTTCTGCCCTTAATCTTTTCCAGCATCAGGATCTTTTCCAATGAGTCGGCTCTTCACATCAGGTGGCCAAAGTATTGGAGCTTCAGCCTCAGCATCAGTACTTTCAATGAACATTCAGGGTTGATCTTCTTGCTGTCCAAGGGACTTTCAAGAGTTTTCTCCAGAACCACAATTTGAAAGCATCAATTCTTCGGCACTCAGCCTTCTTTATGGTCCAACTCTCACATCCATACATGACTGCTGGGAAAAGCATAGCTACGTCTGGGATCCTAAGACCCCTCCTTTCATAAGGTAAAGATACTTTTCTCATTTCACTTTGGCTCAGCAGAGGAAGGAAGTAAAACCAGGTTGGTTAGTATCATGACATCATGATACAATGAATACTATATAAAGTGGCTCTATGATTCAGATGAGAAATAAGGGAGAATTTTCTCTGGGGCAGCATCACTGACTACTGCAAGATAATCCCTCTAGGTCATATAAGTTAGGTGTGGGAATTGATTGCAACTGGGAGGCGGAGGAAGATGGTTGATTATTTTAAAGCCTTCAGTGTCCTAAATCAGGAAAGCAGAACTAAGAAATTATACCAAAATGGGACTAGAAGAAAGGCTAGAGACCTCCTTCCCCACTTCTAAAACTAGAACTTTGGGACCTTAACTGCAAAAACAATTTACATTTAAGAGGATGTCATTGTAAATTTCTGTACTTCTAGCCATCCTACCATTTCTAAAGACTTGTGTGCATCCACACTCAATAGTGTCTAACTCTGCAACTCCATGGACTGTATGTAGTCTGCAGGCTCCTCTGTCCATGAGTTTTCCCAGGCAAGAACACTGGAGTGGGTAGCCATTCCCTCCTCTAGGGGATCTTCCTGACCCTGGGATCAAACCCACGTCTCCTGCATTGTCAGGCGGATTTTTACCACTGAGCCACTGGGGAAGCTACTTCCTGTCTTTTCTCCACTTTTCTTTGTAATTAACTCTATCTACCAGTTGTACTCCACAACACAATCTAACACCCCCCCAAATGTAGCAGTCCAGAAAGACAGTCTGTGCTGGGTTGAAGTGTCTCTCCAAAATCCATGTCTACATGGAATGCCAGAATGTGACCTTATTTGAAACTAGGATCTTTGTAAATATAATGAGTCAAGACGAGATCATAGTGGAGTAGGGTGTGACCTAAACCCCCAATGCTGGGAAAGATTGAGGGCAAGAGAAGTGGGTGACAGAGGATGAGATGGTTGGATGGCATTAACGACTCAATGGACAGTTTGAGCAAGCTCCAAGAGATAGTGAGGGACAGGGAAGCCTAGTGTGCTGCAGTTCATGGGGTCACAAAGAGTTAGATACAACTTAGCAACTAAAAACAACTAAATTCAACTATTGCATCTTTACAAGAAGCCCATGTAAAAGCACAGACACACAGAAGGGAAGGTTATGTGAAGACAGGAGCAGAGACTGGAGCTGTTTTCACAAGCCAAGGACCACCAGCAACCACCAGAAGCTAGAAGAGGCAAGGACAGACCCTTCTTGGGAGGTTTCAGATGCAACATAGCCCTGGTGACATCTTGATCCTGGACTTCTAGATTACACAACTGTGATCCAACAAATTGCTGTTCTTTTAAGCCCCGCTCTGTGGTACTTTGTTACATGTACATTGTACTCTGTGACCCCATGGACTGTAGCCCAGTAAGCTTCTCTGTCCATGGAATTCTCCAGGCAAGAACACTGGAGTAGGTTGCCATTTCCTTCTCCAAGGAATCTTCCCAACCCAGGAGTTGAACCTGGGTCTCCTGCATTGCGGGCGGAGTCTTTATTGCTGAGCCACCAGGGAAACTCACTGTTACAAGAGCCCCAGGAGACTCAAGACTTCACAATCTTGCCTTGGCGGACAGGGAGCATGAAGAACAGCTTGATTAGTGATATAAACCCATAGTTTCGTCCTCATTTGTTCCTGGATCACATTCATTTCTGTGCCTGCTGCCCTTCACAAGGATCTCTCTACTTGTTCTGCCTGAGACTCTAGTTTATGGTCTGGACCCACCAATATGCCTGAAGACACATCATCCACCTTTCTTCCTTTAGTGGCCCATCTTCCCAACCTAGCAAAGCATACTCTAAAGTACTTCAGAGAAAGCAGCTAAGCTTTAGGTTTCTACCCTTTTTAGTCTCTGCAGAAATATGCATGTACCTGAGGGGTCCACAGACCCTAGGTTTGGGATCCTATTTAAAAAGTTCAGATTTCTTCAGAATAATTAGTCTCTTCTTACGCACCACCCACAAGGTGAAGTTGCTCAGTCGTGTCTGACTCTTTGTGACCCTATGGACTATAGCCTGTCAGGTTCCTCCATCCATGGGATTTTCAAGGCAAGGATACTGGAGTGAGTTGCCATTTCCCTTTCCAGGGGATCTTACTGACCCAGGGATCAAACCTGGGTCTCCAGCACTGTAGGCAGACTCTTTACCATCTGAGCTACCTGGGAATCCCACCACCCACAACCTGATTCAAATTCAGCCTGCTTCTAAACTCTTCCACTGAGTTGAAATAGCAATCATCCATTGGCTTTTATCCACTGGCTCAAAGGGAGACAAAGCTACCATTATCTAAGCTGCTCTGGAGAGTCCCAACAGGAAATATACTAATGGAGAATTAGCCCCCAGTGGTGAGCACCCCACTCACCATATTTACAAAGATCTTCCTGCAATCAATGGTCCACATTTGATTCCCACAGAAAATTTTACTGACATCTACTTTTCACTTCTTACTAAACACTTCAAGAAACACAATATGCACTTTCCATTAAGATGTACATGGAAGACTTCCCTGGTGGCACAGTGGGTAGGAATCTGCCTGGCAATGCAGAGGACACAGGTTTGATCCCTGGTCCAGGAAGATTCCACGTGCCTTGGAGCAACTAAGCCCATGTGCCACAACTACTGAGCCCGTGAGGTGAAACTACAGAAGCTGGGCAGTGCCCCCAGCAGGCAAGGCCACTGCAACGAGAAAGCTGCGCACCGCAATGAAAAGCAGTCCACGCTAGCCGCAACTAGAGAGAGTCCACCCACAGCAAAGTCTTCTATGAAGTCTTTAACACAAAAAGGTCTTGAAGGAGTCTGAATTTCTTTTATAATAATATTTAAATTTATGATTTCCCATTCAGAGTCATGAAACACAAGCTGAGACTGCTTAAGTACCACTGTTTTTTAGATATAAACATCCCTTTCCTTTACAATTACAGGTTGAGGGCTTCATTAGCCCAGTCCTTGACTTGCGGCTGAAAAAAGCACAGGTCTGTGTGAAGGGTGTGAAGGGACAGGAGAGCACGTGCTCCTCGTGTCAGGAAGGAGTAACCACAGTGGAAGGCCAGTCCGAGTCTCGACATCAGCACTGTGGCAACGTCCCACAGCAACAACGCTCGAACACACGGAAGGGGGCCCAGGACTGTAGGAGCCGGGCCGTCTGGACACAACGCTGACAGACTGGCCTGAGGGAGAGGTCCCATTCTCTCCTTCAATTCTCTTCACAGAGCAGAAGGCAGAAATCAAGTCTTTATAAAAGAGATTAATGGCCTTTCCGTTTCTTCATTTTTCCTCCAGCCACCTTGTTCCTGACACCGATCGCACCCTCCGTGTCATCATTGTCCCCAGCATCCTCCCGCGAGCGCTTCTTCTTCTCTCCATGCTCCCTTAACTCCTGCAACAGACAGAAAGGATGGGGTTGATCGTGAACTACTGTCACTGAGGGTAACACATCCTGGTCTCCGCTCCATCAAATCAAACCCTCTGCTTCCCTGGCTAAGCAGTGGCTAAGAGTCCTGCTTCCAATGCAGGGGGCTCGGTTGGATCCCTGGTCAGGAAACTATAATAGACTCCACATGCTGCAACTAAGAAACCTGGTGTAGCTGGCAAGTTAGATAAATAAAATCTTGATAAATTAGAGAATTCATTTATTTTAAAAAAACAAACAAACACCTAACATTCCCTAACACCTCACATTAGCAAAGAAATAAAACCAAAATCCCCATATACAAAACTGTTCATCTAACTAGTCATCAAAGATAAAAAAATGAAAACAGGAAGCTACCATTTTCATATGGCAGACCAGCAAAGACTTAAGAGAATGGTAATACCTAGAACTGGTCAGGGCAGGGGGGAGGCACAGACACTGTCCCACATACAATGTCACATACATCGTGTAAGCTGCTATAGCTTTCCTGGAGAGCAACTGGGCATTCTGTATGAATTTGAACTGCGTATTCTCCACTCAACAATTGATTCTACTTCTAGGAATTTATTCTAAGGAAACAAGTGTGCAAATCTGTACATAGTAGGATGCTCAACACAAGTTATTAACTAAAAGATATAAAACTGGGAAAAGCATGAACATGTATCAATGGAAAGCATGTTACATATTCATAACAGAATCATTAAGAAGGGATGGCATGAGAATTTTAAGATGCTAGCATCTAAGGCAACAGTCTCTAAAACCTACAAGTGGTGCTGTTTTTAAAAAACTGAATTCATCCTCCTTGGCTACTAATTGTCTAGAACACATAATCTGACTTCCCTTGCCAATTCAGAAGGTAGCGAAAGAACTTTCAGTGACTCTAAAAAATTAGTCCTGCCGCCATGTTTAGGCAGGTTTGGTAACGGAATCAAATGAGTGCTAACATGCAGCCTAGATGAACATTTTTGAAGAGAGTTTAAAATGTGAAAGAAAAAAGAAAAAAACGTGATCATATGAATCTAGATTAGTTGAAACAGAAAAAACAATACACATTTAGATAATGTCATATACAAACTGGATAAAGTCTCATTATGGCTAAAGAAAATCAGCCAAATGTAATCAAGGGTTTTCTATAGGGGGTGGCTTATGTGTTTCACTTTCTAATCCTTTCTGTATTTTCTAAAAAATGTTTTCTAACACACATCAAATTTTTTATAAACAAAAACACCAAGACTTCCATGTGGGCAGAAAAACAAGCCTATACCTCAGCTACTCAGAAAGCGCCACGTGCCCTAAGTCTCTTCCCTCAGAGCAGCACTCCTGGGCCAATAGGGCACTGGCAAGCGTTCTCCTCTAGCCCCTTCTGTCTCCAGGGCTCCCCCTACAGCTGCTCTCAGGAACTACACTGTCAACCCCTGCTTATCTGATGCGCATAAACTCCGTCTCCAAGGTAACTACTCTTCCTCATCTACAGGTGAGGGACTGACTCTGAGAGGTCAGACACCTTGTTCAGACTCACAGCTCACAGCTTCGTCTTCTTAAGTTCAAAGGTTTTCCTGCCTCACTGTTCCTGCCACCACGAACGGTGGCTGAGAATGAATGTAGTCACTGTGATCAGACTGAGTCCAAACCCTGATTTGACCATTTAGTTACAGGGTCAAAAGCAAACTGCCTGCATCTCTATGTTTTAGTACACTCATCTTACACTTGGAATAAAATAATACCATTTACTGAGGATTAACACGATAAAGTGTCTTGCATGCAGTTAACTTGCATAGAAGCTGGTGAGAAAAGGCATTGTAGGGGTTTCCCTGGTGTCTCCATGGTGAAGAATCTGCCTGCCAATGCAGAGACATGGTTTCAATCCTGGTCCGGGAAGATCCCACATATCTCAGAGCAACTAACTAACCCCCTGAGCCACAACTACTGAACCTGTGCTCTAGAGTCCATACGTCACAACTGCTGAGGCTCATGCACCATAGAGCCGATGCTCAGCAACAGAAGAAGCTGCCAGGATGAGAAGCCCTCGCATGGCAACTAAAGAGTAGCCTCGGCTCGCTGCAACTAGAGAAAGCCTGTGCAACGATGAAAACCCAGCACAGCCAAAAATAAACAAATGAACGAGTTGCATACCATTCGGGCAAATCTCTGGGCCTCAGTCACACGCTCTGTCAGCATCAGACTTCGTCGTCCTGGGTTGGAAAGACAGGCAGTTTCTTCCCAATCAAGTGCTCTATGCGCTGGAAAAGCTCCACGTCGTACCTGAGGAAGGAAAGTTGACACGGCTCTGACTGGCTGACAACGTACATGTCTGTCTGTCCATCCGAAAACAATGACACAACAGGAGCCACGGTTTTCAGTAATGTCAAACCTATTATTCCTTTTCTGAACATTGATTAAATGTAATCTGCTGTGCAGAGCCCAGCAGAAAACCACCCACCACATCCCTGACTCCTGAAAACCCTAGGACATGTGGCTGTTTGCTCCTTTAAAAACAAAATCAGAAGAACAGTTATTGTAATATGGTGAGCTGAGAGAATGGTCACTGTTCTCAGGCTCCAGACGTTAAAAGAAAGAACAGGGTTTTGGTGTCTGTGCTTTTATACACCAAGTACTCCGCTACACACATGCAGCATATGCTCTTTACATATACGTCTTCAGTCTTCATTAAAACCTTGCAAGGTTGGTATTACTATTTCCATTTTACAAATGATGATGGTGGGATGAGGAAGGCTTTGTGCCTATTACAGTAAAAGGTGAAGTCAGGCTCCAAGTGAGTTGGCCCCAGGGTTCTGCTTCTTTCTCTATGTTGCTCTGCCCTGAAGTCGGGTCACTTACTGTGTGACAAAGGTAATAGCCTTTCCAGAGCGCCCAGCTCGAGCCGTCCGACCCACTCGATGGATGTAATCCTGAAACACAATGGGCAAGAAACTCTGAGTCAGCTAGAATATGAATTAAAAGCCGAGTATGTAAAGTCTTCCTGCCAACCTTTGAAAGAAAACAGATCTGCCCCGGAACGTGGAGAAACAGACTGGCAATCCATTGAAATATATCTGCCTCACTTTTCAAATTCTCCTCACAGCACATTGAAATATATCTGCCTCACTTTTTAAATTCTCCTCACAGCACAAAACTGACCCCCCCTTTTCCTTTCTTTTATAGAAAGATGAAACCACAAAGCACATCTCCACAGACACAGTCAAGATAGAGGAAAACGGCCTGGGTCTAGAGGTAGACCTGGGTCACAGCTCTGCTTCTCCCCATCCCAACCAACGACACAACTGTCTGCAAGTCCCAGACACAACTGTCTGAACCATGGTTTCTGTCTATAAGACAGGGGCACAAACACACTGCCAAACTCAGGGTTACTGTGAAAATCCTATGCGAGAGCACCTTGCCTACAGCAGTTTAATACAAAGTCGAGACACACTAGTTGTTCTCAACTGGGGGCAGTTTTGTCCTCCCCAGGGAGCATCTATGAGCTGTCTGGAAACATACCTGGTGGCCACAGTCACCTGTGCGTATGGGCCAGGAATGCGATGCATCCTACAATGCAGAGGACAGCCACACAGCAGAGAACTCCTGGCCTGAGGTGTTAATGGTGCCCAGGCTGTGAAACCCTGGGATCGCTGAGAAACACAAGCTGCCATTCTCATCAGTTAGACCAACAGAGGTCAGCATGTGGTACATCTGCTCCTCTGATGGTGAGCACCTTGCCCCTCTCCTGGGTTCCTTCCTTCACGTTCATTAACATCACGTCCACAGACATGTGCAAGATGAGGAGAGTGAACAGATCAAGAGTTTCCTAATTTCTGATACTTAACTAACCAAGGACACACATACACACACAAACACACACACACACACACCCCAATACTGTAACTAAAGGAAGACAACAAACATTAAGAAATACACTTTGGGGGCTTCCCTGATGGCTCAGATGATAAAAGAAATACACTGTGGATACAATGGACTATTATTCAGCCATATAAATGAATGACACCTTCCTGTTTGTGACAACATTGGCTAGACCTTGAAGGTATTAGACTCAGTAAAATAAGTTAGACAGAGACAAATACAGAGATCTCACTTATACGTGAAATCTAACAACAAAAAACTGACCTCACAGATACGGAAAACAGGTTTGGTGGTTGCCAGAGGCAGGGATGGGTGTACGTGAAATGGGTGAAAGAGGTCAAAAGGTACAAATTTCAGTTATAAAATAGTAAGTCTTGGGGACATAATGTACAACTTTTGGACAAGAGTTAAAAACACGGTACTGCACGTTTGAAAGTTGCTAAGGGAAAATATCTTAGAAGTTCTCAGCAAAAGAAAAACAAAAAAGGGCAACTATGAATGGTGACAGATGCTACCTAGACTTACTGTGACCATTCTGCAATATATACAAATATTGAATCAACACATTTTATACCTGAACTAATATAATGTTACATGTCAATTACACCTCAATTCAAAAAAAAAAAAAGAAAAGAAAGGGGGGAGAGAGAATTAGAGAGGAAGAAAGAAAGGAGTCGGGAAGGAGAAAGGAAAAGAAAGGAAAAGAAAGAAAAATATTTTGGGTGAGAAAGTCAGGTCAGCAACAAGACTCACCTTGGAATGGGTAGGAATGTCAAAGTTAACCACTACATCCACATGAGGTATGTCCAGACCGCGGCTTGCAACATCAGTTGCTAGAAGAATGGAACGAGCCTTCGCTTTAAATTTATTAAGGGATCCCAGGCGCTTGCTCTGAAACAATGAAAAGAAATGGAAAGAATTTTCACCTTGAAAATCTAAGGAATCTTGGAAATCCAAGACACACAAACTAGACACATTAAATACATACAAGAACCAAGAAAGAAATTTTTTAAATGATGTTTCTCCTTCAGTCTAACTGGGCTTCACAGATCAAAAGGAAACATGAAAGCAAAAAAACCTAAAGTCTAAGATTAAAACTAGAAAATACTAACATAAAACACTGTCAGACATGACAGAAAGGTAACTGGGAAATAATTTACCACAAGGGCTGAACAAATCGGGCTTCCCAGGTGGTGCTAGTGGTAAGGAAGCTGCCTGCCAATGCAGATGTAAGAGACCTCCTCCAGGACCCCTGGCATGGCAACTCATTCCAGTACTCTTGCCTGGAGACTCCCATGAACAGAGGAGCCTGGAAGGCTACAGTCCATGGGGTAACACAGAGTCTGACACAACTGAAGCGACTTAGCATGCACACATGCTGACTAAATAACTCTACAGCTTCCATACCAGACAACTACCTGTGGAATCTTCTAACTGGAGCCTCCTGCTATCCTGAAAGGAGGAAGCAGCATTGACAGCCACACTTTAAAGCCCGTAACACCAGGACAACTCCAGAAGGACGCATTAGTGTCACATGCTGCTACTGTAGAAACCTCCTGCCGTGAGGTTTCTCTTTCTCACTAATGATGCTGAAGAACAGTTACCTGACTCATCTGTCCGTGGAGGGGAATGGCGGTGAATCCAAGATTTCGGAGTAGCAGAGCTGTCCTCTGAGTGTTGTTACAGGTGCTGCAGAATATCATAAACGAGTTCCCGGCCAACTCGTTCAGAATATAAACCAGGTAGGTATCCTAAGTCACAAAGCCAAAACAATATATGTAACTGAACCTGGAAGAAAATCAAGAGTCCTGGGCATACAAACTACATAAAAGACTAAGCTTCTAGCTGCTTCTCAATTACCCAGACCCTCAGCTGGCAGCCCTGCACCCCTTAATCAGCTTTATCATTATTGTCTCTGAGAACCATGAGTAACACACACAGCCTGACACCAAGCACAAGGCGATCTGGGCTCAGCAAGCACGCAAAGCCCTTACATCAGAGGACAAGACTAGGGTCCGTTGCCCACAAAAAAGCCGCATAATAAGCAGACCAAAGAAAAACTACCTCAAGGATGGGGTTAGGAAGGGATTATATCATGACTTCATTACTCTGGTTTAATACATTGTGAATTCCCGGAATGCTCTGCATTATCAGTGATAAATGTAAACACGGCATGAGCTCTAAAACAAACAGCACTTAGCTAATCAAGAGCTGACACTTTCAGACACTGTGGTGAAGGAGGAGAGGGAGAGGCAGGAATGATCAGAGTAAACACTCTACCTTGAACTTGGAAGGAATAAAAAGATAATACTGCTGCAACTTCTCAACCGTCTGGTACTTGGAGGAGACAGCGCATTTCACAGGGTTCTTCAGCGCCGCTCGCTGAAGTTTTTGCACCTGGAGAAAGGACCCTAGATTAGTACGTTGATTCCTAAGTGCTCTGTTTTTATTCTTATTACTGGGACTGTTTCTACTTATCAATTCTTATAAAGAAGAAAAGAGAAGTCCTAGAAAAGTTCACCTTCTTGGTCATCGTAGCAGAGAAGAGAAATGTTTTCCGATCTCGGGGAATCACTTTGAGGATCTTGTCAACCTAAGGCAGAAAGAGCAAAGGATACCAACATGACATTTACACTGGAAACCTGCAAATGTATTTTGTGAAGGAGATAAGGGATCACAAACTAAATACATCACAGTGGGGATTTGGAACTCAAACCTTTGATTCAATTGAGCTAAAACTTACTGAATATATACTATCAGGTGTAGCACACCTGATGCTATCAAAAAACAATGCTAATCAGAGAAAAGAACATTTTAAATCAGTACAGTATAGCTAATCTAAGAGAAAAAGAAAGAATAAGCATTAATCAACTAAGTAAGTTATAAAGAACTTCTTGTCAAAGAAAAGATTGAAGAGGTTGAAATCAAATGAAATGGAAAAGAAAATCTGGTTTTGATATTTATCTCTAAAATCAGGCTACATATAATATATACACTTTTTGTCTATTTGTTTTTTAATTGAAGTATAGTTGATTTACACCATTTCAAGTGTATAGCAAAGTGATTCACATATATATATATACTCTTTTTCAGATTCTTTTCCACTATGTGTGTGTGTGTGTGTCAGTTGTGTGTCTGACTCTTTGTGACCCCATAGACTGTAGCCTGCCAGGCTCCTCTGTCCATGGAATTCTCCAGGCAAAAATACTAGAGTTGGCTGCCATTCCCTTCTGCAGGGGATCATCCCAACCCCAGGATCAAACTCAAGTTTCCTGCACTGCAGGCAGATTCTTTATCATCTGAACCACCAGGGAAGCCCCCCAGCACAGGTTATTACAAAATACTGAATACAGTTCCATGTGCTATACAGTAGGTCCTATTGTTTATTTTATATATAATAGTCTGTATATGTTAATCCTAAATTCCTAATCTTTCCCCCCTCAAGAGTCAGACTATATTCTAAAGAGGATGCTGAGACTATTTACAATAGCCAAGAAATGAAAGCAAGCTAAATGTTCATCGACAGATGAGGGATAAAGTGGTGGTACGTTATATGATGTAATAGTACTCATCCATTAAAAATGAAACAATGCCATCTGCAACAACACAGATAGACCTAGAGATTATATCCTAAGTCAAGTCAGACAAAGACAAATATCCTATGATATCACTTACATGTGGAATCTAAAAAAAGTACAAATTAACTTATTTATGAAACAGATTCACAGACATAGAAAACAAACTTAAGGTTACCAAGAGGAAGCCGGGGAGATAAATTAATAGTTTGGGATTAGCAGATGCAAAATACTGTGTATAAAGTAAATAAACAACAAGGTCCTATTATATAGGACAGGGAACTATTTTCAATATCTTGTAAGAAACTATAATGGAACAGAATGGGGAAAAGAACATACACACAAACATATACCCACATAGGTATCTGTATAACTGAATTACTTTGCTATATACCAGAAACGCTGTAAATCAATAACGCTTCAATTTCAAAATTAATTAAATTTAAAAGCAACAAGGATATACTGAACCAGCACAGGGACGCAGAGTCATTATTCTGTAACAATTTTAAATGGAGTATATGGAGTATAATCTACAAAAATACCGAAGCACTATGTTGCACTCCTAAAAGCAATGTAATATTGTAAATCAACCATCTTTCAATAAAAAAGAGAAGCAGCAGATATGTTAAATTAACTGACAATGCTAAGTGCTCCAAAAAGCAAGTGAGCTATGAATCAGTCTTTGAAACGGGGCACCTGAGAAGGTCTGCTGCTGCTGCTAAGTCACTTCAGTCGTGTCCAACTTTGTGTGACCCCATAGACAGCAGCCCACCAGGCTCCCCCATCCCTGGGATTCTCCAGGCAAGAACACTGGAGTGGGTTGCCATTTCCTTCTCCAATGCATGTAAGTGAAAAGTGAAAGGGAAGTCGCTCAGTCGTTCCGACTCTTCGCGACCCCATGGACCACCGCCTACCAGGCTCCTCTGTCCATGGGATTTTCCAGGCAAGAGTACCAGAGTGGGGTGCCATCACCTTCTCCATGAGAAGGTCTAAGAGGACGAAAGATGTTAAGAGCTCACCTCTGTCTCAAAATCCATATTCAAGATTCGGTCTGCTTCATCCATGACCAAGTACTTGAGGGCTCTTAAGTTGAAACCTTTCGTATTTTCCAAGTGGTCAATCAGTCGGCCAGGAGTTGCTAACAAGAAAGGTGGAGAACATGTTTAAGAAAAAGGACAGAAAGGGAGTGACCTTCCCCTCCTAATCAGAATTCCAGAAATTAAAAAAAAAAAAAAAATTAAACAGGGTTACAGACAGTCACTCTTCGAACACTTTCTGCACAAATAAATTACACATAGCATCAATAGATTTTTTTGAAATTCATCCTCACCAGCACCTTTTACTGGTGTCAGTTACTCACCTATCACTATATGTGGTTTTTTGGCCAGGGCCAGAGATTGGGACATTGAATCAATTCCACCTACAATGACAGCTATAGAAATAAAAAGAATATTAAAAAGAGAGCCTTAATTTTGTTTCCATAATGCAGTGAACATCTTTGAAAGCCAATGCCAGATTTCTACTTTCATTTATCTTCCTTACAACAACAACTTTCCCCAAAGCTAAAATACCCAATCAGCTCTTTAGGTCGGTGAACTTATATTAACAACACTTCCTTTCATTCCCTTTCACACTCATGCTCAACCTGTGAAGAAACTGTGAAGAGTCCTTTCCTCCCAACACTTACCACACTGCACCCCAATAGAAGACCCCAGGGCTTCAAACTGCTCTGAGATCTGAAAAGCCAGCTCCCGAGTAGGGGTGAGAACTAAGGCAAACAGACGCTGGGGTGTCTCCAACAATGCATTGAGAATGGGCAGAGCAAAGGCGCCGGTTTTCCCAGAGCCGGTTTCTGCCAGCCCGATGATATCACGACCTAGAAGACAAAAATATACATAATACAGAGAAATGCTCTCTGCACCACTCCCATATTGGTGGAAATATGACTAAATGCTGGGTACAGCACAGACCATGAATAAACATTTGATGAATTGAGGGGGAGGAGGAGGTTGATCAGACAGAAGACACGGTCTCTGTGTTGAATAAGCTCAAAATCCAGAGGTAAAATACACAATACATAATAATATGATAGGTCCCTGTAGGACAGGGTGAAAAAGGAAGGAGTAACTTATTGCTTGGAGGAGTCAGGAAAGGCTAACAGAGGTGACAAGCAAATTAAATCTGGAGGTCAGCAAAGAAAGGACAGTCTCGTGTGAGGAAAGAGGCTTTAAAGAACACAGAATGAGTAAGGAGAGGGAAAAGTTACAACATGGCCAGAACACAGAAGTCAACGGGGAAAAAGGAGAAGAATGAGGAAACTCACAGCCATGCTAAGGAGTTTGGATGTCTTCCTTTAAGACTGAGGAAATGAAGGATTTTAGGCAGGGAGTATCAACACTCTTTAAGACTTCCCTGATGACTCAGATGGTAAAGAAGCTGCCTGCGATACGGGAGACCTGGGTTCTATCCCTGGGTTGGGAGGATCCCCTGGAGAAGGAAATGGCAACCCACTCCAATACTCTTGCCTGGAAAAATCCCATGGACAGAGGAGCCTGGTGGGCTACAGTCCAGGGGTCACAAAGAGTCAAACACAACTGAGCAACTAACACATGACATGACATGACATGACATGACTCTCTGAGAAGATAAACCCCAGGCCTGATGGCATAAGGAGAAGCCGAGGAGCTTAACAATAATCACTGCTTATACTGCTCCTTCTGAGGGAGGCTTCCCTGGTGGCTCAGAGGTTAAAGCGTCTGCCTCCAATGCGGGAGACCCTGGTTCGATCCCTGGGTTGGGAAGATCCTCTGGAGAAGGAAATGGCAATCCACTCCAGTATTCTTGCCTGGAGAATCTCATTGATGGAAAAGCCGAGTAGGTTATAGTTCACGGGGTCGCAAAGAGTCGGACACGACTGAGTGACTCACCTTCACCTTCTGAGGGAAGAGTGCCAGAAATAATTCTTTTGGTCTGTTATTGCCAATCAAGCCATAACTGAGAGGATTCGGCAATTAATTCCCAAGCCAAAACCACGGTCTCTAGGTTCGCTGTAGCCCCCAAGGCAGCAATCTTTGGCCAGGGCCAGAGACTGGGACACTGAATCAAAGTCCCAGCACCCAGGGGAAAGGTTTCCTTCAAGTAATGGCCACACTTGATTGCTAAGGATTCCTCACCTAGAAATTTTCCCTGACGCAACTTGAACGTGACCCTCTTCCTTACACTCTAAAGTGACCTCAAGTGCCAAAATGGGGAAAGCATAGGAAAATGAGACCTCAGAGAGGATACGAGGGGAGTTATGATGGTAGCCTGAACAGAGGCCAGGTGAAGCGAGAGACAGAAAGTAACAAAACAAAAATGAACAGTCACTGTAAATCAACTATATTTCAATAAAATAAAAATAAAAGACAGAAAGTAATGAAAGAAAGTCCGACTGGCACAGAGGTTTCTACCTTGGGAAATTCAAAGGCCATAAACTGAGATACGGGTTGCAGAGAAATTAGTTCTGGTGAGAAAAATAAAGACTCTGGTTTGGATACAGGGAACTTGAGATTCCTGCAGTAAGCCTGGAAAGAAGTATCTAAAAACCAGTTGGACAAAATTGTTTGGAGTTCATCCAAAAAAATATGGGCTAGAAATACAGATGTGGGAGGCAAGAGCATCAGACCAGTGGTGCTCCCCCAGGGGCCGACACATCAGAGTAAACCATGAAGTTTTATATCTATATATGCCTAGGTCCCACACCTGGAAATTCCAATTCAGAAGGTCTAGGCTGGAGCCCAGAAATCACTAGAGTTTTAAAAGATCCACAGGTGATTCTAATGAGCACTGGCTGAAACTCACTGATGCAGACAGCATTAAAGCTTCAGGACTAGATGAGAAGTCTTAGTAGAGTTTTACAGTGAGGGTAAAAAAGGATGAAGATAGAATTAACACTGCAAGGCAAAGGAAAGAACCAGAAGAAACTGAGAAAGAAATGCTGGAAAGACAAAACACAACAAACCGCCCTGCAGAAAGTAAGCTCATCAACACTGCAGAATTACTTTTTAAAAAGCCAAAAAGCCACAAACGTTTTATCTTTACTGACCATACTTTATTTCACTTGAAGTAGGCAAAGCAATAGCTCTCAAATGTGGTTAAGTATTTAACTGAGTATGTTCAACTTTACACTGAACCTGAAACAGACCACACACTTAATTTCAACCTACCTTGTAAGGCCAAAGGAATAGCTTCAATCTGGATCTTTGTGGGCTTTGTCCATCCCAACTGGTCACAAGCTTCACACAACACATCTGTCACACCCTTAGAATTCAGAAAAACACAGTTTAGCAAAGAACAACACACACTCGCCTCCCACACAACTAAAGGACTATCGAGCAGCCTTGCTGGTGACACATGCATCTCCTACATTTTGATTCAAAAGGTATTTATTGCAGACGGTGACTGCAGCCATGAAAAATTGAAAGACACTTACTCCTTGGAAGAAAAGTTATGACTAACCTAGACAGCATATTAAGAAGCAGGGACATTACTTTGCCAACAAAGATACATCTAGTGAAAGCTATGGTTTTTCCAGTGGTCATGTATGGATGTGAGAGTTGTACTATAAAGAAAGCTGAGCGCCGAAGAATTGATGGTTTTGAACTGTGGTGTTGGAGAAGACTCTTGAGAGTCCCTTGGTCTGCAAGGAGATCCAACCAGTCTATCCTAAAGGAAATCAGTCCTGAATACTCATTGGAAGAACTGATACTGAAGCTGAAACTCCAATACTTTGCCCACCTGATGCAAAGAACTGATTCATTGGAAAAGACCATGCTACTGGGAAAGACTGAAGGCGGGAGGAGAAGGGGACGACAGAGGATGAGATGGCTGGATGGCATCACCAACTCAATGGACATGAGTCTGAGTAGACACCGGGAGTTGGTGATGAACAGGGAAGCCTGGCATGCTGCAGTCCATGGGGTCGCAAAAGTCGGACATCACGGAGCGACTGAAATGAACTGACTCAGTCTCCTCCTTAACTTTGAGTACTGGGACAGTAACTCAAGGCTGTCATCACTCTCCATTCACCAGAGACCAAGCTAAGTTCTTTACGTGGGTTACTTCATTTAATCTTCACAGTTCTATGAGATACTTATCATAATCCTCAATTTACAGAGGTGGAAGGTCAGGCACCGACCGAGATAACTTGCAACTAGTTATGGGTCAGAATTCAAACCCGGCTCATCGGAATCCTAAACCCAAATCGGACAGGTCGCACTGGACAATATCCTGCACAAAAACAGCTTTGTCACCCCAAGTGGAGCTGAAATGGGCAAATGGGGCTCCTGGGCCCGGCCTCCCTCCCACCTCCCAAACTCGGAGTTGATGGCGGGCCCTCGTCCTGAACCTGAGCCTCGGGTACCCCGGGGGAAACCTGAGCTAGGCCCCGGCTGCTTCCGCACACCACAGGCCTGATGGACGGCAACCGGACTCTGCCCGCGCCTGGCGCCGGAAGAACAAAGGGAAGCTGGCATCATCCACTCTTACCAGGTCTTTAAATGTTTTCGTTTCTTCCACCTCCACCGCCGTCTGGGGCGCGTCCATGCTTTCCCGGGAATCGTGCTCCACGGCCGCCGCCATGCCCTCCGCGAACTCCGGAAGTGGGTCGGCGGACGCAGGATTCTGGGAAATGTAGTTTTAGCTCTCTCCGGCTGCGGCGGCGTGTTGTGGGCGCCCCGCTGCGGGTTTGCCCAGGATTTGCAACAGCCGGCCTGGCAGGCGGGGCTTCACGAACAAGTACATATTTAAAAAAAAAAAAAAAGGATTTGTGGAACTGAGCCGAAAGCAGAAGGACTTGATGACCAGGGTCTGCCCTCCTCTTGTTTTTCAGTCGCTAGGTCGTGTCTGACTCTCCGCGACCCCCTGGACTGCAGCCCGCCAGGTTACTCTGTCCATGGGATTTCCCTGGCAAGAATACTGGAGTGGGTTGCGATTCCCTTCTCCAGGGGCTTTCTGGACCCAGGGACTGAACCCAGGTCTCCCGCGTTGAAGGCAGAAGGGCTTCCCTGATAGCTCAATTGGTAAAGAATCCGACTGCAATCCAGGAGACCCCGGTTGGATTCCTGGGTGGGCAGGGTCTGCTGGAGTAGGGATAAGCTACCCACTCGATTATTCTTGGGCTTCCCTTGTGGCTCAGCTGATAAAGAATCCGCTGGCAACATGGGAGACTTGGGTTCGATCCCTGGGTTGGGAAGATCCCCTGGAGAAGCAAATGGCAATCCACTCCAGTTCTCTTGCCTGGAAAAATCCCATGGACGGAGGAGCCTAGTAGGCTACAGCCCGTGGGGTCACAAAGAGTCGGACACGTCTGAGCAACTTCACTTTCATTTTCATTCAATCCAGTATTCTGGCCTGGAGAATTCCACGGACTGTATAATCCATGGGATCACAAAGAGTCGGACAGGCTTTCATTTGACTCTGTGCTAAATAAATCTTGTATCTGGTCTTAACCCTTACAACACTCTTCCCCTTATAGTTCCTCTTTTTACATATCAGAAAGAAGGCAGCAGAGACACCTAAATGCCAGATTCAATTACTGGGTTATTGATGCCAGCCTATGACTGTCATTGAAACAATGCAAGAGGAAGAAATCAAGATCCTAATACCCTTGTTTCCCATTGCCAGCTCCTGACCAGGAGCCCTCCTCTTGTAGAAGCCCTAGACTCCTCATGGAGGGGGGCACAGTTTTTGAGACAAGAACCTACTGTGTTCTACTCTCCGCTGGCTGAGAATTAAAGCCACCTTTCTATTTCTTCCAGATTCTGTCTTTGTATTTCTTATTCGGCTTCGGTGGGCAGAGAAGGCCTAGATTTTGGCCGGCAACACTCCTGTTATGAAAAAACAAAATCCACCTGAGTGTGAGACAGGCTAGGACCTGGGACCTGGGACCCTTTGCTGCAGTGCTGACACCTTCGTTTGTTGAAGAAGAGAGTTTCAGAAACATCATTTCCCATGATCACAAGCAACTTTTCCAGCACAGAATTCCTCTGCCATACAGATTTTTCTGTAAAAGCAAAGAGAGAAGCATTTACTTTGCTTCCCTGAGGCTCATGCTCTGATTTCATGTAGAATGGAATGGAGTTAAAAGTTCTGGGAGAAGGTGGAAGACGGGATTGGAAAGTTCAAGACAGCAGAGCAAAGAGGCCTGGAAAGGGGACCCAGATGGAAATGATTGAGAGGACTGTATATAACACAGGGTCTAAAGTTATCCAAGTTTTGTTAAAATATGTTGCAGGAACCACAACAACAAAAAAATCACACAAGATTTCTGGGGCTCTCGTTCAGTTGCTAAGTTGTGTCAGACTCTTTTTGACCTCATCAACTGCAACACACTATGCTTCCCTGTCCTTCAGTATCTTCCAGAGTTTGCTCAAGCTCATGTTCATTGAGTCAGTGATGCTGTCTAACCATCTCATCATCTTCCACTTCGTTCTACTCTTGCTTTCAATCCTTCCCAGCATCAGGATCTCTTCTGGGGCTCCTCTAAAGGGAAACGGATTCAAACCAACAAGCTGCTATTATCATAGCAAATTCTGCCCACTTTACCCAAGGGAAAAGCGCTTCTATGTGTTCTTTTTGTTTTGTTTTTTAACTTTTTAGTTTGTATTGGAGTATAGCCAATTAACAATGTTGTGATAGTTTCAGGTGGACAGCTAAGGGATTCAGCCACACATATGCATGTACACTTCTGTGTGTTCTTGGATAATTCAGACATGGTCTCTTTTTTAAACTTCCTCTGGTGCCAGCACCCACCTTGATGACAGAGTTCATGTCAGATCAACAGAGTGAGCACAGGCAGGTCCAATCAAGAGAACTGTGGGCTTTTGACTATTCCTACTCAGTCTGGAGTAGTTTGGATATTCACATTCTGATCATGGAAATAATAGAGGCCCGTTCTAGTAACTGAACCGTGTCATATCCTGTACTTTCAGAACAATGAGAAACGTTAAGGAGGAAATCCAAATAAACACTCAGAATAAGGGGCAAAGCAGCCCGAAACAATACACTGGCTCCAGGAGGAGAGGCCAAAGTGTCTGACCCCACCTCCCTTCCCCTGGAGAGATTTTTTTCTCTGCTTTCAATTTTTTTTGTTGAAGTACAGACGGCTTACAATCTTGGGTTAGTTTCAGGCAGACAACAAAGTGATTCAGTCTTATATGCATATATATATACATTCTTTTTTAGATTCTTTTCCATTGTAGGTTATTACAAGATATTGACTCTAGTTCCCCATGCCATACAGTAGATCCTTGTTGTTTATCATGTTTTATACATAGCAGCTTGTATATGGTTTTTTTTTTAAATTGGAGGGAAACTGCTTTACAATATATATTGTATATATTGTTGGTTTCTGCCGTACAACAACTTGAATCAGTCATCATTACACACACACACACACACACACACACACATATATATCCCTTCTCTCTTGAACCTCTATTTCCTTTCCACCCGCTTCCCACCCCTCTAGGTCATCATGGTACCAGGCTGAGTTCCCTGTGTTACACACAGCAGCTTCCCTCTAGCAGTCCCTCTAGGACTGTTAATCCCACAGTCCTAATTTATCCCTCTCCCTCCAAAAGGTTTTCTAGGCCTTCATGCGCCTCTTCCTCTACACACACAAAAATATATATTAAAAACTATAGTTTATGGCTGCATTGACATAAAGATAAACATGTTAATATTATATATTAAAATGTTTTCTTTGTCTTAAAAGTTATCTTTTTCATTTGATATTTTAAAAGAAATGAAACCTTTATGTGGGTCTCTAAAAGTATACTGAGCTCCCAGGCACAGTGGCTCCTGCACCTGGTGGATAAGGGAAGGGTGTGAGGACCACAGGGAAGCCTTCAACAGGCCAGTGACATGGGCTGCTGTGGGGTGAGAGCTTGTGAGGATAGAGGTGGCTCCTGGACCAAAGTAACACAACTTTTCATTCAAACAAGAATCTGTTCTTAATCAGTGTCTGCTCAAGCTCTTCCCAGGAGCTACATACCCTGTAGTCTATTTTGGAGAAGCTCCCTCTAACACAGTGCTCTATACTCATCAGGAAGCTAGCAATGCAAAATTTAATCTATCAAAAACTTATCTTTAACTTATGAATTCTTCTTCTTTTTTTTTTTTTTTTTATTTTTTGGCTGTCCCAGGCATCTTGAAGAATCTTAGTTCCCAGGCCAGGGATCAAACCTGTGCCTTATGGAGTGTAAGCATAGAGTTCTAACCACTGGGCCATCAGGGGAGTCCCCATAACTTATGAATTCTATAATTCTATTATGGATATATATGTCCAAGGGAAGAAAGGACACTAATGATGTAATAATGAGGACAGAGAGAGAAGATTTCAGTCTCCATGGAATCAATAAAAAGATGACATATAAAATACTTTGTTATCTAACCAATTTGTGTCTAGAGAAAAAAAAAAGATAACTAGTCCTGGTTATTTATTTATTTCCTTCTTCTTTTTGGCTATAATTTGAAAAGTTTTTTAAAATATAGAAAATCTGTATGTTTCTTTCTTTAGGTTTAACAAACATTCCCAAACACTATGGCAGACCGTGGACCACACACTAGAAACTTGAAGTAAGCATGAAATGTATACTCCAGTGAGGGGGGACAGCCTATGTTTTAAATAACAAAAGTAAGTAAATAAATCTTCACAATCAAGCAGGAAGAATAGAAACAAAAGAAGGAATCAAAAGTGAGATGCATGGTTAAAAGTAGAAAAGCAAGATACTACAGCAATATATGATGGGATGAACTGGCCTTCCTCTGCGAAGCAGGGACATTCTCCCCTTAGAAGGGACTTTTAAACTGGAATTTGGAAGATGAGCATCATTGACTGGCTGTGTAGGGTGCAGAGAGTTGTTTACAGGCAGAAAGAATCTTCCAGGCTAAGCTTTGCAGTGGAGAAAAATCAAATGAAACTTATAGAGATTATAATATGATGATTTATGATGATGATGGAGGTATACGTGGGGACCTGAATATTTAGGGCCTTGTTTCCCTGGTGCCTCAGAGAGTAAAGAATCTGCCTGCAGTCAGGAGACCTGGGTTCGGTCCCTGGGTTGGGAAGATCCCTGGAGAAGAGCATGGCTACCCACTCCAGTATTCTTGTTACTGAGTCCAAGCTCTATCTGCTCACCACATGATGGGCCAATGGATCCAAAAGACCAGAGTTTGAGGCAAGGAAGAGACTTTAATCAGGGAACCAGCAGACTGAGAAGATGGCAGGCTCGTGCCTCAAAATTACCATCTTGTTCGGATCTGGATGCCAGGTTCTTTTATAGATCAGAGATGGGGCGAGATGAGGAAGCAAAGTAAAAAGGCCATTAATCTTGCAAGCATCTTCTAGAATGACAAGCCTCAGGCAAGGGATGTGCTAATTTTTTCCTTGCCATCTACTGGTGGATAGTGTTCTGAACAAAGGCACTTTAGTTTATTAGAGGGGCAGGATTCTCTGAGGCAGGCTGTTCTGTATGATTATAATAACAAAAGCAATGAAAAGCAAGTCAAAGAAGCAGTTCTATTATGCAGTCAGGATTGGCTGCTTCTCTGCAACATTCTTGCCTGGAGAATCCCATGGACAGAGGAGACTGGTGGACTACAGACCGGTGGGCTAGCAAAGAGTCAGACACAACTGAGCGATTAACACTTTCAGTTTCATATTCCAATGAACATTAAGACATGAGCATCTGGCTTTCTCCTCCACACTTGTTTCTCTCTGCATCTCTCAGCTTCCGCATCCACAAGTGCTGTAGACTCAGCTGCCTAAATTTATCTTGAGTCCCCCTACTTCTCCTGCCTTTCCATCACTACCACCACTGTCGAGAATGAACTTTATCATTGTCTGATTTCTTAGTAGATTTAAACATTAGGAGAGCAGTGACTACGTCGGTGGTCACTGCCATTCCCAGTGCCTTGCACAGAACAGGCATTCAGTAAACTGTTGTTCAATGAATAAATGAGAATGGTTTGTAGATTAGTCTCCTGTGAGCATGCTTGGCATGAGTATCCCCTGAGTTTATTTATTTGCTAATTAGATGAATCACAAGGAATTTCTGATCACACACACACACACACACACACACAAAAAAAAACAAACCAGAAACAGAGAAAACTGACCTTGGAGTGTGGTCATTTAACAAGGCAGGCTGCAGCCACTCCTATGGTAGGCACCACCCCATCCTCAGTGGCCAGGAGCAGCTCAACATGGCAGTAAAGCCAGCTTCTCTACCTAACTTGTCATTTGGCCCATGGAACATTAGTCAGAAACCCTTGGTCCACTACCATCCTTAAGTCTTTAGGATAAAAGGTTTTCACGTCTAGCACCTGAAAAAACCTGATGTCTGAGTTTTCTGGGAGTTACAATGATGATGTCATAGATATACGGAGATGTAAATAAAATCTGGGGAAAAGAGGGTTTAACCTGAAGTCAACAACAAGCACGAAATTCAAATGTTATAATTCTTACAAACCACAAAGGCTAGAGTTTGAGGTCACTTCTTACTGAGGAGTGGATGATAAAGGAAAGGCAACTTTGACTCATTTCCTGATTTCCTGGTTGTTTGGTATTCCTTTCACACAAGTGTTCTTTTAAATGCATACCCAACTTTTTAGAAAACAAATTGCTAGAAATGGAGGTGTTTAAGAGATTCCTTTGGAAAAGGAAATGGCAACCCACTCCAGTATTCTTGCCTGGAGAATCCCAGGGACAGAGGAGCCTGGTGGGTTGCCATCTATGGGGTCGCACAGAGTTGGACACGACTGAAGTGACTTCACAGCAGCAGCGGCAAGAGATTCCTTGGGATATCTCTAGTGGTGGTCCAGTGGTTAAGTAATCGCCTGCCACTGAAGGAGACACAGGTTCAATCCTTGGGGAAGATCCCACATGCTGCAGGGCAACTAACCGCATGCCCCGCAACTACTGAACCTGTGCTCTAGCGCCCTCAAGTCGCAACTACAGAGCCCAGTGCGGCAAGGAAGAGCCCATGAACTGCAACGAAGACCCAGTGCAGCCGAAAGTAAATAAGTAAAAAGTCAATCCAGTTATCATTGCCACAATGAAATAGTAAGTATAGTACATGCAGCTTCCAGCCACACTTTCCAATGGAAGCCTTTGAATTTAAGTAAAAGGGTTTGACATCTAAATGTTCAAAATAAATAGATAAAACGTTAACTGGACAATTTCTCATGCTTGGTGATAGCCTGACATCTTTTGAACAGTTTTCCTGCGATGAGCAAAATTCACCCAGTTCAAGCCCTTCTCCTTAAGTAGAAACCAGAAATTCACTCTCCCACCCACCCTTGCACCTAAGTGTCTCTACCAAGCAGACACACCTCTCCAGAGCAATACAAAGAAGTGGATCCTGGCATTGGCATAGGTGTCCAGCTTGAGGGGGCAGCCGTGGCGAAGGGTCTGGTGTCCAGAGTGTGTGAGGGACATGAACTCCAAGGCGTCCTCGCTTAGTGATAGCAGCAGTGGAGTTTCTGCTGGCGTGCTGATCTCCAGGTTTGGGCGTTGTTCTTGGCTGCAAGGCCCCCAAACTTGACCTTCACTTTCTTGGAGATTCTTCCTCATTATGCTTTAATAAATTAACAATCAGTTCAGTTCAGTTCAGTCACTCAGTCATGTCCAACTCTATGCAACCCCATGAACCACAGCACGCCAGGCCTCCCTGTCCATCACCAACGGCTGTAGTCCACCCAAACCCATGTCCATTGAGTTGGTGATGCCATCCAACCATCTCATCCTCTGTCGTCCCCTTCCCCTCCTGCCCTCCATCTTCCCCAACATCAGGGTCTTTTCAAATGAGTCAGCTCTTCACATCAGGTGGCCAAAGTATTGGAGTTTCAGCTTCAACATCAGTCCTTCCAATGAACACCCAGGACTGATCTCCTTTAGAATGGACTAGTTGGATCTCCTTGCAGTCCAAGGGACTCTCAAGAGTCTTCTCCAACACCATAGTTCAAAAGCATAAATTCTTCGGCGCTCAGCTTTCTTTATAGTCCAATTCTCACATCCATACATAACCACTAGAAAAACCATAGCCTTAACTAGACGGACCTTTGTTGGCAAAGTAATGCTTTTTAACATGCTATCTAGGTGGTCATAACTTTCCTTCCAAGGAGTAAACGTCTTTTAATTTCATGAGTGCAATCACCATCTGAAGTGATTTTGGAGCCCAGAAAAATAAAATCTCTCGCTGTTTCCACTGTTTCCCCATCTATTTGCCATGAAGTGATGGGACCAGATGACATAAAGGCTAAACACAAATTAATAAATTTCCTTTCTGCTTAACTAGTTGAAAGACCTTCTACTCTTTGAATGTAAGAAACCTGACTAGCCAATCTGCTGAGGGAAAGGAACTGTGCTTCCCTAATGCCACATCAGTAAAACACTTGCCCCATACCACCCCTCTGTAAGTGGCCTTTCATGTTGCCTGGCAAGCCCAGGGCGTTTCCTCTGCCCACTCTTTCCCTCTCTCTCCCCCGAATATCCTCTCAACCATCCAGTGCTCCTCTTCCACTGTCACTTCCATGATTTCACTTCCTATTTCATGGGAAAATGAAGGAAACTTCAAGTTTTCCAGTACAAGTAACCACGCCCATCTGATAACATACCCTACTTTTCCTCTCATTGAGTGGATGTATTTTGGGGGGGTTTTTCTGGTTAGTTGGGGTTTTTTGTAATCAAAGGGCCATAAAAGTGGAAGAAAGGCAGAAGGTCAGAGTGGCACAGTAGGGAAAGATTCAATGTATCATTTCAGGCATTGGAGAGGGTGGAAGAGGGTCACAAACCAAAGAATGCAGCAGCCTCTAGAAGGTAGAAAAGGCAAGAAAATGAATCCTCTCTGAGATCCTCCGGATAGAATCATATCCCTGTCAGGTACTTTATGTTAGCCCAGTGAGACCCACTTTGGACTTCTTCCTGTAAGAAAATTAGTTTGTGTTATTTTAAGCTGCTAAGTTTGCAACAACTTGTTACAGCAGCAATGGCAAACAAATACATACCATCTCACAAACCATTTATTTTCTTTATGTCCGTGCTCCCTATCATCACTAGAATACAAAGTCAAGACATTTGACTGTTTTTGTTCACTACTCTATGCTCAGTTGGAGAAGGAAATGCAACCTACTCCAGTATTCTTGCCTGGAAAATTCCACAGACAGAGAAGCCTGGTGGGCTACAGTCCATGGGGTTGCAAAGAGTCAGACACAGCTTAGTGACTGAACACACGTGTATGCTAGGCTTAGTGCCTAGAAATAAACTTAGCAAATAGTTGGCAAATATTTCCCCAATAACTATTTTGTTGAATATCCATGTTGTCCGTAGTTATGTATGCAAGGGGATGAGGAAGGACAGATGAAGCAGCCACTGTGATATGGAAAGAACATAGGCCTATCTGTACAGGATATCATAAACTAAATTGGGCTTCTGGAGCAGGTTCTCACCCTGGGCCAAGATTGCTCATCCCTGGTGCGGACAGAAGAACAGCTTTCCAAGTGTAAGGCAGTTGTGTAGTGACAAGGTTCAATCTGACGGTGGAAAGGAAAAACCTCTCTTGGCAGCTCTTGCACACAAATGTCCCCTGGTCCTGTTCTGAGAGGTAAATGTGGACCAGCAACTTAACAAAGCTCACAGAACTGGTCATACTGGAGAGGAGGGACAGGGTACCCCGGGTCACTCTAAAGTCTTCTCCGTTTCAGATAACACGCCTTTAAAAGGAGGCCTCCCAGGGGAGGAAGGCTGTTGGAGGTCAGGAAGTTCATTGTCAGCACCATAGATTTATGATTCAGCTGCAGAATACTGCTGACCTAAGGCTGGGCATGTATTCTTTTGTTTATGCCAACCACACAGGTTTAAGAGCCTATGAAAGTAAGACATCAATTTCAACTATCTTCCCTTGCTGCTTCTGTTTCTCACCATCGAAGCTCCTGCAAACTGGTTGGTTGGTGTGTGGTGATCTGATTCTTCCCTCCTGGTCACTCAAAGCCAGAAAACCTGTAGTTTCATGGAGGACATTCCCCTAGTCACCGCCCAGCCTGCTTATTGCTGCTACTCTCTCCCCCGAATATCCTCTCAACCATCCAGTGCTCCTCTTCCACTGTCACTTCCATGATTTCACTTCCTATTTCATGGGAAAATGAAGGAAACTTCAAGTTTTCCAGTACAAGTAACCACGCCCATCTGATAACATACCCTACTTTTCCTCTCATTGAGTGGATGTATTTTGGGGGGGTTTTTCTGGTTAGTTGGGGTTTTTTGTAATCAAAGGGCCATAAAAGTGGAAGAAAGGCAGAAGGTCAGAGTGGCACAGTAGGGAAAGATTCAATGTATCATTTCAGGCATTGGAGAGGGTGGAAGAGGGTCACAAACCAAAGAATGCAGCAGCCTCTAGAAGGTAGAAAAGGCAAGAAAATGAATCCTCTCTGAGATCCTCCGGATAGAATCGTATCCCTGTCAGGTACTTTATGTTAGCCCAGTGAGACCCACATTGGACTTCTTCCTGTAAGAAAATTAGTTTGTGTTATTTTAAGCTGCTAAGTTTGCAACAACTTGTTACAGCAGCAATGGCAAACAAATACATACCATCTCACAAACCATTTATTTTCTTTATGTCCGTGCTCCCTATCATCACTAGAATACAAAGTCAAGACATTTGACTGTTTTTGTTCACTACTCTATGCTCAGTTGGAGAAGGAAATGGCAACCTACTCCAGTATTCTTGCCTGGAAAATTCCACAGACAGAGAAGCCTGGTGGGCTACAGTCCATGGGGTTGCAAAGAGTCAGACACAGCTTAGTGACTGAACACACGTGTATGCTAGGCTTAGTGCCTAGAAATAAACTTAGCAAATAGTTGGCAAATATTTCCCCAATAACTATTTTGTTGAATATCCATGTTGTCCGTAGTTATGTATGCAAGGGGATGAGGAAGGACAGATGAAGCAGCCACTGTGATATGGAAAGAACATAGGCCTATCTGTACAGGATATCATAAACTAAATTGGGCTTCTGGAGCAGGTTCTCACCCTGGGCCAAGATTGCTCATCCCTGGTGCGGACAGAAGAACAGCTTTCCAAGTGCAAGGCAGTTGTGTAGTGACAAGGTTCAATCTGACGGTGGAAAGGAAAAACCTCTCTTGGCAGCTCTTGCACACAAATGTCCCCTGGTCCTGTTCTGAGAGGTAAATGTGGACCAGCAACTTAACAAAGCTCACAGAACTGGTCATACTGGAGAGGAGGGACAGGGTACCCCGGGTCACTCTAAAGTCTTCTCCGTTTCAGATAACACGCCTTTAAAAGGAGGCCTCCCAGGGGAGGAAGGCTGTTGGAGGTCAGGAAGTTCATTGTCAGCACCATAGATTTATGATTCAGCTGCAGAATACTGCTGACCTAAGGCTGGGCATGTATTCTTTTGTTTATGCCAACCACACAGGTTTAAGAGCCTATGAAAGTAAGACATCAATTTCAACTATCTTCCCTTGCTGCTTCTGTTTCTCACCATCGAAGCTCCTGCAAACTGGTTGGTTGGTGTGTGGTGATCTGATTCTTCCCTCCTGGTCACTCAAAGCCAGAAAACCTGTAGTTTCATGGGGACATTCCCCTAGTCACCGCCCAGCCTGCTTATTGCTGCTGCTCACCCTCTGCTTTTTATCTTCCTCCCTCTCCCAAGCCTCCCCCTAGCCCCCACCCCTGCCACCCTCAGACTTCTAGATCCGGCCCTTTTTGTGAAGTCCATAAACTACTTTATTATTTTTTCCATTAAAACCACAGGATTAAGTTCTTCTTAGCCTGGAGAGGCCCAGGGATGGGGGAGCCTGGTGGGCTGCCGTCTGTGGGGTCACACAGAGTCGGACACGACTGAAGCGACTCAGCAGCAGCAGCAGCATTCACAACATCACCTTTCATAACCCACTGTTGAAACAAACATTACAGGAACTCATCTCTGGGGTGTGTATTCAGAGTCTTCTAAGAACTAAGTAGTCAACAATGTCGAAACTACAGAAAAGTTAGAGAAAGTCCTATCATTTGAACATCTGCATGTTTTTCTTTTTTCTTTATTGTCTGTTAAAAAGAAGGCGAATCTTTTCATGAAATATAAATAAATCTGAAATAAATGAAAGATAAAGTCATTTTCTTATACTATTTCACAATTTTATAATGCCACCTAAAACATTCAATATCCTCTAAAATTCTCCTTCGGGCCAGAAATTCTTAAATATAAATTGAATTGTAGTTTAAAAGGTTAGGAGGGCTTCCTTGGTGGCTCAGTGGTAAAGAATCTGCCTGCCAATGCAGGTGACATGGGTTTGATCCCTGATTCCAGAAGATCCCACACGCCTTGGAGCAACAGAGTCCATGTTCCATGACTACTGAGCCTGTCCTCTAGAGAACGGGAGCCACAACTGCTGAGCCCACGTGCTGCAACTGCCGAAGCCCATGCTCCACAAGAGAAGCCGTCACAACGAGAAGTCGACATGTTGCCAAGAAGAGTAGCCTCTGCTCACTGCAACTAGAGAGAGCCCACACAGCAACAGTGACCCAGCACTGTAAAAATGAAATACATAAAATTTAAAAGGTTAGTAAATCTTATATACAGCCACATCAATCTTAAGTGTCTGCTTCAGATTTTCCAAGACGTCAAGCCCAGTCCTGCTCCAGTACTTTTCTTTCTTTTTTGTCCATGCCACGTAGCTTGCAGGATTTTGGTTCCCTGACCAGGGGTCAAACCTGGGCCATAGTGGAAGCATAGAGTCCTAAGCACTGGACCATCAGGGAATTCCCCGCAGTGACAACTAAATGATGGTAGAATGTGAATTGCCTGAGGTACTCAAACCTCAAAGAAAGGTCCTTTGAGTAACAGAAAAACCAACAGAAATGCCTTCCTTGAAAGATCTTGAAAATTAATAATAAATGGTTGTCGGGAAAAAAAGAGTGAAAATCCAACAACAGTGTTCTCCATGCAAAATCTCAGGGAACTGTGTTAAAAACAAATCATTCGAAGACAAAGCATTATTATTTTGAGTAATTTTATTACTTAGAATCTTATTCCTACACACACTTGTCTACTCACCCACAAGTGTCTAGCCCTTTTAGTGCATAGCCACCATACAGAATTTGAGTGCATACCCCTATCAGGAAGAAAACTGACAAGCAGTTTCAGTGATAGTTTCGATGGAATGACCACAAGAAGTTTCATTTTCAGAGGTTTTTATGCAAGATCTGGAAAGCTCTATTGAACCAGTAATTCCTTTATTCATGTCTGTGTGGTCTCTGCTCATACCTTCTGTCTCAGCATATCAGTAGTTAGCAAAATGCTCTTATTAATCACATCCTTTTATTTCAGGTGTTGTATTCACAAGAATCTTGCCATGTTTTGGACAATTGGGGCGGGGTTACAAAATACCTAGGCACAAATTTTTACAATCAGAGCTGAAGTTTCATCATTTTCAAATTGTGCCCATGTTGCTTTTAGCAAATACTAGCCATTTGAAAAACTACGTTCTAATTTCTTTTTAAATATATTTTATTATTTTGGTGGGTTTTCCTGGTGGCTCAGACAGTAAAGAATCTGTCTGCAATGCTGGAGACACAGGTTTGATCCCTGGATAGGGAAGATCCCCTGGAGAAGAGAATGTAACCCACTCCAGTATTCTTGCCTGGAGAATCTCATGGTTATTTGTTTATTTATTTATTAATTATTTATTATTTGCCAAACCATGAGGCTTGTGGAATCTTAGTTTCCTGACCAGGAATTGAACCCAGGCCCTCTGCAGTGAGAGCTCAAAGTCTTAACCACTGGACCACTGGGGAATTCCCCTAATTTCTTATTGATTAACCTACTGGCATCATCAGGGAGACCAGGCTTCCCTGTCCATCACCAACTCCCAAAGCTTACTCAAACTCATGTCCATCAAGTTGATGATGCCATCCAACCATCTCATCCTCTGTCCTCCCCTTCTTCTGCCTTCAATCTTGCCCAGCATCAGGGTCTTTTCAAATGAGTCAGTTATTCACGTCAGGTGGCCAAAGTATTGAAGTTTCAGCATCAGCATCAGTCCTCCCAATGAATATTCAGGACTGACTTCCTTTAGAATGGACTGGCTGGATCTCCTTGCAGTCCAAGGGACTCTCAAGGGTCTTCTCCAACACCACAGTGCAAAAGCAAGAATTCTTCAGCACTCAGCTTCCTTTATAATCCAACTCTCACATCCATTCATGACTACTGGAAAAACCAGAGTATACCCCACCCAAATTGTCAGGGCCATAAAATCTAGAATCCTGTCTGTATTGCTCACAAATGACAGTGGGAGATACAAGGTGAATACTCAATAAATATTTTCTAAATGAATGAACCTGTCAGACTTGTAACTAATGTTGTCATTCTTGTTAGTTTTTATTTTATATTAGGAATAAACTTACTCTCAGAAGAACTAAGAGTATAACCCTGGAGTCAGGCTGCCAGGATTCAAATCCTGGGGCAGCCTTTGCTAGCTGTACAACCTTCTAGTTCTTTCTTTTCTTTATCTAATAATATGGGGTAATTATAGTGCCTACCTCAAAAGATTTTTGTAAATGTGATAATCCACATCAAATTGTACTTAGGACACTACTTAGTAAATCTTCCACAAATTTTAATTATGATTATTATTTTCAAAATCCACATTTATTTTATAACTTTGTTATCTAAATGTCATTTACTCAAGCATTTAGGAAAGTATTGTTCTTTAATGAAATTTTGACAGAGCAGTTTTTTTATTTTTATTTTATTGGAGTATAGTTGATTTACAATGTGGTATTAGTTTCAAGCGTAAGTAAAGTGATTCAGTTACACAGGTACATATATTCATTCTTTTCTAGATTCTTTTCTCATATAGGTTATCCCAGAATACTGAGTCGAGTTTCATGTGCTACACAGTAGGTCCTTGTTGGTTATCTATCTCATACACTGTAGTGTATCTTCATCCCAAGTTCCTGATTTACCCGTTCCCCACCACCACTGCCCTTGGTAACAGTAAGTTTGTTTTCAGTACTTTGGTAACAGTAAGTTTGTTTTCAGTACCTGTAAGTTTGTTTCTGTTTTGTTAAATAAGTCCAGGGCAATTTTATAATAAGGTCTTGTGCGCATGCATGCTCAGTCGCTTCAGTTGTGTCTGACTCTTTGTGACTCTATGGACTGTAGCCCTCCAGGCTCCTCTGTCCATGGGATTCTCCAGGCAAGAATACTGGAGTGGGTTGCCATGCCCTCCTCCAGTGGATCTTCCCAACCCAGGGATCGAACTCCTGTCTCTTATGTCTCCTACATTGGCAGGCGGGTTCTTTACCACCAGCGCCACCTGGGAAGCCAAGTAACAAAGTCAGTTTTACTGAATGTCCCCACGTCAACCAGGGAAACTGGGAAGAGAAATCTGGGACCTAAAAGAAAGATTTTAGATATCACTGCTGCTGCTGCTGCTGCTACTTCTAAGTCGCTTCAGTCGTGTCCATGTCCAACTCTGTGCGAGCCCATAGACGGCAGCCCACCAGGCTCTGCCATCCCTGGGATTCTTCAGCCAAGAACACTGGCGTAGATATCACTACCCATCTCCAATTCCATTTACACCAAATGTTTCTCCCAGTTACAGCTGTTTTGTTTAATTTAGCAACTGGATCCACACAAGTGTTGGCACAAGTCCTGTTATGGTGCCCGATACACTTGGGAGGCAGAAACCTTGGCCATGACTCACTGCTAAAGTTCTGGTGGAAATCAGGTTGCAGACCTGCCTGCACTCCCACCCCGTGGGTTACGTTGGAAACGTTAATATAAATGGGAGTAAACATCACTCTTTGCCGGTGAGCTTCATATGGACAAGCTTTATCTGTGCTGGCAGGACCACGTGTTCTCCACCACCCTGTGCTGATGCCAGTCAGAGTCTGAGGATGCTGAAGGTCTCTAATGTTCATTCCTGGGCCCTGAGGGCTTCATCAGCACACTTCCCCCTCTCCTACCAACTTGTTGTTTGCTAAGAGATTATTTGCATATTTTAGGACTCACTCTTTGTCCTAGTCCAAACCGCAGCAGGGTTTCCTTTCCCACTTAGGAGTTTGCCAGGAGCAAAAAGTAACAACATCCCAACCCCCTGTCAACTCAACAAGGAAAGATTTATTGCAGTTAACTAAAAGGATACTTGTTATGACAGGAGTACCATATGCTTCAGCAAAGATAGAATCCAAGCTTATGGCTGGCCTTTGCAAACAGCCAGGATCCAACCTGCCAACACAGCCTTCTTTTTTGTTGTTGTTGTTGCACAGTCATTAGCAGTGCAACATCCGGACCCAGGGATATTTCCAAGGTGGGGCTTCAGGTTGGCACTCAGATAATGAGATTACCTCCAGCAATAGTTCTCAACAGACTACAGCAACCACTACAGGCCCGTTGCTTGGACTGTTGGCCTCTTAAACCAATGTCCATCCTCCTTTTCGTTAATTACAAACAGGAACCTAGGTATTTGGGGAACAGCTAGTTCTTAGCTAAAAGTACTACATTTCCCAGCCTGCTTTGCACAGTTAAAATTAGTGACTTGCCAGGTGAAGACCACTGGAGATTCTGGGAAAGTTTTGCCATCCTAATGTAGGGCTGTCTCTTGTCCTCCCTCTTTACCCCTCTTTAGTGTTTGGGTTTTCTGAAGCCTGATGTGCCTATGAGAGCTGGACTGTAAAGAAACAGAGTGCCAAAGAATTAGAAGGCAACAGCAACCCACTCCAGTACTCTTGCCTGGAAAATCCCATGGATGGAGGAGCCTGGTGGACTGCAGTCCATGGGGTCGCTAAGAGTCAAACACGACTGAGCAACTTCCCTTTGACTTTTCACTTTCATGCATTGGAGAAGGAAATGACAACCCACTCCAGTGTTCTTGCCTGGAGAATCTCAGAGATGAGGGAGCCTGGTGGGCTGCCATCTATGGGGTCGCACAGAGTTGGACGCAACTGAAGTGACTTAGCAGCAGCAGCAGCAACTGTGGTGCTAGAGAAAACACCTGAGTCCCTTGGAGAGCAAAGAGATCAAACCAGTCAATCTTAAGGGAAATCAACCCTGAATATTCACTGGAAGGACTGACGCTGAAGCTGAAGCTCCAGTATTTTGGTCATCTGATGTGAACAGATGACTCATTGGAAAAGTCCCTGATGCTGGGAAAGATTGAGGGCAGAAGGGGAAAGAGGGTGTCAGAGGATGAGATGTCTGGATGGCATCACCGATGCAATGGATATGAATGTGGGCAAACTTCGGGAGGTGGTGAGGGACAGGGAGGCCTGGCATACTGCAGTCCACGGGGTCGCAAAGAGCTGGACATGACTGGGAGAGTGAACAACAAGCATTCTTTTCAATTACTTCTCAGGTTGTAGTTATATTCAAAGGTTTGAAACTGCTGGAAGTCTTATTTTTAGATAAGAGAATTCCTGTACATGAATTGATTAGTCTTTAAAAATTGATTTATACAGTTTGATGCTGAATATTCTAAGTAAAAATGACTAAACCTCTACCTTTCCTCAAAGTTACTAATTTATACACAGGCAAACATGAGATTAGGTAACCAATTAAAGGAAGATCAAGAAGTTTGAGTAAATCAACTCTGCTTCAATAAAATTAAAAGATTAAGAATCATAAAAATGTTTTTGAAAAGAAAGAGAAATGGGCAATTTATTTCAGTAAAGGGAAACGACTGATTTTGCTACAGTGGGGAAAAAATTAGGAGGTTACAAACCACTGAATTTAAATATATCCCATTTCTCTCTGCACAGTATCATTCCTTCTACTTTCACTTCATACCAAGGCATCGACTGAGAAATATATCAAGTTGACAAATTGCTTGACATATCTGATCTAGGGTGGCTTCTACATCAGTCTTCTTTCACCTCCCAGTAAATACTTTGGACACTGACATTTGCCACATTGGAAATGACAGGCACCTGAGGACAAATGCATTGAAGTGATTAGGATCAGAATGTCTGTTAAGGATTATTTTTTTTTATAGAGTAGAATGTAGTTTTATTGAATCCTTGAGATGCAGAACCAAAAGAAACTCCTTTCTTGTGAAAGAAAACAATCCAAATGATTGTAAACCCCGGAAACCAACAGAAGCACTTAAACCTTCAATATGAACGTGTTTATTTTTCCAACTCGGATATTGTTCTGAAGTACACTTGTAATCTAAATACCCCTTTCTCTCCTTCCCTTTACAACATACCATTTCAGTCTGTTTGTTTACAGAACGATGGCCTTAAGGAAAAAGCCTTATTCACATTCCCACAAAAGAAATAAATAAAATATTTGTCTCTAGGATCCATTTAACTAAACTTGACTTAAATCCTGGTAGAGGCTTCCATCTCTATAACAGACACAAAAGAGAATGAATGATCTTTCACTATCAAAACAAACTCCTAGTAATATAGCTAAACATTTATTAAATTATTCAAATACATTACCTATGCTCCTATAATGTGCAAAGTACTGTTCCAAAGTAGACATCCTTCCTTAGATGTACAGTGGGCCACTAAAATAATTATTTCAGGAGCTTAAGACACTGGTACAGTCAAAATACCCTAATGATATGAAATGGTCTTTGTTGCTGCTGCTTCCAAAAGTGCCCAGTTTATTTCTAAGGAACAGCTCAGGCATTTGGAAGAATAATTCAAACTTAAGCTTTAATACAAGATGGAGTTAGGCAGTGATTGTACCTTCATAACATAATATAACAACGTGAAGCACATCTGGTGATCTAAAATGCTAGTATTTGTGCAAGGTAACCTAAGAAATTTGACACCATTTTTTTTCAAATGTACTAATTTCAAAATAAATCAGGATACAAATCAACTGCCATTTTAGGAAAAATAAAAATACAGAAATGCCAACTCCTCTCCCAGCACTGAAATTACACTTCCTCAGACACACTGCCATCATTGGTAAGCGTGGGGGTCAACTGGGTCAATTTAAATCACATTAGATAATTACATAATTCGACCTAGCTTGGGTACGTGTGTGATCTCAAAGACTTTTTAACATATTTTTCAGCAATACAGTGGTAGCAATAGAAATGGAAGAAATTGGAAGTATTTTCTTAGAGACAGCTTACAGATTTCTTACAGGTTCCAAAGTGAAAATATAACACACCATCATCATAACACAAGCTACTTTGTCGCTCCTGAGACCCAACTTCGCAGGACATCAGGCTTCCTAGTGTTTCCTTCATATGCCTCTACTTGGGTTTTCTTTCCCCTGAACTAAATAGGGAGGGCCTTTCAGGTCAAGCGTTATCTGCTGGCCAGTTACCTTCAGGATAGATATGCTCATATCATTTCTATATTAACAAGTCAACCCTCCATTTACAAGGCTTAAATTCAGCTCCTGGTCTCTTTATTCAGAACTTCTCTCATTTACTTATAAAAAGAACAGCAACTAAAAAAAAAAAACAAGAGAAAAAAAGAACTACCCTCATTTACTTAAAAGGATCATTCAAAACACTAGGGAAAAAATTTCCCTCTGAAGGAGACTTATTTAAGGAACACAATATTGTTTACAGCTCATGGCCCACCTTAGAAAGGCAAACTCAACTAAGGCTCCTGAAAAGAATCTCAGTAGTCTCTCATTTGGAAACTTGCTATTCCTATTATTTTCTAATGTGGTTAAATAAAATTAAATGTTAATAATAAACAGTAATTAAATAATAAACTTAAAATAAATAATAATTAAAAAAACATGGTCTGGAGGTTTTTAGAAAGGGTAATAAAGGTCATTTTCATTAAATTCACATTCCTTTCTGTACCAGTTTCTACAATGAGCAGGCAACACTGCCCTCTAACGGGCTGATTCTGTTACATCTCTTATTCAACTGATGGGAAACTGCTCCAGGAAGCTTTGACACAAAACGGCCTCCACGCACCTTCTTTCTTTTATTTCTGGGACACAGTCTGTCCTTGACCGTCTGTGAATGACACTAAAGAGGGAGCAGCCCCTAGAGAGGCTATAGACTTAGACAACGCTCATCAGGGGATTACAAACTAACACCCACTGCAAAGGTGTTCAAACTTTAGCAGGCATCAAATTACCCCCAAGGGCTTGTTTAAACACAGCTTGCTGAGCCCCACCTGTGTTGCTGACTCCTTAAGTCTAGAGCTGAGTCCAAGAATTGGCCTTTCTAACAAGTTCCCAGGTGATGCTACAAGCCCAGAGACCACTCTTTACCACCCAGACACTGTGCTTGGCTTATCTTAATACTCCCCAATAAGGTGAGGTTTTAGCATCTATTTTACAGACTAGGAAGCCAAGTCTCACACAGAATAAACCCAGGACTAACTCAAAAGCCATTGCTCCCTTCTCTACAGTATGAAGTCAGTATACGAAGCTGTTAACCATTTCTTCTTCCTTCAATTTCTTCCGCAAGGGGGCGGGACTTAGGTGACGGTTTAGTGGATTTCCCCTCTCAGAGCACCTTGGAGGTCTGGCTATGAAGTCACCTAGGAAGGTCCATTCCAATCCCAGGTTGGATCTGTGAGCAGGGCACGCTGAGAGAGGAGGGGGTGCATATCAGCGGGAGGTGCCTCCCTTGGGTCCTGAACCCTCCTACACAGTTCAGAGTCTGATTAGCTCTAGATTCTGGGGTTCTTCGTACTCAGAAACTCTGCCAGAGAGGTTTTAGAGCTAGTGTCTCTTCTCACGGGTGTTTCTGAGGACCTCAAAGCCTAGTGGGGCTCGAAGAGGACCCAGAGGGTGAGGGTGTCTGCACCCCTCTCCAGCCTCGGCTCAAATCACCCGCCAGGCAGGGACAGGCACGTTGCGAGAACTTTAAATCAGGAGTGCCCAACGGTGTGAAGACTGAACGGTTATGATAAAATATAAAATACTTTTCAAGTCATATATCCCACCAGGATCAGGGAGGTAAAAGCCTAGCACTCAGCCCCCGGCAGGATGTCAGTGATGGATAAAGAAGAATTGGGAGAACACACCCCCAGCCCCCATCCTCGAATAGTTTTTCTCATCCTTTGCATTCAGCTCCTAGCCCAACTTCGTGTTTTCCTGAGGGAGATACAAATATGGGGCATCCCATGGGGATGATTGTCTGGCTTTGGTCATTAAATGGGAAAAGATGTTTTCAGAAAAACTGCCCCGTGGGCCGGTCCGCCGAGATCTTGAGGCCGTGGCCGCGGCTGCTCTTCGTGTAGAGCTGGACTCTGAACTCCAGCTGCTCGCTCAGCTCGTCCAGAGCCCGGGTGCAGGACTCCAGGCTCTCAGCCAGTTTCTGAATCTTGGCCTTTAGCACGGCCTGGCTAACCCTGGTGGCCCCCTCGGCCCGCCTGGGGACGAGGAAGCCGCGGGAGCCAAAGAAGACGATGAAGTATACCGAGTTGTACAGCGCGATGGAGGCGTTCCTCCCGCACTGCAGCAGCTGGCGGTCTCCGCCGCCCTGCCCACGGCAGAAGAAGTCGAGGCAGCTCAGCATCTCGCGCATCTGGTCCTGGCAGGTGGCCGCGATCTCCTGCACGCGCCGCAGCTCCCGGGAGTTGCAGAAGATCAGGGAGAGGTCAGACGTGATGGTTACGGCCCCGCCGGCGGTGGCTACCCCCAGCCCCACGGCCGACGCCAGCAGCGAGACCCCCAGGGTGACGGGGCTGAGCGAGAGTCCCACGATGGCGGCCACAGCGCCCGCCGCGCTCAGCGCGCTGCCGGCCACGTTGGCCGCCAGGGAGCGCCGGCGTAGGCGCTCCAGGCGCCCGGCCACCTCGCGCAGACGCAGTAGCTGGCCGTGCAGCCGGCCTCGGCGGTCCAGCAGCAGCCCCTGAAGCGTCGCAGAGCATCCGCGCCCTGCAGCTCCCGGGCCGCCGGCCTCTCCATGTCCTGCGGGGATGAGACACGAGGTTAGCCCGAAGTTGAGCGCAACAGGTACGGCCACCCAAGGGGAAAAGGGTCATTTTCCAGTAAGTCATGTGTCAGGTTCTCAAAGACCCATTCTGTCATCTGGGACAAGTCCTCCACTTCCCAGGACCTTAAATCCGAGTAAGCCAATCGGAATAATGCTCTCGTCCACTTTTCTCCCAGGGAATGCCAAGGATTGATTTTTTTTTTTAATCTGTTAAATAAGGGAGTGGTGCTATTAATATTTGGAGAAGAAATGGCAACCCACTCCAGTATTCTTGCCTAGAGAATCCTGTGGACAGAGGAGCCTGGTGGGTTGCTGTTCATAGGGTCACGCAGAGTCGGACACGACTGAAGGGACTTAGCATGCATGCACGCATGCATTGGAGAAGAGAATGGCAACCCACTCCAGTATTCTTGCCTGGAGAATCCCAGGGACAGAGGAGCCTAGTGGGCTGCCATCTATGGGGTCACACAGAGTCCAATACTGCAATACTGAAGGGCTTCCCAGGTGGCTAAGTGGTAAAGAATCAGCCTGCCAGTGCAGGAGATGCAAGTTTGATCCCCAGGTGGGGAAGATCTCTTGGAGAAGGAAATGGCTACCCACTCCAGTATTCTTGCCTGGAGAATTCCATGGATGGAGGAGCCTGGCAGGCTACAATCCATGGAATCAGAAAGAGCCACCCAGGACTGAACAGGCACAGAATACTGAGCCCTCATCTCTGAAAGATGACATGTGACTAGCAGTAGGTTGTACCCCTTTACAAAGCCCTTTCCTTACAAGAAGACTAAGATTTAAGAGTTTTGCAATACAGTTTTTTCCCCTCTCTGATGAGTGAAGACAAATCACCAAAAACTCAAAAAGCATCTATCAAATGTAAGAAACTAATTTTTCTAAGTTAGATGCTCACCTGAAGCAACTCTACTGCTTGTTATTTTTCCCAGCTCTATCTTAGAATCAAGCCCAAGATTTCTTAGGCTTGTGCTATTTCTTCTAACTAGAGCTCATCAGGTCTTCAGAAATCTCACTCTTTGATACATGCTTAATTAAAAGTAAATTACACTAGCACCAGTATGTCCCTTTATGATAAAAGCTCCCTTTAAAAATGAGTAACAATTGAATAGAATTTTAAAAGGGACCACAATTTTTGTTGAACAGCTCACTGAGGGCTACCTGTGTACCGAGCTGAACGGAAGCCAATTGAAGATGACTAACAGAGAAAACTACATCCTGAGTAAAAGTACATCCTTTCTAGTTGCCAAAGATTTCTCCCTTCAGAGCCATTGTACATCTCATTGTTAGGAACTTCTCAAAAGTGACAAAGCTATAGAAATCCGACATTTGACTCCTGTGAGATATCAGAACAGAAATCATTATTCTCACGTGGAAGGTGAAGAAATTTAAACACAGACAAGTTCTACCTGCAGCTGATACTTCACAGAGACCCATGTAGAGCCTTGGTCTCTAGACTCCTAGATCTTCATTTTATTAGCATGCCTCCATAATTGTACCCACCTCTGACAAATTGCCAGATAAGGACACCTCTGAGCAAAAAAGAGGCAAAGTTACTCAAAATATATCACGGATCAAGGATACAATCCCAGTATTACGAGTCCAGTGGCTCTCTTTTCAGATAGCATCCCTCTGGTCTCCCCACTTACCATTCACTTCTGGCTATCTCCAGGAAAGAAGAATCTGAGGCTGTTTCTGGATGAGCAAGCTTTATAGTTCCAGAGAGCCAATGACGGCCCTGGGAAAGCCTTGTCTTATTCTGAGAATTTGCCACTTCCTGTCCTGGCCCCTGCTGCCTTCATCCAGAAGGATATGACATGGTGGAAAATGACCCGCCAGCCTCGCAGCACATCCCGTATTTAGGAAATGAACATTGTGTGTTCGCTTTCCCCCAAACGCAGGAAAAGAACCACAGGCTCTTCCCCAACTTGAAACAAGTGCTGTCATTGTCCCGGGGCATACTCTGCCTTCCCTTTCCTGAAAATAGCTAATGACGTTATCTGAGAGGACATGAAACGCACCCCAGGCGGACCAATTATAGTGTTTCTTGGGAGGCCGCCAATACACAACCACTTTTTAAAAAGAAAAAGGGAAGAAGAGACTCCCTTATGTCTGATAGAGCCACTCACAGTCCACTCCCGTATTTAAAAAAAAAAAAAAAAAAGCATGGTGAATCTGAGCGTTTGAAACACGTGATTCAGTAGGCGCGCAACCTTCAGAATGCAAAGCCACGCCCACAGGAAGTGCTGCGTGCAGTTTTGAGCATCTCCAGCTGCAGAGAAGCTCTTGGAGGTCTCAGAAAGGGCACACCTCGGGCCAAATGCGTCAGAAAAATCAGTGGGGTCAGGCTGCACGAGGAGCTAATTATACACTTTCAACAGCAGCGGGGATTCTGTTTCCTGGGTTTTCATGGGAAGCAACCACTGTAGGCCAGGCAATAGTTATATGAGTGCATTCTACCCCCATGGAATGAAGCACCGGCTGAAGGGCAATATTCTGGATCATTCAGGAGAGGAAAACAAGGATAGCGTCTGTGGATGCTTTCTGGGACATTCAGATAGGTGTTGGCTGTTCAGCCAGGAAGACTTCTACCACAGGTTCCCAGATACGAATTATTGTCTCAACTCTCTGGTTTGTCTGGAAAGCCTTAGCAACCATATCTTTCTTGAACAAAAGTCCCACACCTTTATAATAGACATGTTATTGAGGAACACAACCCAGATTTTTGCTACTCACAATCATGGGCCTTTTGAACTTGCTTTTTCTGAATCTGACCCATGCCCAAAAATTCTGGTTACAGCTCCTCAAAGGATAAACATAACCCTCAGTCAGACACCTTCAGTGCCTGCCTGTGCTTTTGAGGCAAGAGGTGGGCAAATGTCTTCCACTGAACCCACAGACGTAGTCATTCCAAATGGAATGTAAAGCAGGGTGAATTGGGCAGGCGGGCAGCCGGGGAGGGGGGGTTGGTGTCGGCGGGGTAGAGTAGGCAGGGAGTGAGACAATGTACCCTGATTCTTCAGCTCTCATTTGCTCCTCCAGCTTCCCTGGACATTTTCTTGTGTTTGGGGTTTTGTTGTTGTTTAGTCACTGAGTGGTATCTGTAGCATGTTAGGCTCCTCTGTCCATGGGATTCTCAGGCAAGATTACTGGAGTGGGTTGCCATTTCCTTTCCCAGGGGATCTTCCTGACCCAGGGTTCGAACCCTCGTCTCCTGCATTGGCAGGCAGATTCTTTACCACTGAGCCACCAGGGAAGCCCGTGTTTGGGGTTTAGATGAACACAAATAAATCTTTATTTCATGAATGGGTGAATGTTGCTGGGATACAGAGAGGCTCATCATCTTCAGAGCCATCAATAATCATAGTACAGAAGTAGGAGGAAGAGAAGGTCCAGGAGAATGGGCAGTACTGACCTCAGCCAATATCCAAGAACTCGTTTTTCTGTTATAAATCCATTTTCTTTGTGTTTTTTTTTTTTAATGGGACAAAAAATTCATTCATTTGACAGTTTGGGTTTGTTGTAGTTTCATACTGTTCATGGCGTTCTCAAGGCAAAAATCTGGTACTTCACATCATTTCTAGAGATAGACACATGAACTTAATACTTTTGGCTTGGTATTTATTTACTTTCATATATTTAAGCACAATAAGACATTTAAGGAATAATTGAAGGCATTTTGATCAAAAGTATTATTGAGGCAGTTCCCCTAACATCTCAGGGACTGCACCCTCAAACTTCTTTTTTGAACTGTTTTCTGGGCACCTGTAACACATCACCCCGGACACGTTACACTGAAAGTGGTGACTGACCTTCAGATTAAACGTGTAACCAGGGCTGTGAACCACTGCTGTAGAAGCTGTGAATTCTCTGACCACTGGTTACGTGGCAGCAGAAACAGTATGGCTAGTAGATAGCAGTTTGTGAGTCAGGTGTTTATACAGTTAAGTTATTAACAACTCATTAGTCTGGGGCCCCTAGCTAAAATGATCACATTTTAAAATAAAGTGATAACTATGTTCTGGGCCTGCCAGAGTTCTAGAAAGGTCTGGGCCACTTCTGTTTTTTTTTAAGGGTCTCAGTGAATTTTTTTTTTAAAGAAGAAATTTTATAAATGAGAAGGTCCTACTGTATAGCACAGAAAATTATATTCAGTATACTATGAGAAACCAAAATGAAACAGAATATTTTTTAAAAGAATGTATATATAGGGCTGGCCCCAAAAGTTCATTCGGGTTTTTCCATAATATCTTATGGAAAAACTCAAACGAACTTTTTGGCCAACCAGTATATGTATAACTGAATCACTTTGCTGTACAGCAGAAATTTTGTAAATTAATTTTTATTGGAGTCTAGTTGATTTATAATGTTTGTTTCTGCTGTACAGGAAATTAAATCAGTTATGCATACACATGTATCCACTCTTTTTTAGATTCTTTCCTTATAGGGCATTACAGAGTATTGAGTAGACTTTCCTGTGCTATAGAGTAGGCCCTTATTAATTATCTATTTTATATATAGTAGTGTGTATATGTTAGTCCCAGTCTCCCAATTTGCCCCCTCTTCTTTCCCCTCTTGGTAACAATAAGTTTGTTTCCTACATCTGTGACTCTATTTCTGTTTTTGTAAATAAGTTCATTTGTACCCTTTTTTTAGATTCCACATACAAACAGTATCTATGATATTTCTCTATCTTACTTCACTCAGTATGACAGTTCATCCATGTGGCTGCAGCAGAAATGAACATAACACTGTAAATCAGCTATACTTCAATCAAAATAAATAAAAAGAAAATTTTAAATGAGATAAAAAATGTGTGGTTTATTTCTTTTAATTGCCATATGACAGATCTTCAGTTCAGTTCAGTCGCTCAGTTGTGTCCGACTCTTTGCGACCCCATGAATCGCAGCACGCCAGGCCTCCCTGCCCATCACCAACTCCTGGAGTTCACTCAAACTCATGTCCATCGAGTCCGTGATGCCATCCAGCCATCTCATCCCCTGTCATCCCCTTCTCCTCATGCCTCAATCCCTCCCAGCATCAGAGTCTTTTCCAATGAGTCAACTCTTTGCATGAGGTGGCCAAAGTACTGGAGCTTCAGCTTTAGCATCACTCCTTCCAAAGAAATCCCAGGACTGATCTCCTTCAGAATGGATTGGTTGGATCTCCTTGCAGTCCAAGGGACTCTCAAGAGTCTTCTCCAAAACCACAGTTCAAAAGCATCAGCTCTTCGGCGCTCAGCCTTCTTCACAGTCCAACTCTCATATCCATACATGACTACCGGAAAAACCATAGCCTTGACTAGACGGACCTTTGTTAGCAAAGTAATGTCTCTGCTTTTCAATATGCTATCTAGGTTGGTCATAACTTTCCTTCCAAGGAGTAAGCGTCTTTGAATTTCATGGCTGCAGTCACCATCTGCAGTGCTTTTGGAGCCCCCAAAAACAAAGTCTGACACTGTTTCCACTGTTTCCCCATCTATTTCCCATGAAGTGATGGGACCAGATGCCATGATCTTCATTTTCTGAATGTTGAGCTTTAAGCCAGCTTTTTCACTCTCCTCTTTCACTTTCATCAAGAGGCTTTTTAGTTCCTCTTCACTAATATCACTATTTCTCTTCATAAGATAATCACTGATTTATAAAATAATACATTTTTAAATAGTACATTACATTGGCAGTGTGACACAAATTTAGGGAGCTCACACTGGTGCTCTGTGACAACTTAGAGGGGTGGGATGAGGTGGAAAGTTCAAAAGGGAGGGGACATGTGTATACCTATGGTTGACTCATGTTGATGTATAGCAGAAACAAACACAATATTGTAAGCAATTATCCTCCAATTAAAAATAAATTTTTTTAAATTTAATATTTATTTATTTGGCTGTGCCGAGTCTTAGTTACAACACAAGGGATCTTCAATCTTCACTGTGGCATGCAGGACCTAATTACCTGACCAGGGATCTAATCCCGGCCCCCTGCATTGGAAACATGGAGTCTTACCCCTGGACCACCAGAGAAGTCCCCAATGATGACTTTTTTCTTTAGCTTTCTTGGTGTATCTCAGTGACTGTGCATAGAACCCTTTTCGGAGACAATATCAAAAGTATAAAATTGAGACAATTTGTGAATGTGAGATTTAGGCCAAAGGTTTTTCAGACTTTCCTTTGTACTAGGTCCTAATGTACAGTCATCCAAATAAACAAAAGTAAGTTAAAATAATACTACCACTGGTGAGGATCTTTGCCTTTTTTTTTTTTTTTTTGGTAAATTGCATGAGCATGTAAGTGCTAGAGCACATAATTAGACTCAAATTACTTGCTGAATGTAAAGTATTTTGTTCTCTTAAAGAAGTGTCATTATTTTCATAATAATTTGATGAGAATTATGGTCCAGTGGTTAAGAATCTGCCTTGCAATGCAGGGGACACAGGTTCAATCCCTGGTCAAGGAATTAAGATTCCACATGCCTCAGAGCAACTAAGCCATGCCACAATTAGAGAGTCTGTGTGAGCAACGAAAGATACTGAAAGATCCAGCTTCACATAATGAAGATCCCGAGTGCAGCAATTAAGACCTACACAGCCAAAAATTTTTTTAACTTTTTAAAATTAATAAAATAGATATCTATGTTGCATGAGAGCTAAACTATTAATACCAGAAACTTATGGAATTGCACAGGAAAGAAACAGCTCCAGCCATTTTCAATTTCTCCAGATTAGCCTCTGATCATTAATGTACACACACATCCTTAACCATTCGTGTTTAAACACTGGCCTGTGTTCTTTTCTCTACTTAACGTTCCTACAGATACACACTTCTCCGTGTTGACATAGTCCTCACCTCTGTCATTTTTAATAGCTCTGTTATAATCCCATTGTTTGCTTAGTCATTTCCCTATTAGACACTTGGATTGCCTCCAGTTTTTTTTCACCATTTTAACTAGAGTTACTGGGAACATCTGTGTAAATTTTCCCCCTTGGGATCGTTTCTTTGGGGAGTATTCACAAACAGGAAAATACCAAGTAAAAGAGAATGAACACTTTCATGGTTTTTGTTGCATGTTGTTTATTGCTTTCCAAAAAACCAATTTATTGATATAATGCGATAAGCTTTGTAAGAATTCCAGCTGCAGGCTATGAGACTACTCAAAGACTACTTAATTTGTTTGCTTTATTTCAGCTCCACAAACATGTATCAAATACCTGGGTGTATCAGACACCATGCTAGATTCTGAGAATAAAAAGCTGAGTAAGATACCATGTCTGCCATCCAGAATGAAGACAATCCACTGGAGAGAAAAATACAGAAGAGATCATTTCAATTCTATGTGGAAAGTGCCAGAGGTGTGTGCACCGAAGAAGCAGAGTCCTATGAAGCACTAGTTATGACTTTCTGGAAGCACTGCTATTGAGCTGAAACTTGAGAGTGGAACAGAAGTGGTTATTTGGACAAAAATTAGGAAGGAGAGGAGAGCAAGCTAAGGGGACAGATGGACAAAGGTGTGGTACAGCATTAGGATGCTTTAGGCAGTTTTCCATGGCTGAGCATAAAGTGGATGCTGCGAATGTCCAGGGATGAGGCTGAAGGGAGGCAAGTCACCTGAAATTTATTTATTTTGGGGGGAATCAAACCATTTTATTGAGGGGTTTCAGAGGAGGGTTTAAAGGCTGGGAAGACAATGAGATCTGACATCTGTCTGCTGGCCAGGATCTCCCCAGCTTCACAGCCACTGAAAGTGGAATTCGTTATAGTGCATGGTGGGAGTTGGGGCTTTCCTGGTGACTCAGATGTTAAAGAATCTGCCTGCAATGCAAGAGACGCAGGGTTTGATCCTTGGGTTGGGAAGATCCCCTGGAGAAGGGAATGGCAACCCACTCCAGTATTCTTGCCTGGAGAATTCCATGGACAGAGGAGCCTGACAAGCAATGCAGTTCATGGGGTTGCAAAAATTTTTTTCCAGATTAATCCCTTTAAAAATAGTAATATGTTTTTCTTTTAAAATTTTTTTAATTAATTTAACTTCACAATATTGTATTGGTTTTGCCATACGTTGACTTTAATCCTCCATTGGAGTACATGTGTTCCCCACCTGAACCCCTCTCCCACCTCCCTCCCCATCCCATCCCTCTGGTTCACTCCAGTGCACCAGCCCTGAGCACCCTGTACCATGCATCGAATCTGGACTGGCGATTCATTTCACATATGATAATTTACATGTTTCAATGGCATTCTCCCATATCATCCCACCCTCGCCCTCTCCCAGAGTCCAAAAGACTGTTCAATACATCTGTGTCTCTTTTGCTGTCTCACATACAGGGTTATCATTACCATCTTTCTAAATTCCATATATATGTGTTAGTATACTGTATTGGTGATTTTCTTTCTGGCTTACTTCACTCTGTATAATAGGCTCCAGTTTCATCCACCTCATTAGAACTGATTCAAATGTATTCTTTTTAATGGCTGAGTAATAATCCATTGTGTATATGTACCACAGCTTTCTTATCCATTCATCTGCTGATGGACATCTAGGTGGCTTCCATGCCCTGGCTATTATAAACAGTGTTGCGATGAACATTGGGGTACACGTGTCTCTTTCAGTTCTGGTTTCCTCGGTGTGTATGCCCAGCAGTGGGCTTGCTGAGTCATATGGCAGTTCTATTTCCAGTTTTTTAAGGAATCTCTACACTGTTCTCGGAGAAGGCAATAGCAACCCACTCCCCTACTCTTTCCTGGAAAATCCCATGGACAGAGGAGCCTGGTAGGCTGCAGTCCACGGGGTCTTGAAGAGTAAGGCCCAGCTGGGCGACTTCACTTTCACTTTTCACTTTCATGCATTGGAGAAAGAAATGGCAACCCACTCCAGTGTTCTTGCTTGGAGAATCCCAGGGATGGTGGAGCCTGGTGGGCTGCCATCTATGGGGTTGCACAGAGTCGGACATGACTGAAGAGACTTAGCAGCAGCAGCAGCCACACTGTTCTGCATAGTGGCTGTACTTGCATTCCCACCATCAGTGTAAGAGGGTTCCCTTTGCTCCACGCTCTCTCCAGCATTTATTGCTTGTAGACTTTTGGATAGGAGTCATTCTGACTGGTGTGAAATAGTACCTATTGTGGTTTTGATTTGCATTTCTCTGGTAATGAGTAATGTTAAGCATCTTTTCATGTGTTTGTTAGCCAGTAATATGCTTTTCTATAGATGAGTTATTGCTGTCTTTGTCTTTTTTTTCTTGATCTGTTACTGTTGTTTACATCTACTTCTAGAAACTCTATTTTACTCATCAATTTACCTTTTTAAATTCAAGATAATATAATTTTGAAAATCACTGCTTCATAGTAACATTTTTATTTCTAAAGGAATAATCTATCATAATCACGTTTTCCTGGAAAATTTTACTTGCTTGTTCTGGAAAAATCTGACAGTGGGAGCTCTTCAACTGCTGTAACCTCAATAATATGATCAACTGAAGCCAATTTAAATTTGTTCCACTTCCTCCTTCACAGGTGTGCACACTTGCACAGAACACCTGGGATCATGTGGGTGAAACATACATTACATCATTCATATAGAAGCATTGGCCCCACAGGCTCTGTTACAGTACAACTTCTTTACCACATGCCTTTTCCTCTGGTGCCACAAAGACTACAGCTGAGTCTACATCCCTTTGGTAACCTAAAGGTTCTCTTATCTCCCGGCACACGGGAAAACTATTACCTTGGTCTCTTCCTTTCCCAGACTTAGTCATTTTCTCCCAAGTTCTCAGGCATACATAACAATCATTGCAAGCTGGATCCTAACACCTGCTTGTTCTATATGTAGGCATAAGAAATCTTCAGGGCTCCCTCAAATCTCAGATGTTTGAATAGTTTCATTTTTAGCATGTGTCTTACAGGCGAGAGAATGTTAGATATTGGTCTTCTTTTTTTAACTTTGTTTAAAGCCTATTTTTAATAAGAATTCAGTCATTTCACATCAGACATTACAGTGAAGCAAGAGTGTATGCTGCTATACTCTGAAAGTTGATTGTTTTTGTTCTAGTTATTTGCTTTTTAAAAAATAAATGGGTACTATAGAGGGTTTTCAACTTTATTTGCTTTTGAATTAGATGAGAAAATAACTTTTTTGGGTCTATTTTCCCCCTAAATTTAGCACTTTAAAAATTATTTCTGGGACTTCCCTGGTGGTCCAGTGGCTAAGACTCCGTGCTCCCAATTCAGGAGGCCCAGGTTTGATCCCTGGTCAGGGAATTAGATCCCATATGCTGCAACAAAAGATCACGTGTGCTCCAAATAAGACTTGGCGCAGCCAAATAAATAAATAAAATATTATTATAATATTTAAAAAGCATTTCTGCCTTTACTTTCTAAGTTAAAATTTTTATTTTTAGAAAAATATACATTCACATGTAAGGAAGAACACAGAGAAATTCACTGTATCCTTCAGAGTTTCCCTTAATGGTAAAACCTTGCAAAACTATAATAGAATATCACCAGAATCGATGTCAGTACAATCTACCCTTTTTTTTTTTTGAAATCTGAACAAAATCTGTATTTTAGTCAGTAGTACTGTATTACATGTTAATTTCCTGGGTTTGTTTTTACAACATAGTATTTCTTTATATTCTCAGAATTAGAAGTTTTTCAAGCCTCATTCAGGTTTTTCTATGCTAAAGAAAAGTTAAACCACCTTTGAAAAATAGGGAAAACAGATTCTATAAGGTAGACCTCTGTGTATACAGTGACGACATGGGGCTTGAATCCTGAGTCTACGTCTCCTGTGTGATGTTAGGCAAATCACTGACCCTCTCTGAGACCTTACAAAGTTTTCTTGATTAAATTAGAAAATGAACACTGAGTCCTTTTGAGACCTAGGAATTTGGGTACAAATGAGTTATTGGTACCTTTTTCCAAACCAGTGACTATTTGTGATACCTGATGACTTTTAAATAGTTCAACTGTTTATACTTTATTATTTTGATAGTATATTATTTATCAGCTGATTTTTTAAATCAGCATAGTACCATATACTTTCTGAGGCTCTCTCAGAAATATTTGTATTTTTCAGCTATGGGGCCATCCAAGAGTGATTTTTAACTTATCAACTTATAATGTTCTTGCCTTTTTTGCAACTGTCTTAGGTAGCTTGAGTATTCTGTCTGGGAAATCCTATGGACAGAGGAGCCTGGTGGGTCCATGGGGAACCTAGTCCATGGGGTCACACAGAGTCTGACACGTCTGACGTGACTTAGCACACACACTCGCAGAGCAGAGAAAGTTTGTTTGCTGAGAAAAAAAAAAATAAAGAGATAAGACCTGAAAGTCAAACAGAAAGTCTAAATTTTTATTTCTTGCCATCCTTCTGTTCCATGAGTCATCCTATATTCTTATTTTTTAACTCCCTTTTTATTATTCAAATGATCTTGATTTGCTTTCTGATCTTTGCAACAGCAAATTCAACTAACCAACACTACAGCATATAAATTTGACTCTTTAATGTTAAAAAATAATAACAACAGGTTTTTGGAGGCGTTTATGCAGTACCAGCCAGTAAAGATTCTGCCTGCAGTGCAGGAGACCTGGGTTCCATCCCTGGGTTGGGAAGATTCCCTGCTGCTGCTGCTGCTAAGTCGCTTCAGTCGTGTCCGACTCTGTGCGACCCCATAGACGGTAGCCCACCAGGCTCCCCCGTCCCTGGGATTCTCCAGGCAAGAACACTGGAGTGGGTTGCCATTTCCTTCTCCAATGCATGAAAGTGAGAAGTAAAAGTGAAGTCGCTCAGTTGTGTCCGACTCTTAGCGACCCCATGGACTGCAGCCTAGCAGGCTCCTCCGCCCATGGGATTTTCCAGGCAAGAGTACTGGAGTGGGGTGCCATTGCCTTCTCCGGGGGAAGATTCCCTGGAGAAGAAAATGGCAACTCACTCCAGTATTGCCTGGAGAATCCCCTGGACAGAGGAGCCTGGCAGGCTACAGTCCATGGGGTTGGAAAAAGTTGAACAGGACTGAGTGACTAACACTTTCACTTTAAGTGAATTAACTGTTTAATAGTCATTTAGAGGTAGTTGCCTGGAGTATCCTGGGCACAGGGGAGCCTGGTGGGCTGCCGTCTATGAGGTCGCACAGAGTCGGACACGGCTGAAGTGACTTAGCAGCAGCAGTAGGGTTCCTCTACCTGTGCTTCATCTTAGGCATAACAGCACTTTCTTTTCCTAATGTACTTTATTTTCCTAATCACAAAAGAAATACTTCTTGTAATAAATTCACATAGTATAAGAACATAGAAAGTTAGGTTTTCCCTCTCCATTTGTTTTCACTCTCCAGAAGTAGCATCAAGGTTTAGTTTCCTATACATTCTTCATAATGTTCACAATTATATAAATATGTGATTATGATTTTATTTTACACAATAACTTAGGGTTTCTGGATTGCTAGGCAACATTTTTTCCACTGAAAAAATATGACATAAATATCATGCTCAGTTCAGTTCAGTCGCTCATTTGTGTCCGACTCTGTGACCCCATGAATCGCAGCACGCCAAGCCTCCCTGTCCATCACCATCTCTCAGAGTTCACTCAGACTCACATCCATCGAGTCCATGATGCCATCCAGCCATCTCATCCTCGGTCGTCCCCTTCCCCTCCTGCCCCCAATCCTTCCCAGCATCAGAGTCTTTTCCAATGAGTCAACTCTTCGCATGAGGTGGCCAAAGTACTGGAGTTTCAGCTTTAGCATCATTCCTTCCAAAGAAATCCCAGGGTTGATCTTCAGAATGGACTGGTTGGATCTCCTTGCAGTCCAAGGGACTCTCAAGAGTCTTCTCCAACACCACAGTTCAAAAGCATCAATTCNGCATGAGGTGGCCAAAGTACTGGAGTTTCAGCTTTAGCATCATTCCTTCCAAAGAAATCCCAGGGTTGATCTTCAGAATGGACTGGTTGGATCTCCTTGCAGTCCAAGGGACTCTCAAGAGTCTTCTCCAACACCACAGTTCAAAAGCATCAATTCTTCGGCGCTCAGCCTTCTCCCTATCTCCATATATTAGTTTTTGCCCTTTCTCTCTGCCTGCTCTGTGCCCCAGCAGGTTGCCCCACTCACGCTCCATCACGGCTGACTGTGTCCAACCCAAGGGAGGTGCCAGCAAGAGATGAGAGCCTAATGGGAAAGAAGTAAATCAGAGTATTCCTTCCCTGCTTTCCCTCACTTCAGCTCTGTCTTTTACAGTACAGGCAGCCCTCCATACCCACAGGTTCCTCATCCCTGTGAATACAGAGAACCAGCTGTAAGCGACAAGAGCATCTGCAGATTTTGGTAACTTTAGGGGGTCCTAAAACCAGTCCACCATGGATACGGAGGGACAACTGTCACAGATCCCTCGTGGGCTATAGTTTCACTGAATGGCCTTGCCTCTATGTCCCAAATTTCACCACACTCCTTTTATTATTTTTTATTTTAGTTTTCAATCAAAGTATAGTTGATTTAGGGCTTCCCTGGTGGCTGAGACAGTAAAGAGTCTGCCTCCAGTGCAGGAAACCCGAGTTCAATCCCTGGGTCAGGAAGAGTCCCTGGAGGAGGGCATGGCAACCACCTCCAGTATTCTTGCCTAGAGAACCCCATGGACAGAGGAGCCTGGTGGGCTACGCTCCATGGGGTGGCAAAGCACTGGACATGGACATGACTAACACTTTCACTTTCATAGCTGTTTACAATGCGGTGCCCATCTCTGTTGTACAGCAAAGTGACTCAGTCAGGCATATTAGGCATTCTGTTTTTTTGCCTGTAACCTGTGGCATGGGGGAGGGGTCTTAGTTCCCCAACCAGGAATGGAACCCACGTCCCCTGCATTGGCAGCTCAGAGTCTTAACCCCTGGACCCCAGAGAAGTCCTTGTTTTTTATCCTCTCCATGATGGTTTATCACAGGATTTTGACTACAGTTCCCTGTGCTATACAGTAGGACCTTGTTTAATCCATCCTATATGTAACAGTTGGTTTGTGCTCAGTCACTCAGTCACGTCTGACTCTTTGGGACCCGGTCTCTGTACAGAGAGAGGCACAACATTGTAAACAACTATGAAAGTGTTAGCTGCTCAGTCATGTCCAGCGCTTTGCGACCCCATGCAGTGTAGCCTGCCAGGCTCCTCTGTCCATGGGATTCTCCAGGCAAGAATACTGGAGTGGGTTGCCATTTCCTCCTCCAGGAGATCTTCCTGACCCAGGGATCAAACCCACCTCTCTTGAGTCTCCTGAACAGCAGGCAGATTCTTTACTGCTTAGCCACCTAAGAAACCCCCATGTAATACATCTATTAGTCCCAAACTCCTAGCCCTTTCCTCCCCTACTCCCTCCCCCTTGGCAACTGCAAGTCTGTTCTCTATGTCTGTTTCTGGGAGAATGTTCTCTCCCTTGTGCCTTAAGCCCTAGAATGTAGTAACTTTCCACTGTTGCTAATCTGTAGGTTCGTCCTCCTCCCTTTGTTTGTTTAACACTGCCCAACCTTTGTAAGTAAACTCTTCCTTAAAAGCTCTTCACTGAACCGTCTAGGGTGAGTCCTGTTTCCTTCTGGGACCCTCTCTTATACAAATGTTTTGCTAAGGTGATACATGTAGCCGTCACTCGTCCTATGGACAAGTCATGATTTATTTAACCCTTCCTTTATTGATGGACATTTATCACATTCTCTTTTTTTTAAATATTCATTTATCTTTGGCTGTGCTGGGTCTTTGTTGCTGCGCACGGGCTTTCTCTAGTTGCAGTGAGCAGGGGCTACTCTTCATCATGATACATGGGCCTCTTGTTGCAGTGGCTTCTTTTGTCGGGCTCCAGCAGTTCAGCACACAGGCTCATTAACTGTGGCATTCGGGCTTGCCCCACAGCATGTGGAATTTTCCTGGACCAGGATTGGACCTGTGTCCTCCACAATGGCAGGGAGGGGACTGCCAATTCTTATCCACTGTGCCACCAGGGAAGTCTCTGTCATATTTTCAATTGCACTGTTTACTACAAAGAATGGTGCAGTGACCATCCTTCTGTGTGGGTATGTGTACGTGTGTGGGTATTTGTATATGTGTGTGGGTATGTGTATATGTGTGTATACTCTTGGTGAGTATGTTTGTAAGAGAGATTCCTAAAATTGGAATTACTGCGACAAAAGACATACTAACTTTAAACTTGATAAATATTTTCTCTCCCTCCTGGGCAGAGAGTCAACAATTTCCTCTCCCGAGAGCATACTTATATTTAATGAGCAACAAACAAGCGATAGCTATGATGAATGAAAAAGTAAGGCTCTGGTAAAACATGCATGTTTAGATCATTAGTCCAAAAGAAATCGTGGATATTTTTAAACCTAAAACTAAAGTAAGTCTTTGTAAAGGAGTTTCTGAATCCTACAGCTATTCAGACAATGTAATCCTTCAATCAGCTTTATTTCAAGGAAAGAGAACAATTTCTGACTGTTTGAACTAATCTGACCAGAAAAAGTTCCAGTAGTCCCTAAGTGTATTAGATTAAGCACATGATTAAGAATAAAATCCAAAGAACATTCTGACGGTAAGTTTCAGAGTACATTCACACAATGTGCTACTTCCATTTGGAGCCCAGATAACAATGTGTTTGCTGCTACATTCTGGGTTTCAGTTTACAAGATTTAATATCTCAAAAGCAGACATAGATTCAAGAAGTCAAGACAGTCATTGAGCACTGTATGTAATAAGTTAAAAATAATCTAAATTTCCACCAGTCTGGAAATGGTTAAATGTCAGTGCATCCATACTATACAATTTTATGCTGCAGTTTTAAGATACACTTCCTCAGGAGGGGGGTTTGGGAGAGAATGTATACATGTATATTTATATGTATGGCTGAGTCCCTCTTCTGTTTACCTGACACTATCACAACATTATTAATCAGCTGTACCCAATACAAAATAAAAAGTTCAAAAATACAAACATAAAACACACTTCCTTGCTTATGAGCAAACTGAGCACCTTTCCTGTATTTAAGGTGACCTTTGTTTTGGTTTCCAACCCCCCCTATATACTCCTGTATGGATTATCTGCTCATTATTTCCTTTGTGTATGGGCTTTCCTGGTGGCTCAGACGGTAAAGAATCCACCTGCAATACAAGACACCTGGGCTTGATCCCTGGGTCAGGAAGATCCCCCAAGAAGGGAACTGCTATCCACTCCAATATTCTTGCCTGTTGAATTCCATGGACAGAGGAGCCTGGCAGGCTATGTTCCATGGGGTGGCAAAGAGTCAGACATGCCTGAGCAACTGAGCACACACACACACATAATCTCTTAAGTAACAGCAATTCCCTAAATTAAAAATGAGCCACAATTCAAAATTAATTTTGAAAAGAGATTTTTAAAAAGAGGTCTCTAGTTCAGTGGATAGTTTGACCGAAAGCTGACTCAGCCTGAAAGAGAAGCCACTCTGTCAGAATAAACGGACAGTGGAGTGACACAGGACATGGGGGAATAAAGGGAAGCAAACATTTGGTGGATGGGTCTTTCTCATTGCTGCTGAAGGGCGTGGTAGGACAGGGGGAAATCCTTTAGTGAGAAGGATTCTGGAAGGTCCATACATGCTTTCTGGAGAAGCAAAAGGAAGAAGCCCCCTTGAATCCATTGACAACAAAGGTCCATGAATGAATGAATGAGGGATGTGATGGTTAGTTTTATGGGTCAACCTGGCTAGGTTCTGGTGCCCAGTTGTGTGGTCAAACCAGTCTAAATGTTGATATGAAACTCTGTTTTAGATGTGATTTATATTTAAATTGATAGACTTTAAGTAAAGCAGATTACTCTCTGTAATGTGAGTTATAGCACTGTGATTCTTACAATAGTGTTTTTGTAAACAAAGTTGATTTAAATTAAAAAAAATTTTTTTTAAAGATTGTTGGTTTACTGCCCACTCCCAGAACTGTGCCTTGCAGTAATAGGAGCTCAATAAACATCTGTTGAATGAATCTGTTAATGTAGTGAATTAGTCACGTTCTCATTAAGACTCTTCTTGCATCTATTCAGTCATGGTGCATTATTCATTCTGAATACATCTAAATTAAATCTACTTCTTGAGTGATTGAGTTTTCTGAGTTCGATACGTGACTGGGTCTGTTTCTTGTCTTAGGCTGTCCTTGTCCTCGCTGGTATCAGAGTTAAGTCGGGCTGATGAAATGAATCACATAGCTTTCCATTTCATTCTGTGCTCTAGAAAGGCTTAGAGAGCATGGGAATTACCTGTTCCTAGACTATTTGGGAGAACTCATTGTAAAACATTTAGGCTGTGTGCCTTTTTGGTGGGTATTTCTTAGACAACCATTCCATTTCTTCTGTGGTTATTGGCCTGGTCAGGTTTTCTACTTCTTGCGGATTTGGTTTTTAAAATTTAGGTAGTCTTCAAAAATTGTTCACTTTATTAAATGTATTGCTATACAGAACACAGACACGACTTAGCATGCACGCACACTCACAGCCTCCTCTGCTATCAACATCTACCAGATATGGTTGTATTACAATGGCGCACCTGCGTTGACACTTTGTGTAGTCACTGAGTCCTGTCCAACTGTTTTGTGATACAATGGATTATAGCCTGCCAGGCTCCTCTGTCCATGGAACTTTCCAGGCAAGAATACTGGAGTGAGTTGTCATTTCCTACTCCAGGGGATCTTCCCAATGCAGGGATTGATCCCAATGCAAGGGTCTCTTACATCTCCAACACTGGTTTTTGTTGTCTTTTAGTTTAATCATAATCTAATCAGATTATTGGCAATGGCAAGCTACTCCAGTACTCTTGCCTAGAAACTCCCATGGATGGAGGAGCCTGGTAGGCTGCAGTCTATCAGATGCGACTGAGCGACTTCACTTTCACTTTTCACTTTCACGCAATGGAGAAGGAAATGGCACCCCACTCCAGTGTTCTTGCCTGGAGAATCCCAGGGACGGGGGAGCCTGGTGGCTGCCGTCTATGGGGTCGCACAGAGTCGGACACGACTGAAGTGACTTAACAGTAGCAGTAGCAGTCTTTTATTAAGAGACTCCAAGTTAACTACTTATTTTCCTATTGATGAATATTTCTAATAGGTTTCTGATTTTCTTTTACTTTTACTATGTTGTTCTGAAGCCCCCTGCAATGGGGGAGACCTGGGTTTGATCCCTGGGTTGGGAAGATCCCCTGGAGGAGGGTGTGGCAACTCACTCCAGTACTCTTGCCTGGAGAATCCCATGGGCAGAGGAGCCTGGCAGGCTACAATCCATGGGGTCACAAAGAGTCGGACACGACTGAGCAACTAAGCACAGCACAGCACATGCGGCTGTGAACATTCTTCTTCGTCTTGTCGACCTACTGTGCTAAGAGTTTCCTCAAAGTACACGCCTCTGAGTGGAGCCCTAGGCCCTAAATTATGTGCATTAAGAATCCTTCTATTTTTTTAACTGATTTTTTAAGAACCCTTCTAGGTGATGGTAGGTGAAGTCGCTCAGTCGTGTCTGACTCTTTGCGACCTCATGGACTGTAGCCCACCAGGCTCCTCAGTCCATGGGATTTTCCAGGCAAGAGTACTGGAGTGGGTTGCCATTTCCTTCTCCAAAGGATCTTCCCAACCCAGGGATCAAACCTGGGTCTCCCGCACCGCAGGCAGATGCTTTAACCTCTGAGCCAACAGGGAAGCCTAAGAACCCTTCTAGACATCACCAAATTGCTCTCCAAAGTAGATGTATCAGGACTTCCCTGGTGGTCCACTGGCTAAGATACCATGCCCCCAATGCAGGCAGCCAGGGTTTAAGCCCTGGTCAGGAAACTAGATCCCACACGATGTAACTAAAGAGGCTACATGTCACAACTAAGACCTGAAACAGCCAAATAAATATTTTTTTAAAAGTAGACATAATACCAATTTATATTCTTTCCAGGGGTTACATAATAGTTCCAACTATAATTCCATACTCTCACCAGCAATTGGTTTCTTCATTTTTATATTTTTTTTGCCAAACTGGCTGAAAAATTGAATCACTTCTTTTTATTTTCCTTTTTATGATTCCTAATAAAGTTCATCATCCTATGATTTGTTATTTGGTTTTTCTTTTTTGTGAATTTTTTTTTATTTTTTGTCTCTTTTTCTGCAGTAGGTTATTTGTATTTTACTGATTTGTAGGTGTTCTTTATAAAATCTGGATACTAATCCTTATGTTACAAATGTCTCCTTCCACATTTTAACTTGTTATAATCGATTTTTATGATGTCTTTTAATAAAGACTTTTTTCCATTTTACTGTAGTTGAAATGATCAACTTCTTCCTTTGTAGTTTGGGTTTGGGGCTTTCACCTTAAAAGGCACAATCATAAAAATTTTGTTTTTTCTTCTAAAAATTGCTTTTCACTTTGGGTTCTTATCTGGAATTCATTTTGAGTACATGATCTGAGCTAGAGATCTAATTATGTATAATGAGCTGTCCCAGCATCGCTGATATGAGTTCATCTTTTCCCTATAAATCCTGCGTATCAGTTTTATGTAAGTCATTGTTTTCATAGACAGATTCTGCCTGACCAATATCACCCCATTCTGATCCAGCTACTGGGGAATGTAGCTTAGCACAAAAGCCAGATGAGTTTACTAATACTGAACCACAGAATCATATAACCTCAACCATCCAGGTCCAGCCACACCACGGGGACAGGTTTTATCACATGGATGGCATCCTATCTTGCAAGAAATAGAACTGTGTTTTCTTGAGCTGACTGGCTCCCAAAGAGGAAAGAGAATGAAGCCAATGATGCCCTATTTATTATTCCAGAATTTACCAATCAGATTAAGTCACCCTCTCCAAAGACACAGGAGATGTACTAAACTTCTTCTCACCTAAGATGTATTCATGCCCTAGTGTCACTGTAACAAATTACCACAAATACAGTTGCTGGAAACCAAATTTATTCTCTTAAAGCTCTGGAGGTCAAAAGTCCAAAATCCATTTCACAGAGCTAAAGTCAAGGTGTTGGTTGGGCTGCTCCTTGTGGAGGCCCTCAGGGGAGAACCTGTTTTCTTGCCTTTTTCAGCTTCTATGACCACCTCTTTTTCTTCACTCATGGCTTCTTCCTCCATCTCCAAAGCTCATTACTCCCATCTGTGCTTCAGCCATCACATCACCTTCTTTTCTGACTCTGAGCCCTCTTGTACCCATCTTATAAGGACCCCTGGAACAACCAGGTAATCCAGAATAACCTCCCTACCTCAGCATCCTTAAGCACATCTAGAATGTCCTTTTTTGCTGTATAAGGTAACATATTCACAGAGTGTGGGGGTCAGGATGTAGACATGTTTTGCTGTTGGTTAGTCACTAAGTCGTGCCTGACTCTTGAGATCCCATGGACTGCAGTCCACCAGGCTCCTATGCCCTTGGGATTTCCCAGGCAAGGAGACTGGAGTGGGGAGCCATTTCCAACTCCAGTGGACATGTTTGGGAACCATTATTCAGTCTGTGACAGAAGTTTCATTGCCCTCTTATGCCAACTAACTTTGCTCCCAGAGGACACTGGTAGGAAAGAGATTTTGCTCATGAAAAGTTCCAAAAGAGTTTCCTATTAATTAAATTAACGGTTTAATGCCATTCAGTATCCAAGGCTAAGTTTTCATTCATTTTTCTATTACTTTTTATTATGCCTATCAATGCAGTCTATACAGCATATCAGAGGATTATCAATGAAATTAAATAACAACAATTTATACTAGTCTAATAATAACATGCAAAAGGAAACTTGGAAATAATCATCAGGGAAATGCAATCAAAAGCACAATGAAATATCACCTCACACCTGTTAGAACAGCTTTTACCAAAAAGACAAAAAATAACAAGCATTGGTGAGGATATAGAAGAATTCAAACCCTTATGCACTGTTGGTATGAATGTAAACTGGTACAGCCACTGTGGGAAACAGTATGGAAGTTCCTTAAAAAATGAAAAATAAAGCTAGCATATGATCCAGTAATTTCATTCAGGTATTTATCTAAAGGAAGCAAAACACTAACCTGAAAGATATATGCACTTCATGTTTCCTGCAATATTATTGACAACAGCCAAGACATGGGAGCAACCTAAGGGTCCACCAATGCATGAATGAATTTTTAAAGTGGAAGATAAATAGACTATTACGCTAAGTGAAGTAAGTCAGACAAATACCATATGATCTCACTCACATGTAGAATTGTTTTTAATGAATTTATAGACAGAAGAGACTGGTGGTTGCCAAGGTGGGGCTTAGGTGAAATGTGTGAAGATAGTCAAAGATACAGTCTTCCAAAGATAAGTCCTAAGGGTCTGTATATGACACTGTGACTAGAGTTAATAATTGTTGCTGTTTAGTTGATAGGTCGTGTCCAGTTCTTTTGCAACCCCGTGGACTGTAGCCTGCCAGGCTTCTCTGTTTGTGGGACTTCCCAGGCAAGAATACTGGAGTGAGTTGCCTTCTCCAGGGTATCTTCTCAACCCAGGGATTGAACCCGTGTCTCCTGCATTGCCAGGCGTATTCTCCACCACTGAGTTGCCAGAGAAACCCATAGTTAACACTGTATAGCATATTTGAAAGCTGCTAAGAGAATAGATTTTAAATGTTTTCATCTTGAGAAAAAAAATTTTGCAACTACGTGTGGCAATGGATGTTAGCTAGAATTATTGTGGTGTTCATTTCACAATATATACAAGTATCACATTGTTAGGTTGTACACCTGAAACAAATATGTCATATTAATTATACCTCAATAAAATAAGAACATCAAAGTTTTTCTTATAACCAAATTTTTCAGTCTTTCTTCTCAGAGTCATGATTTTAATAAACCAAGAAGACCTAAAAAAAAAAAAAAAAACCTTCAATACAATAACATAATGCCAATAATGTTGGGGGGAAATTTTTTTAACATAAACCTCTTCCCTTTACTAAATTTCTAGGAAGAAATTAACATCCAAAAAATGAAATCAAAATCATGAGATATTAAAGTTCAAAGAAAGTAAAGCTCAGTATAAAATTATCTTGCTTTTATGAGTTAAAATTCAAAGAATTAAAGTCCAAAATCCATCCCTCCATCTTGTTCTGCTCTCAGCTGGAGAGGATTTCAATGCCTGAGTGGAGTCAGAGATCACCTAGCAATTTAACAATTCATTGACCAGAGACAAATTAACACCTGAATGTCCCAATAATCACTGACAGAACAAACACCAGCCACAGGTGTTCGTTTCTGCAAAAATCCCCCAGTCAATAATGTGTTAAGCTGCATCTCTTTGGAATGGGGATAGTTCTTACAGGGCCTCCCCATGAGAAAGTAATAACGATACCAGCTGAGTCTGTGATGTACCTTTTTTCCCTAAAGATAGATTTAGTAGGACCTACAGAAGGACCCAGGTGGTGCTAGCGGTAGAGGATCCGCCTGCCAACTGCCAATGCAGGAGGTGTAAGAGACAGTTTCAATCCCTGGGTAGGAAGACTCCCTGGAGGAGGGCATGGCAACCCACTCCAGTATTCTTGCCTGGAGAATCCCACGCACAGAGGAACCTGGCGGGCTACTGTCTAGAGGGTCACCAAGAGTCGGACACGACTGAAGCAACTTGTCACGCATGCACAAAAGGACTACAGTACCACACCCACCCTATTCAGAAAACAAGCCACTTCCTTGCAGGTATCTCAAACAAAAGACATGCCCAGAACCAGTACTCTGGATGGTCAAAGACTGTTGGAGAGATTGCAGCTTCACTGAGTTGCTGGTTGATTGATACCAAGAGTCCAGATGTTGTGGTCTGTGCATTCAAATCTATTCAGAAGTCTCCTAGCTACGGGTTCATTTCTGCCGTAAGCACCTTGCATGTACATATGTGGAAGCTCCACCTATGTACACGGTCTCCTGTCTCCAGCCAGGTATTCGAGGGGATGTTGCCTTGCCAAGTTTAGAAATGTGCAGGAGCAACACCTCAGTCATCAGATTTTATTGAAGCAGCTGTTCTTTCCCACTCAGATATTTAAAACCTTTTCATTTTCACAGCCTTTTTCAACTTGAGGTGCCTGCACCACAGGGCTGAGGGGAAGGTAATCCTGTCTAACAGAGCTCCCACAATAACCAGTGAACAGTTCTCTTCCATAGCCTCTTTTTGTGGAATTCCTTAGGGGCTTCCCCAAACTCAGTGGGTAAAGAATCCCCCTGCAATGCAGGGGACACAGGAGACATGAGTTCGATCCCTGGGTTGGGAAGATCCCCTGGAGGAGGGCATGGCTACCCACTCCAGTAATTCTTGCCTGGAGAATCCCATGGACAGAGGAGTCTGGCAAACTACGGTCCGTGGGGTCACAAGGAGTCAGACACGATGGAGTGACCCCATTACCTGGGGAGGATTTCTCCATCGTGTCTAAATAAATAGTTTCTAGTAGCCTTGAGGACAAAAATAGAGGGAATAATTCTTGGGCCACAGGAATTCAAACTAGGTCCATCCACTCCGCCCTCTTTTGCCCTTGAAGATGGTTCAAAACAACATAAAAGCAGAATTTAAAGTAGAGCTGTTTGTTTATCTTTCCTACCTAGGCCTAGCACTAGCACATCGAAAACTAATCTCTCACTAATGCCCTGTAGTCCAGAGGGAAGCCAGCTGCCCCGCAGTTTAAAAAATGGCAAATATTTTCCCACTCCTTTAATACCTAAAAGGACAGTGTATGAAGGGACTGTTTCTTTCTCCTTATAATTGAATCCTTGCCCCAGCTGTAACTGCTTATTAAGGCCTCTTCAGCTCACTGGCCCCTGCTAAGTTCCTCTCCTGGTTCCTGTGCCTCTGCCAAGGCCACTTACAACCTCTGAGTGCCTTTTCCAAGGTCTTTTTCCCCAGCCACAGCTCTTAAAAGCCAACTGCACCATCAGGAAAAAAAACAACTACCTGGCCCAATATATGCCTACACAAACTGCCAAGAGCAAAATGTCCTTGGAGAACAGACTAGTGACAGCCAAAGGTGAGGGGGTTGGGAGGAAGGATGGAGTAGAAGGTTAGGGTTAGCAGATGTAAGCTTTTATATTTATATATATATGGAATTGAATGGAAAAACAAGGTCCTACTGCATAGCACAGGAACTATATCCAGTATCCTGTGATAAACCACAGTGGAAAAGAATATAAATAAAGAATGTATAGGGACTTCCCTGGCAATCCAGTGGTTAAAAGACTTTGCCTTCCAATGAAGGAAGTTTGGTTCTATCCCTCATAGAGGAGTGAAGATCCCACATGCCTCACAGCAAAAAAGGAAAACATAAAACAGAAGCAATATTGTAACAAATTCAATAATGACTTTAAAAATATGGCCCATATAAAAAGGTTATGTACATATATATATGTGTGTACATATTTGCTGCTGTTGTTCAGTTGCTAAGTCAGGTCCGGCTCTTTGGGACCCCATGGACTACAGGACTCCAGGCTTCCCTGTCCTTTACTGTCTCCTGGAGTTTGCTCAAACTTACGTCCATTGAGTCAGTGATGCCATCCAACCATTTCGTCCTCTGTCACCTCCTTCTCCTCCTCCTTTCAGTCTTTCCCAGCATCAGGGTCTTTTCCAATGAGTCAGCTCTTCACATTAGGCGACCAAGGTGTGTGTGCGTACCTGAATCATTTTGTAGAGAGGTAATGAAACACAACACTGTAAATCAACATTCGGTTAAAACAAACAATCACGATGTCCTGCACACACTCAGGAACGAGACCCCAGGACCAACACCAATCTTTAGCCACTCCAGAAGCCTTGATCGCTCCACGTGTTTGCATTTGCTTCTCCCTGACTGTTCTTATTGCTCACATATCAGTTTTCTAGTCAGTGCCTCAAACGTGGGAACACTGAAGGGGCATCCAGTAGAAAGCACCCTTCCTCCTTTTCTGAGTTCAATGCAAATTAAAAAAAATGAGATAACAGAATGGAAGAAGAAAACCAAATGACCACTTAACTCCTGATAAAGCTGGGTTGCAGGATTCGGTTTACTATGAGAGAAGAGCTTCCTGACGCCAAGTCCTCGAGCAGGATCCAGCAACTCTGATTAAAGTACACTTGTCTTGATGGGAATGGGAGGGTCAGCTGCTCCCAGAGCGGACCTCATGTTGGCTGGGCCAAAAAGGGAAGGGGACAAGAATGAGCTGAGCAAGCTCACTTTACTCCCCACAAATGTGCCAATTAACCCATGCGCTCCTTCAGTTCAGGGTGGAGTTAAGAAAGGGCCCCCCAAAAAGCCAGGTGTCACACTAATGCAACTCCCTTCACCCACAAGGCTGTGTTTAAATTTTCTTTTAAATAGTAAAATATAAGTATGTATGACTTGGGTGAAAAAGAAAAAAAGATGGCAGAAGCTGCTACATGGTTGGCTGGAGATGCTACAGTTATAATCTGGAAGTCTAAAGTTTAGATTTCTCTGGCAGCATAAGGAAATGATTTCCTATTCTTTCAAATAGTTTTCTGTGCCTTTATGAAAACACTTGCACTTAAAACACAATTCACAATTTGTAGCAACATTTAAATACAAGTTTTTCAACTCAATGTTCATTGCAGCACTATTCACAACAGCCAGGACATGGGAGAAACCTAAACGTCCATCAGCAGAGGAATGGATAAAGAAGATGTGGTACATATATACAGTGGAATATTACTCAGACATACAAAGGAATGAAACTGGGTCATTTGTAGAGACATGGGTGGACCTAGAGATGGTCATACAAAGTGAAGAAAGAAAGGAAAACACATATCCTATACTAATACATATATGTGGAATCTAGAAAAGTGGTATTCGGTTCAGTTCAGTCATTCAGTCGTGTCCAACTCTTTGACACCCTGTGGATCACAGCATGCCAGGCTTCTCTCTCCATCACCAACTCCCGGAGTTCACTCAAACTCATGTCCATCGAGTCGGTGATGCCATCCAGCCACCTCATCCTCTGTCGTCCCCTTCTCTTGCCGCCTTCAATCTCTCCTAGCATCAGGGTCTTTTCAAAGGAATCAGTTCTTCATATCAGGTGGCCAAAGTATTGGGGTTTCAGCTTCAGCATCAGTTCTTCCAATGAACATTCAGGACTGATTTTCTTTAGGATGGACTAGTTGGATCTCCTTGCAGTCCAAGGGACTCTCAAGAGTCTTCTCAACACCACAGTGCAAAAGCATCAATTTTTCGGTGCTCAGTTTTCTTTAGAGTCCAACTCGTACATCCATACACAAAAAATGGTATAGATGATCTTATTTGCAAAATAGAAATAGAGACAAAGTCATTGAGAACATATGGACACTAAGGGACAAAGGGGATGGGATGAACTGGGAGATTGGGACTGACATACACACGCTGCTATGTATAAAACTGAGAACTAAAGAGAACCTACTATACAGCACAGGGAGCTCCACTTGGTGCTCTGTGGCGACCTAAATGGGAGGGAAGGAAATTCAAAAAAGACAAGCTATATACATACTTACAGCTGATTCATTCTGCCATACAGCACGGAAAAAAAATATTGTAAAGCAACTACAATCCACAACAAATTAATTTTAAGAAAGATTTAAATACAAGTTTTTCTCAGTTACAGACATAAATGTTTTTGGCCTTCTCAGCTTCCCTCCATTACCCCTCCTGTCCTTTCTTTTTGCACCCACGATGAAGCGATGAGGGTGCAGTGCAAAGCCTGCTTTGACAAAACCAACCAGAGTCACTCCCCACTTCCAGATTTGAATGAAGTGGCCACACCACATGGTGTGAAGTTAATTTCCCAAATGGTCACAGAGTGGCCAGATTCTGCCACCTTGGAGATCAGAGGACTTAGGTCTTCTAGGGTGAACTTTGGCCAAGGGAAAGGGAAGCGGGAGGAAGCGGGCTAACAGATGCCCTCTCCTTGCTCCTTTTCTTGGACTCCCCCGAGGAGTAGCTTCTTCCTGCAACCTTTCTGAAGAATTCCTAAGTCCTGAGCAAACACCTCAAATGAAAGACCTGCTATTCAAAGACTGCTTTGCATCCTCCCATCCCTTTCCCCTCACTCTGACCACTTGAAACCACTCAGGCTGTTTAGGGTCATCTTGCTCTTGCCTTTGCTCAGAGGACTAGCCTCAGATTCCTGCAACCAGTCTGCCACAGATCCAGTGCTTAACAAGTGTTCCTTAGGGAAGCAAAGAGAAGACTGTGTTGCTGCTGTTGTTTAGCCATTAAGTCATGTCCAGCTCTTTGCAACCCCATGGACTATAGCCCACCAGGCTCCTCTGTTCATGGGATTTTCCAGGCAAGAAGACTGGAGTGGGTTGCCATTTCCTTCTCCAAGGAATCTTCCCAACTCAGGGATTGAACTCACGTCTCCTGCATTGCAGGGGAATTCTTTACCACTGAGCCACCTGGGAACCCCTAAAGAGATGACATTACATATTACAGAGAAAACTTTCCTTTGAAATATTCCTTGAGTTTCTTTCCTCAAAAGCTCCACAGCTTAGAGTTTACCCATCTCTACTTCTTTTTCTCTTCAAGAATAATAATATTTTCTTCTTCATTCTCTGGTGGGTAAAACAATTCGGTCTCCTCTCAGCATTTTAATTCTCCTCACTGCCAATCACCCTGCTTATTTCAACAAAGGCCCTCTAGTGAGCGGAGTGCACAAAGCATTCATTCTTCCTTGTAGACAAGAAGGGAGGTATTGCCAGGACACCATTTTAAAACATTTCCCCCATGTCACACAGGCATAAAGCAAAATTCCAAGCCAGCAAAGAGCGGAGGGAAGATAAATCTATGTCAGAGTGAAGCCAGCGTGGGTCTAGGTAGGGACCAGTTTGCAGTGGTGTCCGGTGAAGGGAAAAGTTTAGATCAGGAGCATCACTCTTGAGGCAGAGCAGATGTGACCTAAAACTGGGTTCAAGTGAGGCCACACCACCTGTGAGCAGGAGGTGGGAAAGGATTTCAGTAATATTACTGGCAAGGGGCACGGTTTAATTTAATACTCAGTAAATCTTATATTCAATAAACATCACGGGACTTCCCTAGTGAGAATTCGCCTGCCAACGCAGGGGATATGGGTTCGATTCCTGGTCTGGGAGGATTCCACATGCCGAGGGGCAACTAAGTCCATGAGCCACAACTACTGACCCCATGTCCTGCAACTACTGAAGCCCGTGTACGCTAGAGCCTGTGTTCTGCAACAAGAGAAGCCACCACAATGAGAGCACACCCATGGCAACTAGAGAGCAGCCCCAACTTGCCTGCTCCCAGCAATGAAGACACAAATAAATAAACTAAAAAAATCAACATCCCGTTAAGTTTGCAGCCATAGAACTGATCCCAGTGGCAATGATTCTGAAAATGGACAAATAGATACTCTGTCCACAGTTGAAGATTGAGGGACCAGGAAACCAAGTAGTTCCCTAGTCAATATTTTCTCATTCTGCTTAAGAATAATACATTTTCTATTGCCCCTGTAACAAATTATCACAAATTGGTAGCTGGAAACAACACAAACTTAGTCTCTTGTTAGCAGTCTGACACCCATCTCATTGGGCTGACATCAAGGTGTTGATGGGGGAAATCCTCATTTTTAAAAATAAAATAATTATTGATTTAATTTGGCTGCACCAGGTCTTAGTAGCAGCATGCAGGATCTTTAGTTGCAGCATGCAAACTCTTAGTTGGGGCATGTGGGATCTAATTCCGAGACCAGGACTGGAACCTGGGCCCCTGTATCGGGAGCGTGGAGTCTTATACACTGGACCACTAGGGAAGTCCTGAGAATTCCTTTTCCTTGCCTTTTCCAGCTTCCAGAGACTGCTGTATTCCTTGGCTCATGACCCTTCCTCCATGCTCACAGCCAACGAGAGCAAATTGAATCCTCTCATCACTCCACTCTGACTTCGTCTGCCTTCCTCTTCCACTTTTTGGGACCCTTGTGATGACACTGGGTCCACCTGGATCACCCAAAATAATCTTCCTACTTGAAGGTCAGCAAAACAGCAAACTCAGTTTCATCTGCAACCTGATCTCCCTTTTGCCATGTGACGAAACATAAGCACAGAATCTGGGGGTTAGGATGCGTGCATCTTTGGGGAGTCATCACTCTACCTACCACGTGGTGAGAAGTACTGTGGAGAAAAACAGAGCAAGGATGCAAAAGAGGGAGGGACCGCTCTTTCACTGTCATGTAACCTCTGACCACAGCTGAAAAGGTTCTGTTTTTCCTTTAAGGATTCATTGATCATACTGAGCCCACCTGGATAATCCAAGCTCTTCTCCCCATCTCAAGATCCATAACACTAATCATGAAACATGAAGACCCTTTTATCACTTAAGGTAACATGTTTATAGGTTCCAAGGGTTAGAATATAGACATATTTTCATGCATGCCAAGTCACTTCAGTTGCAACTCTTTGTGACCCTATGGACAGTAGTCTGACAGGCTCCATCCATGGGATTCTTCAGTCATGAATACTGGAATAGTTGCCATGCCCTCCTCCAGAGGGTATTCAACCCAGGGATTGAACCCAAGTCTCTTATGTCTCCTGCAGGGAGGCTCTTTACCCCTAGCACCACCTAGGAAACCCACAGACCAACCATCATTCTCCATGCCACATCTTATCTGTGATGGAATTTTCTAGGTTTGTCAATGACTCTGAAATTTCCAACTTGTGCTGCAAAAGGTCAAAAGCACTTGGAGAGAATTCAATGGGAAGGTACGACTATTTCAATATAATGAAAAAAAAGTTAAAATTTCTTACTATTAGCTCCCCAGACTGCAAAAACGTGTGCATCTTGACTCAGAAGTGAAGGAGCAGTATGCCTCCATTGATACCAAGGTACAGCAGAGTTGTATTAGCTCAAGCAATCTCCTAGTGTTGCCGCTGTGTAGCCAGCACATTTTGTCACACCAAGCCCCCAGCAACAACTGATCCATCTCTTTATTTCTGCTTTCTGAGAAAGTTACTTAGGTGGAACCATATGATCTGCAGATCGTATTTGGATCTGGCTCCTTTCACACAGCAAAATGCATTTGAGATTTACCCACGTTATTGTATCTATCAATAGTTTTTCCATTCTTCTTGCTGAGTAGTATTTCATTGTGTGCATGTGCCACAGTGTATCCATTCAATTACTGATGGACATTTGGGTTTCCAGTTTGGATGATTATGAATGAAGCTGCAATAAACAATCGTGTACAGTCTTTTTGTGTGAACTTAAGTGTTCATTTCACTTGGGTGAACACCTAGGATTACTGGGTATATGGTAAGTTTATGTTCACCTTTATAAAATACTGCCAAATTCTTTCCCAAAGTGACTGTACTGTTTTGCACTCCTACCAGGAATGTATGAGAGCTCCAGTTGTTCAACATCCTTGCCAGCTGTAGTATTGTCAGCTTTTTGTTTTGTTTCAGTTTGATTTGGGTTGGGTTTATAGCCATTCTAACAGCGGTGTGGTATTATTTCACTGTGATTTTAATTTACAATTTCATAATTAATAGTGATGTCTAACCAATCCATTCTGAAGGAGATCAGCCCTGGATTTCTTTGGAAGGAATGATGCTAAAGCTGAAACTCCAGTACTTTGGCCACCGCATGTGAAGATTTGACTCATTGGAAAAGACTCTGATGCTGGGAGGGATTGGGGGCAGGAGGAGAAGGGGACAACAGAGGATGAGATGGCTGGATGGCATCACCGACTCAATGGACGTGAGTCTGAGTGAACTCCGGGAGTTGGTGATGGACAGGGAGGCCTGGCATGCTGTGATTCATGGGGTTGCAGAGTCAGACACGACTGAGCAACTGAACTAATGATGTTGAGAATATTTTCATACATTTATTCACCATTCATGAAGTACCTGTTCAAAATCTTTTGCCCAGTTTTAATTGGGTTATTTTCCTATTGGAAGTTTTAAAAGTTCTCCTATATTATACATATGAGTCTTCTGTCAGGTATGTGATTTGAAAATATTCCTATTAGCCTGTGGTTTGTCTTTTCATTCTCTTAACAGTGTCTTTCACACAACAAAAGTTGTTAATTTTTATAAAGTTCAACTGTGAATTTTTTCCTTCATGGATCATTCCTTCAGTGTCCTATTTAAGAATTCCATCATCCAAACCCACAATGATTTTCCTTCTATGTTTTCTTTAGAAGTTTTATAGTTTTAAATTTTACATTTAGATCTGTGATCTATTTTGAGGTGGTTTTTGCACAAGATAAAAGGTATTATTAGTTCCAGGCTTTTTTCTCTCCTTCTCTACTTCCTCTTCCTCCTTCTCCATTCCTTCCCCCTCCTCATCTTTTTTTTCCCCATATGATTGTTACTTGTTCCAACACCATTGCAAAGACCATCCTTCCTACATTAAATTGGGTTTGCTTTTTGGTTAAAACCAGGTTGACAACACATGGATGGATCTATTTCTGGACTGTGTATTCTGTCCCATTGGTCTTTGTGTCTATCCTTTCAATATACATCACTCTCCCAATTACTCTAGCTTTGGTTAAGAGGTAAATCTATTTTTTTTTTAATCCAAAAATCTCCACCACTTGAAACACGTCATCTCGAGCAAGTTACACAACTTCTCAGAACTACAGTTTTCTTAACTGTAAAAACAGGATCTTTGTAGGAGCTCTGTGAAACTGACAAGGCATGCTGGGCAAGGTGGTGGATGTTGCTCATTTTGTTTGTCCAGCTCTCCTCCTTTCTTCCAGGGTTGGCCCCTCAGTCTTTTACGGAGCAGCTCTTCCTACTCACTTTAGAATACACACCCCAAGCATAGTAACACCAGCCTATACATCATGTTTCCCAATCATCTTCCTCCATGCCTCAGTGCCTTTGTGGATTCTTTTCAGCCCTATGGACTATCCTTCTACATTTTTGTTTGTTGGGTTTTGACCAGGCAAATTCCTACCAATGCTCCAATACATAAAATCACATTTTCTCAGCCAAACCTTTGCAGTTATCTTTCCCCGTTGTATATTCTCACAGCAGGTTGTTCATATATATTTTATTGTTCATAACTCATTATACTGTGATTTCACACACACAGTTCAGTTCAGTTGCTCAGTCGTGTCCGACTCTTTGCAATCCCATGAACTGTAGCACGCCAGGCCTCCCTGTCCATCACCAACTCCTGGAGTTCACTCAAACTCATGTCCATTGAGTCGGTGATGCCATCCAGCCACTCATCCTCTGTCGTCCCTTTCTCCTCCTGCCCCCAATCCCTCCCAGCATCAGGGTCTTTTCCAATGAGTCAACTCTTCGCATGAGGTGGCCAAAGTATTGGAGTTTCAGCTTTAGCATAGTCCTTCCAAAGAATACCCAGAACTGATCTGCTTTAGAATGGACTAGCTGGATCTCCTTGCAGACCAAGGGACTCTCAAGAGTCTTCTACAACACCACAGTTCAAAAGCATCAATTCTTTGGCACTCAGCTTTCTTCCCAGTCCAACTTTCACATCCATACATAACCATTGGAAAAACCATAGCCTTGACTAGATGGACCTTTGTTGGCAAAATAATGTCCCTGCTTTTGAATATGCTATTTAGGTTGGTCATAACTTTCCTTCCAAGGAGTAAGCATCTTTTAATTTCATGGCTGCAATCACCATCTGCAGTGATTTTGGAGCCCCCCAAAATAAAGTCTGATGCTGTTTCCACTGTTTCCCCGTTTATTTCCCATGAAGTGATGGGACCAGATGTCATGATCTTCGTTTTCTGAATGTTGAGCTTATTTAGCCAACTTTTTCACTCTCCTCTTTCACTTTCATCAAGAGGCTTTTTAGTTCCTCTTCACTTTCTGCCATAAGGGTGGTGTCATCTGCATATCTGAGGTTATTGATATTTCTCCTGGCAATCTTGATTCCAGCTCGTGCTTCTTCCGGCCCACTGTTTCTCATGATGTACTCTTCATACACACACACACACACACACACAGAAAACCACCACACACCTCTGAGTTCCTGGAGGGCTTAAATAGTGTGTGTGTGTGTGTGTGTGTGTGTGTGTGTGTGTTTACCTAATGCCTAGCATACAGTAGGTGCTCAGTACATTTTTTAAAAGATTTATGTATTTATTTATGGCTGCGCTGGGTCTTTGTTGCTGTGTGGGGCTTTCTCTAGTTGTAGTGAATGGAGGCTACTCTCTAGCTGTGGTGTGCAGGCTTCTCATTGCAGTGATTTCTCTAGTGGGAGAGCACAGGCTTTAGGGTGCATGGGCTCCAGTACTTGCAATGCATGGGCTTAAAAGTTGTGGCTCGTGGGCTCTAGAGAACTGGTTACATAGCTGTGGCCCACAGGTCTAGCTGTCCCATGGCACATGCAATCCCCCAAACTAGGGATGGAACCTGTGTCTCCAGCATTGCCAGGTGGGTTCTCTATCACTGAGTCACCAGGGGAGCCCTCAATATGTTTTTATTGCAACCTAAAAGGAAAGGAAAAAAAGAAAACTGACATAACAGAACTCCTTCTCAGATATTTGCCTGAACTTTGTATAAATGGGCCTCCTTGCACCGTGTATGAGCACCATGGACATGTTACTTTAGTTCTCTTAATGTCTCAGTCATATGACCACAGAATAGATTATGCCAAGCACTAATGCAGCTATATCACACCAGCATGGCCTGGTTCTCATGGTGGCTCAGCCGGTTAAGAATCTGCCTGCAATGCAGGAGACCTGGGTTTGACCCCTGGGCTGGGAAGATCCCCTGGAAAAAGAAATGTAATCCACTCCAGTATCCTTGCCTGGAGAATCCCATGGAGAGAGGAGCCTGGTGGGCTATAGCCCATGGGGTGGCAAAGAGTTGGACACGACTGAGGGACCCAACTGAAGCACTTTCATTGTGCTTAGGAACGAGGCACTGGCCCTAGGAAGCAGGTCTAACACACCAGCCATGAAGAAAACACGCTTCGAATTCTGAGCATGAGCCACGTTGTATCAGATTATTAAGCAGTGTTACAATACGCCCCCCTCATTTTCGAATTGTTCTTCCTGTTCAAGTAAAGAATAATATGTAGCCTCCAACCAGAACAGAATCGCCAAGGAAAAAAAATACAATGCTTCAGCTGCTAAAACTGCATGGAGGAATGTCTGTGAATATACTATGCAAATTAAGAGAGAGAGAGCAAGGACTGATGGGAACAGATGCAGAGGCGTTAACAGTGAACAGGTAGGGGAGGGATATATTTTGAAAAGTTGCCACCCACTCTTTGGGACCCCATGGGCTATACAGTCCATGGAATTCTCCAGGCCAGAATTCTGGAGTGGGTAGCCATTCCCTTCTCCAGGGGACCTTCCCAACCCAGGGATCGAACCCAGGTCTCCTGAATTGCAGGCAAACTCTTTACCAGTGAGCCACAAGGGGTTTGGTTGCCAGAGAATCAACTGTGTGGCCAGACGGTTGGCACTTTCAGTCACACTCCCCTGACCTATGGGGGAGGGGAGAGGCTCCCCTCTACCCCTCCAACCCCAGACTGAATCAATCACCAATGGCCAATCATGTAATCAATCATGCCCTTGTAATGAGGTCTCCATAAAACCCCAAAAGATACGATTCAGAGAGCATCTAGGTTGGTGAACACATGGAGATTTGGGGAGGGGAGCATGCTGGCAGAGGGTGTGGAAGCTCCACCCCCTTTCCCCGACCTTGTCCCATCTCTTCCATTCGGCTGATCCTGAGTTACATCCTTTTATAATAAACAGGCAACCTGGTAAGTGAAATGTTTCCCTGAATTCTGTGAGCCGCTCTAGCAAATTAATGGAACCCAAGATGGGGCAGGAGGAGAAGGGGACAACAGAGGTTAAGATGGTTGGATGGCATCACCAACTTGATGGACATGAGTCTGGGTAAACTCCGGGAACTGGTGATGGACAGGGAGGACTGGCGTGCTGCGTGCGGTCCATGGGGTCGCAGAGTCGGACATGACTGAGCAACTGAAGATGAGGTAAGATAGATGTCCTCTCTTTGCTCTTTTTCCTGGACTCCCCTGAGGAGTAGCTTCTTCCTGCATCCTTTCTGAAGAATTCCTGAGTCCTGAGCAAACCACCCCTAGTGAAAGACCTGCTCTTCAAAGACTGCTTTGCATCCTCCCATCCCTTTCCCCTCACTCTGACCACTTGAAACCACTCAGGCTGTTTAGGGTCATCTTGCTCTTGCCTTTGCCCAGAGGACCAGCTCAGGGCTTCCTGCAACCAGTCTGCCACAGATCCAGTGCTTAACGAGTGTTCCTTCGGGAAGCAAAGAGAAGACTGTTGTTGCTGCTGTTTAGTCACTAAGTCGTGTCCAGGTCTTTGCAACCCCATGGACTGCTGCCCACCAGGCCCTTCTATCCATGGGATTTTCCAGGCAAGAATACTGGAGTGGGTTGCCATTCCTTCTCCAGAGGATCTTCCCAACTCAGGAATGGACACTGTGTGTCCTGCATTGGCAGGTAGATTATTTACCACTGAGTCACCAGAGAAGCCCTTAATATTATTATTACACGGTTATAATAATATAATGTTATTACATTATATACAATGCATAATAATGTGTTGTACACTATATATTTAAATCAGAGTGAAAGTGTGTCCAACTCTTTATGACCCCATGAACTGTAGTTCACCAGGCTCCTCTGTTCGTGGGATTTCCCAGACAAGAATACTGGAGTGGGTTGCCATTTCCTCCTCTGGGGAATTTTCCCAACCCAGGGATCAAACCTATGTCTCCTGCATTGGCAGGCAGATTCTTTACCAATGAGCCACCTGGGAAGCTCAGAGGCAGGCCCACAGTAAAAGTCCTTCCTATCTCAAGTCAATCAATCAAGCAGCCAACCAATCTCCTTGTTTGGGCCTTCTCTGGTTCTCCTACCTTCATCCCTTAAGAAGGCGCTTCCAAATCTTAAAATGTCCAGTGGTAGGCATAGCCTGCCCCTCAAAGTGTCTACTAATCATAGCCAAGCAGCATCCCTGGTTTTCCTTCTTCCCAAAGTCGCTTTCTAAAGTGATACCGTTCTTTCCATCTTGCCGGATGAAAGACAGGTACAGAGAAACAGCGGTATTCCTGTAGACATTCCAAGCTTTGTTTCTGTGTCCAGTGAAACAATTATCAAGAATTCAGGAATATCATTTTTCCGTAGGCGGCAAGATATTGCTGGCCAGAAATATTTAATCACAAGACCGTCTTCCAATCTGGCAGAAAGTAAAAGAGAATGATTGGGGATCACGTGTCACCCTGAGCCAGCTGGCCTTGTTCATATTGAGATTATTTACAAGAACAACAAAAAAACCTCTAAACACAGCCTAAGAGTCAGCGGGACCTAAATTTGAGCTTTTTTCAGCAGTTTAATGTGACCTCGAGACATAGCTCCCAGAATCCGCTTTCTCATCGATAAAGCTACTTCTCAGAATTTCATCGGATTAAAAGAAATCATGAAGATAAGTGCCTTAACACACACTGTTTCATAAATGTTGGCCACTGTTATTATTTATTTAACTGTAGAGAGAAAACATCTGCTTATCAGACTATTGGGGGCTTTTTCCTGCATGCAGGCTCTGGCAAAATGCAACCCAGGCACTTTAGGGAGGTGTAAATCAAAACCTAACATGTGAACTCGTTTTTAATATTTCTTCCCACTGTAAACTGGGAATAATCCTATGTGACTATTAAAGTTGAGTTGGTAGAAAAAAGTATGGAAGTTCGCAACAGATGGTCCAAGCTATAGCCTAATATCTATTAAGTTGCTTGCATTTTAGGTGTATTTTTTCCAAAAGAGGGGAAAGAGTGGTAAGACATAATTCATGAGCAAGAATTTTCAGGTAATACTGGGCACACCAGCCCTTCCACATGCAGGGGGGAAAGGCTGAAGGCCACTGCCCTAAGGGATCTTGACATTTGCAGTTGTGTTGCTGCTGCTGCTGCTAAGTCACTTCAGTCGTGTCCGACTCTGTGCAACCCCATAGACGGCAGCCCACCAGGTTCCCCTGCCCCTGGGATTCTCCAGGCAAGAACACTGGAGTGGGTTGCCATTGCCTTCTCCAATGGATGAAAGTGAGAAGTGAAAGTGCAGTCGCTCAGTCGTGTCTGACTCTTTGCGACCCCATGGACTGCAGCCCACCAGGCTCCTCCATCCATGGGATTCTCCAGGCAAGAGTACTTATGACTTCTAATTCCCTGTTCACGTCAGATTTAGAAGGAACTTTGGAAATGCCAACCCACTTTTAAGGAAACAGAGATTGTGATGTTGTTAGCATATCTGGTTCAGAGGAAAGCTGTGTTATTATATAGCTATATTCTCATGTTTATAACCCATGTAAACAATAGTTAAATGTCCTCTAATCTAAGAGGTGTGAAATTACCTACCCAACCTCAAGGTGTAAAGTTTACATGATGAGGCAGCTGCTACTGTGTAATTACATGAAGCTCAGAGTAAGTTAACAAATATAAATTTCCCCCTTTAGAAATTTTTAGCACATCAAATTATCTTTTCCCAGCAAAGTACTCCAAGATGTATTTTTAAGATACTGTTTACAGTTGCTATCCAGTAGTGGATACATTTTGAATCCTGGTTAGACAATCATATGTAACAAAAGTTCCCTTCCTTGAAAACGTCTGCAGGAGTTCTGAAAAGGTGGTCTAACTTCACTTTACTGTAACACTGATACTGTTTTCTCATCCCAGTTTTCGCTTCTTTCTTTTTAAGACACAGAATAGTACCCATCTTCTCAATCTCCCAGCTTTCAGGCTACTGGACAAGAGCAGAATGCAAATGACTCAATAACTACCTATTTAAATAACAACTATATAACTGGAGTTGAGCAGAAGTATCCTGGGAAAAAAGCAAAATCAATGATCCTGTGTAAGATCGATGTGTATTCCCCTCATTCAGAAGCTCTCCCCACAGTCTGTCCCCACCTGCCAAGCCAATTTTATCTCTTTGTCTGCCCCGGAACCCCCGCCTCCCCAAATCCATCTCTCTCATGGCTACCAATCAGAATCGACTCCTTCCTCAAAACTCCTCAAGGACTTCTATATCAGTTAAGCTTTTCATTTGGCAGCTAGTAACAGAGCCCAGAAATAAGAGTGGCTTAAACAAGATAAAAGTTTCTTTTCTTTTAAAGGAATTCTGGAGATAAGCGGAGCAGAGCTGGTATGGCATCGCCTAGAGTTCCCGTATCTTTCTGCTCCACAATGCACCTTCTATCCTCAGGCACAAAAGATGCCTCAAGTTGCATCCCTCTTATCCACCTTCTAGGCAGCCAGAAGGCGACAGGTAGGCAACATGTCAAACTTCTTTTCAAACACCTTCGGGGCCTAACACAGTCCAGCATACTTCATGAGCCCTCTTTAAATAACTGCCCGATCCACAAATGAGTGAGTTTGGCAGCAGTACGGAAGTAGGACTATTTATCAGTTACAAAACTTCAGTAGATTGTAACAGTATACCCAGGGCACCATATTGAAACTATAAGGTATAATTGTAACTCTTTAAAATGCTTTAAAATCTCTCTATAACTGGTTTACCTCAGTACCTAAAATCCCCAGGTAGAGAATTATTTTGGGTTTTTCTTTATTTTTGTAATTGAAGTATAGTTCATTTACAGTGTTATGTTAGTTTCAAGTCAACAGCAAAGTGATTCAGATATGTATGTTTCTGTTGATGTTTAGTCACCAAATCGTGTCTCTTTTTCAACCCATGGACTATAGCCCACCAGGCTCCTGTGTCCATGGGATTCTCCAGCCAAGAATACTGAAGTAGGCTGCCATTTCTTTCTCCAGGGGATCATCCCAACCCACAGATCGAAGCTGGGCATTGTAGGCAGAATCTTTACTATCTGAGCCACCAGGGAAGCTCAATATATGTAGAGGGAGAGAGAGAGAGATCTATACTGTTAAGAGACTATAATTCCAGTAAAAGCCACTGTATTATGCTGAGGGAGCTGGGAGAGTTCAAAGAAATATAAGTCAACTTCTAACATGGGCTTCCCAGGTGGCGCTAGTGGTAAAGAACCTGCCTGCCAACACAGGCAACATAAGAGACCGGGGTTTGATCCATGGGTTGGGAAAATCCCCTGGAGGAGGGCATGGCAACCCACTCTACTATTCATGCCTGGAGAATCCCATGGACAGAGGAGCCTAGTGGACTATAGTCCATAGGGTTGTAAAGAGTCAAACATGACTGAATCGACTTAGCACACACGCACAACTTTTAACATACGGAAACTTGCAGCATACACACACACACACACACACACACACACACACAAGTACTCAACACTATCCAGCAGCCTAGAAATGCCAAGGTCAGGAGACATTTCAGAGAAGGATAAAAGCCTACAAACACCTTTTAGTAAATTTGTGACTCAAGTGATTTGTTAGTGCCCTAAAAAGGCCAGAGCAGTTGAGGAAAAGGAGAAAGCCGGCCCCAGAGCTGGTCAGAGAAGTTGCCTGGTGACTGTGCTGAAGG
>SJXQ01007834.1:254369-352862 GCA_006408695.1 Aepyceros melampus
GGTGACAGGCGACCCCAGAGAGGAGCAGAAAGTACAAGTAAAAACCATCTTTTGCACACTGCAGACCAAGGATAGTCCAGGTGTTATACAGGAAGGGCTGAATCCAGGAGCTCTGGGTTTCAGCCCTGCCTCAGCCACCAGCTGACTGGGTAAACTTGGGCCACTGACAACCCCTCTGGACCTCGGTTTTCTCAGAGAAGTATGGGCTAGACAAGCTAAGCATTAATGAGCATTAAAATGATCATTAGTTGATACTAACATTAGCATATGATATGATAATAATATAACTTGATACTGACACTTGGGCTTCCGTCAATCCAGAAGAGGTTATTTAAAGTATGAGAATGGGGACTTCCCTGGTGATCCAGTGGCTAAGACTGCGCATCCAAGGCAGGAGGCCTGGGAAAAAAGATTCTACATGCTGCAGCGAAAGATCCCACTTGCTGCAATGGAGATCGAAGATTCTGCGTGCCACAGCTAAGACCCGGTGCAGCCAAATAAATATTTTTTTAAAGAAAGAAAGTACGAGAATGAATAAAGGAGTGAGAGTAGGTTAGACCTGGGAAAACAGGAGATAGAGGCCACTGTGCAGAAGAAATGTAGCACACCAGAGGCACCTCTTCTGCTCTGCTCCAAAGAGCTGCAGATGTTGTTCTAGAGGTGAGCTTAGAACATACTCTAGTGAGCACAGGAAGGCCTTTTCTCATGCGCAAGGCTTGTAGCATTGTAGCATTATAGAAGGATGTAGAATAATAATGTAGAATAATAGCATTGTAGAATAATGCCTATAGCCTTATTCCAGAGTAAAAATATAATCCTAAAATAGCAAACACACACACAGCGATTATTTTTATGTGGGCTTTGTTCTAAGTCCTTCGCATATGTTTTTTTCATAGAAAGGTAAGGTACATCACTGGCTTGGCTCAGGGCCTGGCACTCAGCAGGTACAAATCATGGTTTTCACTGTTGACAAAAGGTCTTATGGAGACAGTCCCCTTTCTCCTACCACATAATTCCGCTCTCATTCTGCAGCGTTCTTGGTCTCCATTTACATACAACTCACGTTCCCACGGTTGCACGTTTCCATCGGAAGATGCTAATGGGATTCACAGCTCTTCTCATGTATATAACCCCAACCCTGGGCCCCAGGCCTCTAGAGCCAGGGAAGGATGAGCTATAGATAAGAGTTTTGTTCCTTCCTTCTCCCTTTCCATCAGCAGTTCTCTCTTTTGAGTGAAGATGTGTTTTATTTTATTTTACTGGCAGAGAGGAGGAAGAGAGGTGAAAGGCAGAAGAGAGGAAGGAAACAGAAGACAAGCTGTGGGAGGTATTTCAGGTCTGGGTTTTAGCTGCAGCTGACACTTAGGGCTATTGTTTTTCAGAAATATGGAAGCCTAACACCAAAGACTGACACAGAAACGACTATGATTTGGGGCTGTTACTTAGATTAGTTCCAAAAGAACCCAAGTTGGGAGCTGAGATCGTGCATAAACTGAGAAATCCATTTGCCAATACCTGTGAAAGCTTAATGGCCACAGACCAATGCTAGGTTATTATACCAGTTTAACCAGCAGAGGTCTCTGTTTTACTGATCTTCAATTGAAGGCAGGGCAGGGGAAACAATCCCGGGAGTTGTCCATTTTTAATATCCCTCTTTTGAAGTCTCTTTTCAAAAATAAATATGTAAATAAGGAATCACTTGGCCAAAGTATTTGTGAACACTGGATCTGGTTGCTCAGTCCAGATGAGCAACAAGATAAATAAATAAAATGCTGGAATATGGAATCATTGAAGAAATGATTCCATGTTCATCCCTAGCTGTTCACTAGCTTAGAAACTTCACACCAACTGTACCAGCAGAGGGTAAAACATGGATTGGCCCATAAAACAACACAACTCATCGTGACAATGAAGAGAATGCAAGCTGAACCCCCAGAAGGTGGAGTGGAAGGGGGTCAGTTAGTTGGTCACCCAACACCAGGCCATAGCACTTGCTTGGGTCCTCCTTCCAAACCAGAAATAAATCAGTTGTGATCAGCATGTGTCTGATGGTACGAGGACTTAACATCTCTTTTAATTACTGAGATCAAAGTTTTAAAACGTTGTTTACACTGTGTGTGTTGAGCAGTGGGCTTCCCCAGTGGCTCAGTGGTAAAGAATCTGCCTGCAGTACAGGAGACTTGGGTTCAATCCCTGGGTCCGGAAGATCCCCTGGAAGAGCATGGCAACCTCCTCCAGTATTCTTGTCTAGAGAATTCCATGGATAGAGTCTGGTGGGCTACAGTTTGCAGGGTCGCAAAGTCAGACATGACTGAAGTACTTAGCAAGCATGCTGAACACCCTCTCAAATAAATACAAAGGTGTGAGCCTGCAATTTTTTTCCCCCACACCTATTGGAATGATCCCAGTACGAGACTAAGGGTTTTGACTAGAATGAGACAAAAGGAGGAAGAGAAAGTTTCACTGAAGCTTAATTGAAGTCTCTCTCTTCTGTTATGCAATGGTTCTCCATCGCTCTTGATGTAAAGTCCAAAATTAAAAGGCCGTCACCATGTAGACTTGCCTATCACTCCAGTCCAAGCCCTTACCCCTGCTGTCCCATTGGCTACATACCTGCCACAAACACCCTTCCCATCATCAAAAGCCTTCCTGGATTTGGGGCCTTGGGCAGGGCTCTGCCTGGACCACTCTTCTTTCAACTGGCCCTCACCACTAGGTGAGACCCTGTGTTCCAAACAGCATCCTACAGGGCAGCCACTAAACACGGGGGGCTGCAGAAACACACACAGAGGGATGGATTTTTAAAGGCTTGTTTCTTTTTGGCGAATACAAGGCGGCCTGGGGAAAGTGTATGGACTTCTGCTTCCAGTCTGATCCCTCAACTGGACACCTCTGTGTGGAGCTCAGACTGTCGGAGCACAAAGCAAAAGCTCTTAAGTCCCTTCATAGCACTTATTCTTCAGAACACTCACAGGTAACTGTGGTTGTGACTCCTTGTCCTAGCTTCCTCTAGCTTCATGAAGGCGAGGCTCCTATCTGTCACATTGAAGACACAAAGCTTGGCCCTAGAAGAGACTCTATGATATTCAGTCAGCAGTGAAGCAGTGTTTGGAACCACCAAGCAACCATTACATTGTATCTTCACATGCCTTTTTCTGGTAAAATAAGGGTTCAGTGTTCAGGGGACTTCCAGCACAGGGGAAGCAGGTTCCATCTTGGGTAGAGGAACTAAGATCCTGCATGCTGCACCACAACGAAGACCAGACATAGCCAAATAAATTAACTAATTTAAAAAATACTCTCTTTTGCTATATTTAAAATGGATAACCAACAAGGACCTACTGTAGAGCACACGGAACTCTGCTGGATGTTATGTGGCAGCCTGGCTGGGAGGGGAGTTTGGAGGAGAATGGATACATGTATATGTGTGGCTGAGTCCCTTCACTATTTTCCTAAAATTATCACAACATTGTTTGTTAATCAGCTATACCCCAAAACAAAATAAAAAGGTTAAACAAATAAATAAATAAATGTTCAGTGTTCAGCCTGCACTCTTGAACTACCATTTTCCTTCGACTCCGGTGAATATGTGGTTTGTGGCCAAAAAATCAAGAATGTAGCTTCCTGGAAAATAACCTGATCCACAGGGATGGAAAGCGTGATCTGGACTAGGAAACAGGAATCTCTGAATTATAAGCCAGAAGGAACCTATAAATCATCATGTTTAACTTTTCCACTTTACAGGAAGTCATGGATTCAACTGTCCTCATCTGTCGAATGAAGACTGAACTCGGTGATCTCCCATCCCAGGTATTGTGAGATTTCTAAGTTCTGCCCCAGGTCGGTCCCATGGAGAGTGACAGCTCAAGACTGGTCTACTCACTTGAAATTTAAACCGATCTCCCCAGCACTAGGTGCTAAGTAACTAAACTACGGCAGGGAGTCGATCGGTTGAATTTCAGAGAGAATCCACAACTGTGCCAAAGTTCAAGGAATGTGAGGTTTGGAATAATATTACCAATGGGATCCCATGTGGCAAAAAGATGGAAAAGGCTCAATTTTCCACGGCTTGTTAAGTTACCCCTGAGTAATAGGAATGATATTTATACCTCGCTGATGTGCCCTGGAAGCAAAACTATATACCCAAACTCACACACTTCTCATAACTCATTCACGGATTTAACAATATCTGAAACTAAATAGAAAAATGGAGAGGACATGAATTCTAGAAATGCCTTGTTCCCTGCTAATGTCCGAAAAGAGACTGTATGAGACAAAGAGAAACTTTTTATAAACTTACTCTGCATTCAAGAACTATATTCAAAAGCAGAGACATTACTTTGCTGACTAAGGTCCGTCTAGTCAAGGCTATGGTTTTTCCTGTGGTCATGTATGGATGTGAGAGTTGGACTGTGAAGAAGGCTGAGCGCCGAAGAATTGATGCTTTTGAACTGTGGTGTTGGAGAAGACTCTTGAGAGTCCCATGGACTGCAAGGAGATCCAACCAGTCCATTCTGAAGGAGATCAGCCCTGGGATTTCTTCGGAAGGAATGATGCTAAAACTGAAGCTCCAGTACTTTGGCCACCTCATGCGAAGAGTTGACTCACTGGAAAAGACTCTGATGCTGGGAGGGATTGGGGGCAGGAGGAGAAGGGGACGACCGAGGATGAGATGGCTGGATGGCATCATGGACTCAATGGACCTGAGTCTGAGTGAACTCCGGGAGTTGGTGATGGACAGGGAGGCCTGGCGTGCTGCGATTCATGGGGTTGCAAAGAGTCGGACACGACTGAGCGACTGAACTGAAACTATGGTTTTTCCTGTGGTCATGTATGGATGTGAGAGTTGGACTGTGAAGAAGGCTGAGCGCCGAAGAATTGATGCTTTTGAACTGTGGTGTTGGAGAAGACTCTTGAGAGTCCCATGGACTGCAAGGAGATCCAACCAGTCCATTCTGAAGGAGATCAGCCCTGGGATTTCTTCGGAAGGAATGATGCTAAAACTGAAGCTCCAGTACTTTGGCCACCTCATGCGAAGAGTTGACTCACTGGAAAAGACTCTGATGCTGGGAGGGATTGGGGGCAGGAGGAGAAGGGGACGACCGAGGATGAGATGGCTGGATGGCATCATGGACTCAATGGACCTGAGTCTGAGTGAACTCCGGGAGTTGGTGATGGACAGGGAGGCCTGGCGTGCTGCGATTCATGGGGTTGCAAAGAGTCGGACACGACTGAGCGACTGAACTGAAGGATAGTTATTTTTCAAATTTGCAATCTCTTCATGTTTTTTCTCTTGTTAAAATCCATTCTAAAAAATACAACCAATAATGAAATGTCTAAAGCAAAATCACTTCATAATCTCATTCTCAAAAACTGAAGAGGTAATCTTTCATAGACATGGGTCAATGCACGTGTGCACGTCTGTGTGTTAGTGGCTCAGTCGTGTCCGACTCTTTACAACCCCATAGACTGTAGCCCGCCAGGCTCCTCTGTCCAAGGGGATTCTCCAGGCAAGAATACTAGAGTGGGTTGCCATTCCCTTCTCCAGGGGATCTTCCCAACCCAGGGATCAAACCCTGGTCTCCTGCATTACAGGCAGATTCTTTACTGTCTGAGCTACCAGGTATTTAAAAAATATTTTTACAAAAATGGGATCATACTATAAATATTTTTCTGTGCCAGGTTTAATATTATAAACTTTCCCTATTAATACAAACAAAGCTACCTGGGGTGTTTTAGTAGCTGTAATCTGTGTCTTTTTTGCATATTCTATAGTTGGTTCACTCAATCAATCAATCTTGCAATCCTATATCAAAGGGGAGGTTGTTTGGTTGTTTTAAATATATATTTAGTCACACATGGCATGTGTGCTAAGTCGATTCAGTCATGTCCCACTCTTTGTGACCCTATGGACTGTAGCCCACCAGGCTCCTCTGTCCATAGGATTCTCCAGGCAAGAATACTGGAGTGGGTTGCCATGCCCTCCTCCACGGGATCTTCCTAACCCAGGGATCGAACCCAAGTCTCTTATGTCTCCTAAGTGGCAGGCAGGTTCCTCACCAGTGTACCCCCTGGGAAGCCCATATTTAGTCATACATATGATTTTTCTATAAAGTAAATGTGTAGAATTGTTGAATCAAAGACTAAACCTACAGTAGATAACATAAAATGCAATATGTATATGTGTTATTGTGTGTGTAGGAGGGATTTAACCCTCTATTCACATGATTAGCTAAAACCTAGTATCTATTCCATGATATTCTCTACTGATGGCACTAGTGGTAAAGAACCCGCCTGCCAGTGCAGGACACATAAGAGATCTGGGTTCGATCCCTGGATTGGGAAGGTCCCCTGGAAAAGGGCATGGCAACCCACTCCAGGATTCTTGCCTGGAGAATCCATGGACAGAGGAGCCAGGCAGGCTATGGTCCATAGGGTTGCACAGAGTCAGACACAACTGAAGTGATTTAGCACAGCACAGCACATTCTAATTTGACATTTCATATTTATCGTATAATAAATTCTGCTTGAACCTTTTTACGACAATAGAGAAAGTAAAGGGAAAGCCAGAATAAGGCAACGATTTTGAAGAAACTCAGATTATCCAATGATATACAGCCATTAAAACCAGGAATGAGGAATTCCCTGGTGGTTTAATGATTAGGACTCTGTGCTCTCACTGCCCCGGCCCGCAGGGTCAGTCCCTGGTTGGGGAACTAAGATCCTGCAAGCTACATGGTGGTGTGGCCAAAAAAAAAAAAAAAGGCAAGAATGAACGAAATGTGTTGACAAAGGTCATTGTACCTACTTCTATGGGCAAAGTAAGGTGATGCCCAAAGCCAAAAATTAGATGTTTTGGATGAGAGGGATTTCTCACTCAACTTGAAAGGTGGTCATGGCTTCCACAAATGCAAATTCCTTGCTTCTTGATCTTCAGTGAAGCTGGGAAAAAAATCACTCAGCTTTGGACAAAAGGGAGGGAAGCAAATGTCAAAATCTCAAGAAAGAATAATGGTCAACTTTGCATCGAAGAGATGCTAACTGTAACTCTATTTACCCAACTTACCTATTCTGCATATGACATATCCTAACAGTCTCAATTACAGCTGAGCATGTCTTTTAAGAGTCTCTTATATTCCCTTTTCTGAAAATTGTGGTCACATACCTTGCTTACTTTCTACTTTGTTTTTCTTGTTGATTTGTAGAAATTATTTATCAGGGAAACGATGTTGTTGATATATAGGCTGCCAACATTTTTCCAGTTTCCCATTGTCTTTTGTATGAGTGTGAGTGTTACTGACTTAGTACCACAAACAAATCTATACCAGGTCCTTTCCAAGATAATAAATGATGACCCTAAACCTCCCCAGTGGCTTAGACAGTAAAGAATCTGCTTGCAGTGAGGGAGACCCAGGTTCAACCCCTGGGTCAGGAAGATCCCCTGGAGAAGGGAATGGCTATCCATTCCAGTATTCTTTTTTTTTTTTTTAAGTTCTACCACTTTATTGCTACCAAACTATCTCCCTCCACCCTCATGCATACATGCTCAGTCATGTAACCCCATGGACTGCAGCCCGCCAGGCTACTTTGTCCATGGACTTTTCCAGGCAAGAATATTGGAGTGGGTTGCCATTTCCTTCTCCCACTCCAGTATTCTTGCATGGAGAATTCCATGGGTCGCAAACAGTTGGACATGACTTAAGTGACTAACACACTTTTCAAACTAAACAAATGCTTTTTTGTTTTGTTTTGGCCTGGCCTCGGTGCGTGGTTTGAAGGATCTCATTTATCCCGTCAGGGACTGAACACAGGCGATGGCAGTGAAAGCTAATTCTAACCACTAGGCTACCAAGGAACTTAAACTTTACCATTTCAACAAGTTTTTGCAATATATTCATTTTGTTCATTAAGTTACCACCCTCCTCTAAAATAATTTGTTCTTCTTAAAGGTAACAGTAACAGTCATTAAAAATGAGAAAATAAATTGACAAGGTTAGTATAGTGCTGGTTGTGGTTACTTGAGAATCCAAAATAAGAACTGGGTGTCTTGGGGAATTCCCTGGTGGTCCAGTGGTAGGACTCTAGCTTCCACTGCAGGGGGCATGTGTTTGATCCCTGGTCAGGGAACTAAGATCCTGCATGCCACATGGTATGGACAAAAAAACAAAAACAAAAAATTGGCTGTCCTTATTAATTATATATATTAATACAATGATTATTGTTTATTATATACCAGGTACTGTGCTAAATACTGCACACACATTATGCCACCAAACAGTATGAATAATCCTTTGAGAGAACTATAAGCATCCTCATTATATAGCTGAAGAAACAGAAACTATAAAAGGTGAAAGTGTTAGTCACTCAGTTGCGATCAACTCTTTGTGACCCCATGGATTGTAGCCTGCCAGGCTCCTCTGTCCATGGAATTCTCCAGGCAAGAATACTGGAGTGAGTTGCCATTTCTTTCTCCAGGGGATCTTCCTAACCCAGGGATTAAACTCAGGTCTCCTGCATTGCAGGCAGATGCTTTACCACCTGACCCACCAGGGAAAGTGAAGTTACTTCCAAAATGGCCTTGCAGGGAGTAAGCTGGGTAACTCTACCCTGAAGAGTCTCATTTCAGAGCCTCAAAGAAGATGGGATCCAGAATCTTGTGAGATTCTTTTAGGTGGGACATGGATAAGCTTAAAAATTCTTCCAGGGGCTTCCCTGGTGGCTCAGCGGTAAAGAATCTGCCTGCCAATGCAGGAGACACGGGTTCCACCCCTGGTCTGGTAACATCCCACATGCCTGGAAACAGCTAAGCCCGTGCACAACAACTACTGAGCCTGTGCCCTAGAACCGGGGAACCGTAACTACTGAAACCCAAATCGTCTATAGCCTGTGCTCAGAAACAGAAGCCACCGCAACGAGAAGTCTCTGGAATGAGAAGCCTGTGCACAACTAGACAGTCATCCCCTATCACCACTAGAGAAAATCCCACACAGCTACAAAGACCCAGCACAGCCAAATAAAATAATTTTTTTTTAAAAATTTAAAAAACAATTAACTTTTTAAAAAAATAAAATTCTTCCAGGATGGTGGTCTCTCCTTAACCAGATTTCAATGTTCTCAGTTTCAGTTAATTTCAGTTACCTGGGGTCCAGATATAGTTAATGAAAAACTCTGGAAGTAATTCATAGATTTAAATTGCAGAACCCTGAGTAGCATGATGAACTCTCTCAATGGTCTGGCCCCATCCCATCCAGGACAAAAATCATCCCACTGTCTAGCACAGCTACTCCTTAGTTTAGGGAAAAAACAGTGTATACAGGGTTCAGAAGTATCCTCAGACTCAGACATCCACTAGGATAAGGGGGGACCACTGGAGTTGCATATTTATTTACTACTATAGTTAATTATTGCAGTAGGAAATGGCAAACTACTCCAGTATTGTTGCCTGGAAAAGTCCATGGACAGAGGAGGCTGGCAGGCTACAATCCATGGGGTTGCAAAGACTCAGACAGACTGAGAGTGTACTCAGTTAATTACAATGTAACATAAGACTTCCCATCTTAACCACTTTTAAGCATACAGTTCAGTGAAGTCCATTCACCATTCACACTGTTGTGCAGCTATCACCACCAAGTCACTGTCTTTTGACCTTCTATGGTGAGCTTTCCACACAGAACACTTTTATGTCACTGGATTTCTGAGTAAGAAGGCAAAGCCAGAATAATGTAATGATTTTTGGGAAACTCAGGTTATAGATTTTATATGTTGTGTCATACTTAGAAAGACAATCCTCATTCCAAGATTATATTTTAAAAATTCTCTGAGATCTCTTCTGGTATGTCTATGGCTTCATTTTTTAAAAAAAAATCACTTTTTAATCCTTCAGGAATTTATCTGGTATGAAGCGGGAGAAAAAGATCCCACTTTATTTATATTTTAACACAATAGGAATTATACTTGCAACTAGACAAAATTCATTTTAAATCCATTGGGTGGGGGAGAAAAGGCAAGGAAAAGAAGCCAGGAAAATTCTGAAAAAAAAAAAAGTATAAAGGTACTGGTTGGGGTGTGGAGGATTAGTGTTATGAGTAATTGTAACTGTTCTAAATTTACAGTAATTAAAGTAAAATGTTCTCGGTGTTTAAACTGATTGAACTATGGAATGAAATAGAATGAGAAGAACTTAGAATATAGTGCAAAGGTATAAATTTTTTGCCATTTTTATCATGTTGAGTATTCCTACCCCAAAATATGGCACATCTTTTCATTTGTTCAAATCTTCTGATAGAGATACAATCTTAGAATGAGAACACTTTCATCTCCCCACCGCCCTCCTCTCTGCTGATAAGGGCTAGTGAAGAGTTACTCAGGGAGACTTCATTCGGGGTCTAAATTTTTTTTTTTTTTCAGAGTCATTTCTAACATATTGAATTTCTCAGGTTCTCTACATAATGTGGAAAGCTGTGATCAAGTCTGATTTCATCAGACAGTGCATGCTCAGTCGCATCTGACTCTTCCGGCCCCCATGGACTATAGCCCACCACGCTCCTCTGTCCATGGGATTTTCCAGGCCAGAATGCTGGAGTGCGTTGCCATTTCTTCCTCCAGGGGACCTTCCCTCCCAGGGATCAAACCTGAGGCTCCTGAATCTCCTGCACTGGGGTGTGTATTCTTTTAGCATTAAGCCACAGAATTGTACCATATTTCCATAGTCTGGGCTCAAAACCAATACTATGCATTAGAGATTAAACAGTAGGTGTCGGGTGCTGGCAGATTTCTTTAAGGGTCCCTGAAGCCACTCTGGGCCTTGATTTAACTTGAGAAGTGAGAATGACAGCTAGATATTACCACCTACTCAGTATTATCAGCCACCGATCTCAAAGATAGGGCTTCAAGTTACCAGGAGTGTTGGTCTAGAACAGCAATGTCCAAATGAAAACATGATGAGTCCCATCTATAAACTAAAACTGTCGAGTATCCACACACAAAAAAGGTAAAAAGAGATGAAATTAAATATTTTAACCCAATAATGGGTTATGATTATTTCAACATGTAATAAATATAAAAATTATTAATGAGATATTTAACACTTTTTCATACTAATTCTTGGAAGCCCTGAGTGTATTTCACATTTATAGCACACCTCAACTTGACTAGTCACATTCACGTCCTCAACAACCACATATGGCTTTTGGCTACCACAATGGATAACATTACACAAGAAGAGGGTAACGAGGGACTTCCCTGGTGGTCCAGAGGCTAAGATTTTCCCTTTCAACGCTGGGGGTGCAGGTTCCATCTCTGATTGGGGAGCTAAGACCCACATGCCTTTTGGCCATAAAACAAAAGCAATATTGTGACAAATCCCCCCCCCAAAAAAAACTTTTAAAACAGTCCATATTAAAAAAAAAGAAGAAGAAGAAAGGAAAGAAAATGGTAATGAACGAGAAAAGTTGCTTAATTTAGTAGAAATCCAGAAACTCTAGGATGGGAAATACACTATCTCAAAGGTCTGCAACAGACTTACAAAATCACTAGTTAGTCCTAACATTCACTTGCTATTTGAATCTTTCCCAAGATGTCCCTATTAAGGGGCCATGGAGACTAGTGCTTGCCTAGTACTTCCAGGAACGAGATCACTGCTTCCTAATGCTAACCTGTCTATTGGGGTGAGATGGGGGAAGGCATTTTAACATCAAAAATTCCTTGCTAAGGGCACAAGGAGATTGGTTGATGGTGATCTGAAGAGCTCAGGTGGTTTGGGCTAAACTTAAGGGGTTAGTGAGGTTAGGAAGTACCGGGGAAGTTAAGTAGTAAAAAAAAAAAAAAAAAACTGTAGGTTGGACAGAATAGGAACTCTTATACTGAAGGCTGGGGCTGGATAGCTGGTTAAAATCATCAGGTACACTGCTACAAAAATAACAGGGAAAACAACTGTATATACGCTAACATCACTAATCTGAAAATACAGTAATTTGGAGAATAACCCGAATTATCATAAACTTTCAAATTTTTCACAGTAAAACACAACTGGGATATAAATTAATGAAGGAGATCATTTGTATTAGACCTGTATTACAAACAACAGTATCCTACATGGTAAAGAAAGAATTCACTTCAGATTCAAAAACCAAAAGCCCTTTCAGTCTCAATCTCTATCTCGATTTTAACATTTCCTTATTCAAAAACACCCTAGAAATCAGAGACAGAAAGCATTTCCCCCACCCCCACAAATTCAGTTAAAAAATGACACTGCCTGAATCTTGAGGGATTCCGACTGGATGACCTTTGAAATAATACATTTTTACTATAGACGTACTTCTTCGGTTTCTTACTACCGCTCACCCCCTACCCAGCCTCCTAGGAAATGAGACGGTCTACTTTTCCCGGCCACCTTCACCTCCCCGTCCCCCGCCCTTCCCGATGCTTTCCCAAGGCAGGGAAAGGTGCGTCTTCTCTAGGGCTCTTGCCAGCGCCTCCCAGTCCCACTGGCCAGCAGCCGGGGAAACGACGCGCCCTGGACATCCATTAACGTTTTTATACTACACTGTGCCCCCCAGCCCGAGCGTCTCCAGATTGTTTACAGCGGCCCCACGCCCCCCGACCCGCGCGCACACTGTCAACCGCTCTTAGGAGGAAAATTTGGGACTAGAAACTCGGCCCACCAACCCACCTCCCTCCCCGCTACACAAAACCGGCTACAACACCCCACCTCCGGCCGCCGAAGTAGCTTTCATCACACGATCTGGGGCGCAGTATTTTTTTTCCCCCCCCGAGGAAACAAGCGTCCCAAAGAAAAAAAATTCAAACTACCCTCGCGGGCCAATGGGAAAGAAGCGAGAGGAGGGAGGAGCCAGCGGGGCGGGGCGGGCGCCAGGGCTGGTACCGCAGGGGATGCGTAAAAACTCGGCGGGCGCATGGTTTGGGTTGTTTTTTTTTTTTTTCCTCCAAAACTAGCTAAAAGCCCGAGACTCCGCCCGAAGCTGCAGCCTCTCGGATCCACCTTAAATCTTCAGTGGACTCGGCGCCGGGGTCAGTGGGCGCAGCCAATGCCAATCAAGTTTACAACCACCAGCACAGGAGGGGGAAAAAAAAAGAGAGAAAAAAAATAATCTGCAAGTTCTCGGGTCTGCACACACACTTGCGGGGAGGCACGCACACATGTCCATAAGCACACAAAAGACAGGAGCGGGTGGGGCCGGGTGCCAAAGAGGGAAGGGGGACGTGTCCGCAGATCTCTCTGTCGACGCGAAGCGCCCGTGGCCCCGTGCGCTCGGGCAAGGCGCGCGGGAAGCGCGGCCCGGCCCGAGCGCCATGATGGTGGCCGCGGTTCGGAGCCCATTTTTTTCTGGCGGGGGAGCTGCAATGATGCAATCCCCCGGCCCCGCGGTCCCCCGGCTGCGCGCTCTTCTCCCGGCCTTTTCTTCGCCTTCCTTTTGAGGCGCGTCGATGTTTCGCGCCCAGCCCGCCTCTACTCCTTTTTGTACTTTTCACTTACTGATTCCTGCCTCCCTCTTGTGCGTGTTCCCACGCGGGACAGGCCCAGTACGCCGAGAGCACCACCATCCCCCGCCCCCCACTCCACGGGGCCTCGAATTGACGTGTGAAGGCTACACTTTCGGTTCTGCGGGGTCTCGGCTGGCGCTGACCCCACCCTGCCCCACCCCCACGCAAGCCGAGATACAAGCGGTGCCACCGCCCCCATGCCGACACCCGGGGGAAGGGAGGGTCAAGCGTGACCGTGGACCCTCTTGCCCTCCCCCACTGCGCAGGATATTTTCCTTAATTTTGGCCGGGAGGGAGGGGAGCGAGCCTAGGGTGTGGCCCAGGTGAAAGACTTGGCAAACTTAAAAAAAAACAACTCATAGTCTGGAAAACAGATAGCAGATCCTAGATGAGCTTTTAAAACACTTTTTTTCCCAATCAGAAAAAGCTTCGGAAGAACAAGTGTCTACGCTAACAAGGGTGAAGATGAAATGGCGAAGGCAACGTTCCTCGGCATCCGGGAAAGGTCCCGGCGCGCGGCTGGTGGGCGCACCGTGGCCTGAAAGGCCGCGCGCCCCGCTCCCCTCCTGTAGATTTCCACGGTCCCCTTCGTCTCCAATCACGCCCCTGGACCCACAGTTTCCTAGTTCTTCCCTGTCCTGCCCTGATCCCCTTCATTGGGCAGCGGGGATGGGACCGGGGGACTTGGCAGAGCGGGTGTAAGCGAGGAAGCGACCCCCGCGAGCGGCAGCGGCGCTCGGCCCCTCTAGCGCGCGGCTGCGGCCCTTCTGGGCCGCCGGCGAGCCGAGAAGCCTTTCGAAATGCGCGGGGCTGAGGATCATTGGAGCCTGGGGTGGGGGTGGGAGCGAACTGCTGCCCTGGAGGGTCCACGAATTCCGAAAGGTTCTCCCCTCCGCTTACATCTCCCCAGCGCCCTGGAGTTGACGGGGTACTGATGGGCAGGGTCTGATTGTGGAGAGGAATGGGGGTTTTCGCTTCTTTCTGAGCCCAGAGGGGAGATGATGAGAGAGGCAAGTTTCGGAGAAACCGCCCAGCCCAGCTGCGCGGGCCGAGGCGCAGCCACCCTTCACGGCCTGCGGGTGGCCGGGGCGCGGGAACTGCGCGCAGCGATCGGGGAGGTGCGGGAGCCGCCGGTAGCAGACGAGGAGCTAGACTTGATAGTCTTTTCTTGCCGAGGCTCCGGTCAGCCCGACCCCGCAACTGCAGCGGCGGGCGATCGTAGGGCTGCGGCTTAGGGCGGAGAGACTACAGCGCGGTGGCCCGAGGAGCGGGTTGGGGGGTGCCTGGGCCGGCGGCCGCATCCCCTCGGAGCGACGCCCGCGGCGGGCCAGGCAGTCCGGGGTCGGGGAGAGGACGGTCTGAATCTCGGGGACACGTTTAGAGACTTGACGCAGAACGGTCGAAGGACCGACACGATGACTTTAGGGGCTGCGTTCCTGTGAACGTGCCTGGCGCGGCAAGCATCCACTTCTTTCTGGCCCTGTACTCCTAAAACGCAATCTCTAAAAATTCGGATTAACGATGCCTCTTGGGGAAAGAAACGGGGTTGGGGGTAGAAGCAGCTTTTAGAAGAGGATTTTTGCCCCCCATCTGTTAGAAACACGTTTTAAAGTACTCTTTTTGGCTCAGAGACACTTTATTTCATTATTTCCTGACTCTCCACTCCTTCCTCCCCATTTTGAGTTGTTTTTCTTGCTTTCTCAGTCTCTTCCTGAAAAACACCCTGCCTTCGTGTTTTGAATAGAATCACAAAAACACCTTTAGTCTTTAATTAAAATAATACCCCAACTTGGAAGATGTGGCCCAGCCACCAAAGGACCTATTTTTCCCTTTCCGGCAGTCGCAATCTTTTTTTTTTTTTTTTATCTGCACACACACTTGCGGGGAGGCACGCACACATGTCCATAAGCACACAAAAGACAGGAGCGGGTGGGGGCCGGGTGCCAAAGAGGGAAGGGGGACGTGTCCGCAGATCTCTCTGTCGACGCGAAGCGCCCGTGGCCCCGTGCGCTCGGGCAAGGCGCGCGGGAAGCGCGGCCCGGCCCGAGCGCCATGATGGTGGCCGCGGTTCGGAGCCCATTTTTTTCTGGCGGGGGAGCTGCAATGATGCAATCCCCCGGCCCCGCGGTCCCCCGGCTGCGCGCTCTTCTCCCGGCCTTTTCTTCGCCTTCCTTTTGAGGCGCGTCGATGTTTCGCGCCCAGCCCGCCTCTACTCCTTTTTGTACTTTTCACTTACTGATTCCTGCCTCCCTCTTGTGCGTGTTCCCACGCGGGACAGGCCCAGTACGCCGAGAGCACCACCATCCCCCGCCCCCCACTCCACGGGGCCTCGAATTGACGTGTGAAGGCTACACTTTCGGTTCTGCGGGGTCTCGGCTGGCGCTGACCCCACCCTGCCCCACCCCCACGCAAGCCGAGATACAAGCGGTGCCACCGCCCCCATGCCGACACCCGGGGGAAGGGAGGGTCAAGCGTGACCGTGGACCCTCTTGCCCTCCCCCACTGCGCAGGATATTTTCCTTAATTTTGGCCGGGAGGGAGGGGAGCGAGCCTAGGGTGTGGCCCAGGTGAAAGACTTGGCAAACTTAAAAAAAAAAAAACAACTCATAGTCTGGAAAACAGATAGCAGATCCTAGATGAGCTTTTAAAACACTTTTTTTCCCAATCAGAAAAAGCTTCGGAAGAACAAGTGTCTACGCTAACAAGGGTGAAGATGAAATGGCGAAGGCAACGTTCCTCGGCATCCGGGAAAGGTCCCGGCGCGCGGCTGGTGGGCGCACCGTGGCCTGAAAGGCCGCGCGCCCCGCTCCCCTCCTGTAGATTTCCACGGTCCCCTTCGTCTCCAATCACGCCCCTGGACCCACAGTTTCCTAGTTCTTCCCTGTCCTGCCCTGATCCCCTTCATTGGGCAGCGGGGATGGGACCGGGGGACTTGGCAGAGCGGGTGTAAGCGAGGAAGCGACCCCCGCGAGCGGCAGCGGCGCTCGGCCCCTCTAGCGCGCGGCTGCGGCCCTTCTGGGCCGCCGGCGAGCCGAGAAGCCTTTCGAAATGCGCGGGGCTGAGGATCATTGGAGCCTGGGGTGGGGGTGGAGCGAACTGCTGCCCTGGAGGGTCCACGAATTCCGAAAGGTTCTCCCCTCCGCTTACATCTCCCCAGCGCCCTGGAGTTGACGGGGTACTGATGGGCAGGGTCTGATTGTGGAGAGGAATGGGGGTTTTCGCTTCTTTCTGAGCCCAGAGGGGAGATGATGAGAGAGGCAAGTTTCGGAGAAACCGCCCAGCCCAGCTGCGCGGGCCGAGGCGCAGCCACCCTTCACGGCCTGCGGGTGGCCGGGGCGCGGGAACTGCGCGCAGCGATCGGGGAGGTGCGGGAGCCGCCGGTAGCAGACGAGGAGCTAGACTTGATAGTCTTTTCTTGCCGAGGCTCCGGTCAGCCCGACCCCGCAACTGCAGCGGCGGGCGATCGTAGGGCTGCGGCTTAGGGCGGAGAGACTACAGCGCGGTGGCCCGAGGAGCGGGTTGGGGGGTGCCTGGGCCGGCGGCCGCATCCCCTCGGAGCGACGCCCGCGGCGGGCCAGGCAGTCCGGGGTCGGGGAGAGGACGGTCTGAATCTCGGGGACACGTTTAGAGACTTGACGCAGAACGGTCGAAGGACCGACACGATGACTTTAGGGGCTGCGTTCCTGTGAACGTGCCTGGCGCGGCAAGCATCCACTTCTTTCTGGCCCTGTACTCCTAAAACGCAATCTCTAAAAATTCGGATTAACGATGCCTCTTGGGGAAAGAAACGGGGTTGGGGGTAGAAGCAGCTTTTAGAAGAGGATTTTTGCCCCCCATCTGTTAGAAACACGTTTTAAAGTACTCTTTTTGGCTCAGAGACACTTTATTTCATTATTTCCTGACTCTCCACTCCTTCCTCCCCATTTTGAATTGTTTTTCTTGCTTTCTCAGTCTCTTCCTGAAAAACACCCTGCCTTCGTGTTTTGAATAGAATCACAAAAACACCTTTAGTCTTTAATTAAAATAATACCCCAACTTGGAAGATGTGGCCCAGCCACCAAAGGACCTATTTTTCCCTTTCCGGCAGTCGCAATCTTTTTTTTTTTTTTTTGATAAGCAATTTCGGGTTAAAATAAGCTGAAATTATCTTAATTTATTGCCCCCTTTGAGGTGCAATAAATTAAATGCAACTATTCAAGAGAAACTATTTAATCCAGATTTTTGCGATTTAACCATTTGCAGATTCCTAGAAAAAATAATTTACTTTTACACCTTAGCCACATTTTCTAAGAGAATTTTAAATTAGAGGGATCATCTTAGTAAATCTTACTTTAAGATGTTTTTTTTTTTCTTATTTAAATAAAAAATAACTTTGCTCTGTGGATATGGGACCCCCAAACCCTCAGATTGAGTATTCAGATTAACCAGTTTTAGGTTGTGTGGAGTGTAACCAGGAAATGTAGAAGTTGAGGAATTGGTGTGTGATGGCCAGTTTAATTTGAAGGATACCTGTTCTATCTAAATTAGTGTGGAATGCACGGCCCCTTCTAAAGGACCTATATACCTGAATACTTTGGAAGAGAGGTGTAGTTTAGAGGGCCTGAATAACTGCTCTAGCTCCTTACAACATTGTGTGTGTGTAAATACAGAATTTAGAGAAGTCACCATGTTAGTTTCATTTTCAATCCTGCAAGTGTGTGATCAGTCTACACTTATGTAAGAATTTTTGGTTTTGACACATTCATATTCTAGAAGATATAAATATTACCATCTTATTAATATGAAAATGTGACTTTCCCACTTTCCACTTCTAAAGTTTTGTCCACCCATATAGAACTAAGTGGAAAAGCATGACTACATTCGGTCCTACATAAACATCATCTGAGTGGTAGGCCTGAGTTATCTAGGTATTTGCCACTTCGTATTACATTTGTGGAAATGACTAGAATGCTAAATCGAACACCTCAAGCTTAGTAAGGTGTATTTACATACAGTTCAACTCAACAAATAGCTCTGGAAGTTTTCTTTATTGATTACTTGATGTGTAACAATAATTGGCATCTTTTTCACACATTACAAAAAATTATACTTGGCTCAGTATGCAACCTTTAAGCATAGCCATATTATTTAACAGAGAACAGAAGGGGAAAAACCTACTCTACCCGATACAGCATTTACAAATGCACAAAACATGCCACTTTGGCTTGTATATTGTCTAGATTAAAAAAAAAAATCTCTTTTTAACATAAATAAGTTAGTATAATTTTCAGTGTCTTTACAGAGTTATGTACACAGGTACACTTCAAATGGTTTTGTTTCATACACATACACAGGCAATGTAAAAATACTGTTTAAAGATGTAGTATCCATTTCGCCAACCCACGGGTGCTTTTCTCTATATGCACTTTCCTTTAAAAATACCACTATCCTTTGGACAAATTAAGAAACAGAATGAGAAGCTGTAAATTAAAAATTATTTCATTATTTTTTATGTCAAGTTACTTACAGATCTTTAAAAATATCCAAGGATTTAGAATTATTTTGACTGTGTCTACACATCCTGAAGTGAAAAGAGAATTAAGAAATGTTCTCAAAATTCTGATAAAAATTAAATGGTCAATTCTGAGCATTCAGAACACTCCCCACATACATGCCAGAGTGCCCAGAGGTACCTGGAGTGACTACCAGACTGACGAATACTGGTAAATTCCAAATATAAGGGAGACTAGTGGGGAGCACTGAGTTTTTTGTTGTTGTTTAAAAAAAAAAAAAAAAAGCCATTTGCTACCACATAACGGAATCATCAGAGCTCCCAAATGAGAAAAAAAAACTGCATGTAAAAATAAACAGCAATTATCTGCAGCCAGTGTTCAAATTTGGATGATTTTTTAAATGAAATATCAGTTTTCATTGAAAGGGACATTACATCTTTAAAGAAAATAATTCAAACCCTTCCCCCAAACTGCTTCTCTTCATGCAAGTCAAATATTTTTGTCCTTGCTCTAAATCGAAGCAAGCTCTTAATACCCACCCCATGCCAATTCCTCAGTACCCCCCGGCCCTCCCTTCCCCAAAGTTTATGTGCTACATAAAAAGTAAAAACTATATACACAGGTAGTACAATGAAGCAAATAAGGAAAAACCTAATTGCACAATCTACATCCAACGCTTTTAGAGGCAGATGATTTAAGAGTGCCTAAAACTTTAGTGTTATTAAGTCTGTTGCTGTTCAGTGCTTGTAAAGGATGTCCATTCTTGGAGTCAGCGATATGTATTCCAAATTTTTAATTTATATCTTCCTTGCTTCATCAAGCAGTGATGTATCTGATAAACAAGGAAACATACTCTTAGTTCTGCAAAAGAAACAAAATGAAAGAATTAGCAGAAAAGGCACTAGAAAAAATTGCCAATATATTACCGGAATTATTTTGTTACTTTTAGCTGGGAAATACCTGAGCAATGGGAAAGAACCAACATACTAAAAGCTGGTGACTAGAGTCATCTCCATCCAACATTTCTCTCACTGGCTTTTCACTCTCCCCTGTGCTATAGGCTTTTGTCTAGAACAGCAGTATTCAACAGTGGGTAATTTTGCTGCCTGCCCTTGCCACCCCCGCCCCCGGGGGGCGGGGGACATTTGGCAATGTCTGGAGATATTTTTGGTTGTCACACTGGGTATGACTGGAGAGGTTTCTACTGGCATGTGCTTCAGGAGATCAGGGATGCTGCCAGAACATTCTACAATGCCCGGGACAGCCTCCCTCAACAAAGAATTATTCGGCCCCAAATGTCAGCAGTGCAGAGGTTGAGAAACCCTGGTCTAGAGAATTGGGGTCAAAGATACCGAGAAAGAACAGACATGGGAAAATTCAGAAACCAATAACACTTAAGAGTAGCAGAATTTTCTGTTTCAAAAATAACTGGCAATGATATTTATAAAGGCTCTCCAAAGAAAATTCTATTCACTTTTTTTTTTTTTTTCAAAATCTTGTAGTCTTAGTCATATGTAGAAACATACACACGAATGCTTATGAATAGGTCCTTACTACGATTTCCTGTATTCTCTGAACTGGCAATATTTACTAACAAGTGCTTCTCGGTAGGTGAGAATGGAGCCAGATCAAAATTCAGCAGGTCTGATTTGCTCATCTGACGACCTATGCCACAAGTCACAAACCAGAGCAGCAGGTGTTAGGGTTACTTCAGAAATCATTTCCATCCAATTTACCTACTTCATATATATAAACTGTGATGTAGAGGTTTCATAGCACTGTTTTATATAAGCTCTGAAAAGTATCACATATATGTAGCCAAGTCCTATATATGACACTGACTTAAAAACACAACAAACTTGAACCTCATCTTCATCCTTTTTTAAAATTTTTATACATGAGGATTTTAAAAGGTGGTGTAAACATTTCTTAGGATCTCTTTATCTGCTAGGCTAGTGAGAGTGGAGAAAGGACATAGTTATTGTAAGTTTACAAACTATGAATATATGTAGTTTGATCCTTAAGACCAATCCATGTAAAGCTGGGGGCTGATTATTCAAATTAGCTTTTCATGTTGATCATATTTTAGTAAATGGAAAAAATCTCCACTTCTAATGTTGGGGGTACACCTACCCCTGCCAGCCCTGATAACTACTCTCCATTTCCTCTGCAAGTACCCAGCTTCTCCTGTTATAGCATGATTAGCATACACATGCTGACGTGTTCCTGGATTGCTTACTCTGGCAGAGTCACTCTAACTTCTGCTTTGCAACTTCAGTGTTATCAGAAATTCCGCAGGAACCTTAGTATTTTTGAGCCTTCCATTTCAGTTTTATTTTTTTAAACACACAGGTTCCTTCTCCATCCTCCAAACCTATCAGAAGCCAGAGAGTGTGAGAGCATATGAAAATGATAGCAAGTCACATATTTCTCCTGTCACATTTCTAAATATTTGATTATCCACGTTTTCAGTGAGTAAAAGTGCCTCACTTTTCCCTCAAAGTTTGAATTAAATCATTTATTTGCCATTTTTGCCCATGTGGAGCTCAAAATCTGTTACTGCGTCAACGTGGTCCTCTGGGAGATGAATTCTCATGAAGTGGGATGGAGGCAGACCCCCGCTCTTGGTTAGATGGAAAAAGAACCTATTGTTCTGGACATGTTTTGATGGCACCTTCAGGGAACTGACCTTCCTACTCACGGAGCCCGGTAACAAGCACTTGCCTGGGACACTTGCTCTGATCAGTTGGTGCTTCAAAGGAAAATAATCTCAGGAGGTGAAAACTGGGAAGAACTATAGTACCTCCCCCCACTGATTCCCAGTCTTCCCCATTCCTACCTTTTTTGTCCTCCCAAAGCATAAAACAAAAGCCCACAAGTTTTCATCTGCCAGCCCCCACTGAAATCGGGTTATCTTGGGGCTTGAAAGCCCAAGAGTTCCTGCAACCCAACTGGGGTGTCACTTATTTGCTCCAAGTCATCAACCCACCGAGTGGTTTACGTCTGACGCCTTCTGAGGCCAGGCTTCTTGGGCGTCTGCTCCACTGAACCGGCGTTGGGGGAACCGTCTGAAACATTTTCTTCTGTTCTGTTGGCTCTTTTGTTTTGAGAAGAGGAATCTAAGGGCAAGAGGGAATTTTAAAAAAGAACACACACAAACAATCTTTATTAGAAAAAAACAATGGCTGACAGAAGTGAGCCCAAGAGTCAAGGGACAAAAAACCCACCACCTCCACCCACAATCTTGGGTCCGTCATTCCCAGTGGCCTTTAAGGGCACAAAATGAAGTTGTTTTCACATAACAGAAAGTGTATTTTCTACGCTTCAAAGCTCTCTCTCCAAAGCGAAGAAGGAGGCAGTTGATAAACATCCCAACGTTGTCACATACCTACCGCTGTCTAGCTGGGAGGAGCCGCGATGTTTTCAGTTAGAGAAATGATCAGATAACACAATCTCAAGCTTCTGACTTAAAAGTCATAAACAGACAAGCAGGCAACTAAATAAATAGCATGTACTCATGTACCTCAAAATAGGAAAGTGCGCTCCCCCCGCCTCCGCCCCAAAAGCTAAGTCAGAACTCGCTGAAAAGAAAGCTGCGGTTAAAGACCCTCAAGCAGGGAAAGGAGCGCGGCAGACAGAGACAGACATTTTAGGCATCGGAAAGGGTTATTACCATCTGCGGCAGGTCGCTTCCTTATCCCAGGGCATTGCTCCGCTAACCCGGTCTGGCGTCCGGGGCATCAGTCTTCTGATCGACCAAATGCGTGTCCTCTGGGTTTGCCTGAGACCCAAGTAAAGGCACCGCCGGGCGGGCCCCGCTGGCATCCTGGCCTTCCTGCGCCGGCACCTTGCAGGCGCCTTTGGGTGGCCGCGGGGGTCTGTAGTAGAACTCGGGCAGGTTGCCCTTTTCTACCTCCTGCCACTCGTACTTGCCCTCCAGGGGCTTGTGATTCTGAAAATCAAAATTCCACTTGCGCTGGCTGGCCTCTTCCATGTCTCTGCAATGCTTCTCCAAGTCCCGGGTTAACTCTTCGTGATTGACCGGGCCAAAGAGGTTTCTGCAAGCCGAGGGCTTGGGGTACTCCGCCTGTCTGGCGTCCATCCGCTCCAGGCTCGGGCTCCCGTTAGACACTCGCACGTTTGACATCTTCCTCCCAGGGGGTGGGGTGGGGGTGGGGGGTCTCGGCGACTGAGGCTCTTGCGCGCGCTCTCTCTCTCTCGCCAAACAAAACCGAACAAAACAAAACGCCCCGACCCAGCCCGAGCCCCTCTTTATAAGCCCTGCGCCGGCCCCTGGAGCCAAGAGAAACAAACGCGAGCCGAGTCAGCGCCCGAGCGTCTAGGCGCGCACGGGGCTGGGGGAGGGGGCGAGGGGCAGCCCCCCGGGGCCAGGCAGCCCCGATCCCGGCCGATCAAGCGGGAGGGCGGGGAGCGGAGGGGAGGGGAGCCGAGCGCCGCCGAGACAGGAGGGGGCAGAGCCGCTCCGAGTCCGGGCCGCCGCGAGCCCGCGGGTCCCGCCGCCCGAGCGCCCTCTCCAAACCTTGCGGGCGTCGCGGAGTCGCAGAGCGGCGAGACAGTGAGCCCAGAGGAAAGCGAGGAGGAAGAAAAAAAAACACCCCCGAAAAGACGAGCCCCCTTTTTGGAGTTGCCCAATATGGCGGTGGAAGGGAGGCTGACGAAGGAGAAGATGATTGACACCGCGAGTCTATTTAAACAGAGGAGGAGATCATTGGTCGCGGCGCCGGGAGCCGCCCCGCCGAGGCTGGCGAGCTCGGCCTTAAGGTGGCCCCGCCGCGCCTCCCCGCCTCCCGGGCGCGCCGCCGCCGCCCCCGCCGCCGCCGAGCGCGCGGCCGGGACCCGGGGCTGGTCGCGTGACTGCGGGAGGCGCACGGCTTGCCAGCAGACCTGCTCCGGCTGGCCTAGGAGAAATTACAAATAAGACAAACGAGCTCGCCAAACGGCCGGGGAGCCGGGGAGGGGCCTGGGCAGCGGGGCCGGCCGGCGGGGTTCTGATCCAGGGCGCTGCGCGGACACGCGCGCCACTGCTCCGGAGCCCCGACCTCCCCGGCTCCTCGCCCGGGAAAGCGGGGGAGAGTTCCAAGGTGTTCGGCCGCCGGTGGTGGTACCCTTGGCTGGCGATCTTGTTTTCCCTGCACTCGCCGAGCGGGGGATGGGGGGACGCAGGGTGGGAGCTCGGCCCCCTAGCTGGGCTCTCCCCAGGAGGCCCCAATCGCTCACACGGCGGGGGAGGCGGGGAGCCCCTCGGCCTGGGTGCCTTAAGCTGGGAGTGAGCAGTGGTTAGTTCAGCCTTAACCTAGAAGTCTTTGCTATTTCTAGGGGAGGCTAGGGGCTTAGGGGAAAAGCCTAGGAGGACGTCTTTCTATAAATTACCCTGGAATAGATGCAGTCTTTATCATGTATTCTGAACCCAAGGTCTCTCTCAATAAAAAATAAGAAAGGATTGCAAGATCAAAAAGTCAACTGGTCTCCCAAGTCCCTAATAGACTTTGTAGCTGTCTCAGACACATTTAGTTTAAAAAAAAAAAAAAGCGAGGTTAAACCCCTGGCCCAGGTTCTTGCCTCCCAAGTACAGTTCACTGACGCGGGCTGCGTGTGGGAACTCGTCTCCTCTTTGTATTTTTCAATTCTTTGCCGGGTTGTAGCAGTTTCCTCTACCTGAGTCCAGCCGCCAAACACAACAGCTTCTTCCTTCCTCCACCTTTCTCTCCCACCAGACTCAACTTCTTGGAACCCACCCAGAACACCATTCAGATGCGAGTGAGTGACGCTTTTAAAGGGCGGCGGGTCTTCTAAGAGTGAAAGGAATCGGAAAGTCCGGATTGCGAAGTGATTTCTAAAGCAACCACAACCGTGTCCTCACGTCTGAGATTGTTCGGTTGGTCAGAAAGTTCGTTCGGATTTTTCCAGGCGATCCTACGAAAAAGCCCAAACGAGCTTTTTGGTCAACCCAGTATTTCGGCATTTCTCTGCTCCCCTTTGCAACTTGAAATTTACCTAACAGTGTGCTCTGAGCAAGGTGATGGAAGTTAAAACAGGATGGACAGGCTGTTATATCTGAAACAAAGGGTCTTTAACTGCCCTCCCTATCCTTTTGTTCTGGATCAAAGTTACACATTTTACTGGAAAGTAATCGGTTCTAACAGTGCCCAACAGCAATTGTGCACAACAGTTTTCTTAGGCATCTATGCTACAGGTGAGTTTGACATTTAACTTGTTTTCTTAACCCACATAGTATTTGCCCACTTTGTGTGCCTGCCTTGCTTCAGACATTCCAGGAGTTAGGAGGAACCTTGGAAACCCTGTGGTTCAACCTTCTCTTTTAAGCATTAAGGAAACTGAGACTCAAGAGAGGTTTCTCTGGGTATCACCCAGAGTGATTCTCCTATCTGTAGTCTGCAGGTCCTCCTCTCCTATAAATGATTCAAAATGGCTCCTTCTTATGCTCTGGGCTGCTTGCAGCTGTTTCCTTGATGTGGCCTGTGCTCCCTGATATTTAAATACGACTGTCACTGGCCTTTGGTATGACCTTGCACTTAATATGACTAAAATGCAGATTCCAAAGGGGCAGGGTGAGACCCAGAGAGCAGTGAGAGAGACAGTGCTTTCAAAGGCCAGACTTCCTACCTGATGGAGAGAAAATATTTCATCTGGCATCTAAGTAAAAGGTCTCATCATCTTTATTTTAGGTCAAATGCCCCCACTTAGTTTACTGAATTGGAGAAGATGGAGAAGAGGGACAGAAAATTTAGGATAAGTCTCAATACCCTACTCCTGAAATTACAGATTATTGTTGTTGAAGTCTTTACACAGTTGTTGGACTACACCAAAATTCTGTATTCTATATGAGCATAAATTCAGATGCATCAGTACACAATTACATCTATGTAAATGGAGACATTCTAGAGTATTACACCTTGCCACAGATGTTTGATTTTATTCGTGGAATTAATATCTTCCAGAAAAGTAAAAAATGGATATTTTCATCCCCTACGCACCCTGAATAGTTCTTTAACTAGTATGTAGGACCACATTTTGTCGCTTTGTTAATCTTGAAAACCAAACGGGTCACAGTGACGCCACCTTAAGACGTCTGGCTGCCAGCAGAAAGGCTGTGCTGACTCCGACCTTGCTATGATCTAAAGTGTTTTGTTTACAGTCAAGGCACCGGAGAACTGCGGGGCAAATAGTGAGACGGCAGGCGTCTGCTGTAGTAGCGACGAAGCGTGAAAAAAATACGACGGAGTCCCCGAGGGAAGAGAACCCGGAGCTGTGAGCGCCATCCTCCTGTGGAAAGTAGGCGGCGGCTTTAAAAGACTGAGCCCGGGAGAAGAATTTCCAATAAACAGCCTAAAGGCGGAGCCTGGGGGGAAGACAGAAAGTTACACTCGCGCTGCTCTGAAAAAGGGGGCTCGGCTGCCCCCAAAACCCAGAATCTCGTCCTGGGTGATGTTTTTGTTATCAATTTCACACTTGGTAGTTTTCTCCTTAGAGCTGAGAAGTGGCTCGTAAGCCACCCAAGATTTGTGTGTCTCCTTTAACAGCTTAGTAGAGAGACGAAGACCAATTTTACTTAAAAGAAAACACCTGTGTGGTAGCCGAACGTCTCGGCGGAGCGGCTGAGCAAGCTCGCCTCCCAGGTGCAGTTCCTCGCAGGGGGAAGTCAAGCAGCCCCCAAAACTTCTGCGAAGGCGCACGCTTCCTGGCCCTATTGCCCCTCCCACCTCGAGCACACGATTTTAATCCTTCCTCGAGGATGTTTACGGTGAGGCGACGCTCGCTCAATTTCACTATGCTCCTAAATCGACATATTTTTAGAGTTTGGATATTTCACAGTCTGTTTCTGACCCTTTTTATTCAATTTAATAAATACTTATTGAGCATCTTCTATTAATTTGCTTATTCTTTCTTTCTACAAGTATTTATTGAGTGCCTTGATATCCGAGACTCTGGGAATACAGAGGTAAACAAGAAGATTTACACTAGGATGACGGCTTACACTCTAGTAGGGAGAGAGGAAACAGAAAATACACAATAATATGTGAGTGAAATATCATACCGCGGAAGGAAGTGATACATGCTATGGAGAATAACAAGAGGAGGGGGAAAGAGAGCGTTGTGAGGTCCTAGTGTGGTCCAGGAAGACTTCATTGAGAGAGTGCCCTTGGAGAGATGCTCTGAGGACTCCAGAGAGAGCAGCCATGTAGTGTCCCCATAAAGGGAACAGCAGAGGACTTCCCTGGTGGTCCAGCAGTTAAGACTTCTCCTTCCAATGCAGGGGGTGGGGGTTCCATCCGTGGTGGGAGAGCTAAGATCTTACATGCCTCCTGACCAAAATAATAATAATAATAACACTAAAACATAGAAGAAATATTGTAACAAATTCAAAAGACTTTTTAAATTTTTTTTTTTTAATGGAGGATGGAGAGGAACAGCAAACACAAAAGTTCTGAAGTGTGATTTTGTCTTCAAGGAACAAAGGGAAGAGAGGAGGGAGTAACAGCAGCAGCATCTGCTCAAACAAAGCAGGTAGGCCTATGCAGGTTTTTAATCCACGACTGAATGACGGGAGGCCACTGAAGCAGTAGGAGGTTCTAAGCACTGGAGTGATGTCCTCTCACCATGGGTAAGGTATTCCCCAAGGTGGTATTCTCAGCAGTGTGGAGAATGAAAGGATGAGGAAGTCACAATTCTTGCCTTTTAGGGAGTGTTCATCCTAGAGGGCTTCCCTGGTGGCTCAGATGGTAAAGAATCTGCCTGCAATGCAGGGGACTGGGGTTCGATTTCTGGGTCAAAAAGATCCCTTGGAGAAGGGAATGGCTACCCCCTCCAGTATTCTTCCTTGGAGAATCCCAAGGACAGAGAAGCCTGGAGGGCTACTGTCCATGGGGCCGCAAAGAGTCAGACACGACTGAGCGACTAACACTTTCATCTTAGATAAGGAGACCACCTTCTGCACAGAAACTCCATAGATAGAAAGCAAAATATGGAAGAACTCTGTTCAAAGATGGAGTACAAAGGAGAGAGAAAGAGGAAGCTGTCAAGGAGGTGATATGAGTCAGATCTTGAAGAATGAAAAGTGCCCTTGGAGAGATGCTCTGAGGACTCCAGAGAGAGCATGAAAATTATAAAGATGTATTGGCAAGGGTGGTAATTGGGGGTTGGGATCAGACAGTGGCAGGCATGGGGGTGACGTGCTAGTGAAAAAGTCTGCTTTATTCAGTAAGCAAAGGAGCTTTTGGTGATGAGAATAACATGATCACTGTTCAAACATGTTTCCTGACCAAGAACAAGCCTGTGCCCTGAGAAACAGAGTCTAGGGACAGAGCCAAATGAAAGTTGGGTGGACAGTCCCAATATGGTCTTAATCGAAAGGGAACTGAGTTTGCACACAGCACAGATGTGAGGCAAAAGGGTAGAAGCGTGAGCCACAAGACCAGAGAAAGAGGGCTTGGAACAGAGAACAGGAGGCTGTCTGTGTGAGCTACTGAGTTACAAAGGCATAGCTGCAGATACTTTGTATGCAGTGATCACCACCTGGACCAGGAGTGGAGGTAACAGTTAAGGGACCCAAGCTGCATAGATGTGGAGTCTAGAAATGGAGACAGATGTAGAGAATAAACTAACAAGGGGGTGGGAGGTGGGATGAATTGGGAGATTAGGATTGACATATATATACACTATTGATACCATATATAAAATAGGTAACTAATGAGAACCTACCTATAGCTTAGGGAACCCTATTCAGTGTTCTGTGTTGACCTAAATGGGAAAAAAGAGGGGATATATGTATACGTGTAGCTGATTCAGCTTGCTGTACAGTTGAAGACAACATTGTAAAGCAACTATACACCAATAAAATTTTTTGTTATTTATTTATTTGTCTGTGCAAGGTCTCAGTTGTGATACTAGGGAATCTTTGATCTTTAGTTGCAACCCTCAGGATCTAGTTCTCTGACCAGAGATTGAACCTGGGCCCTCTGCACTGGGAGCATGGAGTCTTAGCCCAAGGACCACCAAGGAAGTACCTCTAATAAAAATTAATTTAAAAATTTTGGGACTATGTGCTCCCAATGCAGGGGGCCCAGGTTCAATCCCGGTCAGGGCACTAGACCCCAAATGCCACAACTAACAGTTTGTATACCACAACTGAAAGTTCTCTTGTGCCACAACTAATTGATTTGGTGCAGCCAAATCAATACATGTTTTTTTATTAATTAAAAAAATTAAAGGGCCCCAAGCTGTGTTGGACAGTCAGATGTTTGGGTTCAGGAATGGCATCTGACAGCAGAGTACAGGGTGGCTGTGATGAGCATGGAGGCGCTAACATAGGGAGGTGACTTTAAAGGCTGATTGCAGTTGCTCAAGCAAGAGGTGTGTGTGTGCCAAGTCGCTTCAGTCGTGTATGACTCTTTGTGACCCTATGGGCTGTAGCCCACGAGGCTCCTCTGTCCTGGGATTCTCCAGGCAAGAATATTGAAGTGGGCTGCCATGCCCTCCTCCAGGGGATCTTCCTCACCCAGGGACTGAACCCACGTCTCTTGCATCTCCTGCACTGGCAGTTGGATTCTTTACCACTAGTGCCACCTGGGCAGCCCTAAGCAAAAGATACAAGGGCCTTAAGCTTGTGGTGCAGAGGGAGGAATGGAAAACAAGGCATGAATGTGGGTTTGCTTAGGCAGTCAGAACAGATACAAGGGCTGGTGAAAGATGGAGAAATGGGGGATGACTTTAAGGGTAATTGAGAGAATGGTGCCATTAACTAAGAGAAGTAGCACAAAGGGAGGATGCAGCAGAGACGGCTTGCTGTCCACCAAATTCCATTCTCACCTTCTTCCTCAGTATCAGAATTGTCACCAGGCATACAGCTGCCCAGCTACATTAAATTTCCCACCCTCCTTTGTAGTTGGATGTGGCCTGATGATAAGTATTTTCCAGCAGAATGTATGGAAAAGTGATATGTGTCTTCCAGCCCAGTGTATAAAACCTATCACATGACCCCTCCCCTTCTGCTTCTCTCTCCCCCCTCCCGTGGACTGTTAAGGTGAATATTACTGCAACCTTGGAAGCCACACGTTAAAGATGATAGAGCTGCCACCAATGACTTGACCCAAGAGAAGAAATTAATTTCTACTTTGTTGAACCATGTTAGTTTGGGTCAATTTGTTATAACATTTTATAGTCAATCTTAACTAATACAGGAGGGCAGAAAGAGAAGGGAGGTGACAGAGGATGGAATGGTTGAATTGTATCACTGACTCAATGGACATGAGTTTGAGCAAACTCCAGGAGATAGTGAAGGACAGCGAAACCTGGTGTGCTGCGGTGCATGGGTCGCAAAGAGTCGGACATGACTTAGCGACTGAACAACAACAACAACTAATACAAATGGGAAAGTCTGGGAGATAAAGAATAGGGAAGATTGAGAATTTGATTTGCTACAGTCAGTATATACATTGAAATGAACTATATCCTCGAGGGAAAAAAGAATAAGAGGATATGTTCCTGAAGAGGGTAACAGAGGGACTTCCCTGGTGGTCCAGTAGTTAAGAATCCGCCTGCCAATGCAGGGGACATGGGTTCAATCCCTGGCCCAGGAAGATCCCGCAGGCCTCGGAGAAGCTAAGACCAAGGGCCACAACTACTGATCATACATGCTGCAACTACTGAAGCCCACACGCCTAGCGCCCACGCTCTGCAACTCGGGAGTAGCCCCCCGTTCACCGCAACTAGAGAAAACCATCACAGCCATGAGGATTCAACTCAACCAAATAATAATAGTTAATTTTAAAAACAGGCATTATAATCCCTGCCCCACACAGAAATGGGTAACACAGATAATACTGGAGACACGAATCTGACACCTAATGTAAAGGTATGGTATGGTTGGCAGGACTCTCTGAGACCTGTCTTTATTTACAAATATGCCAAAAGTAATCATATGACCAGGTCAGATCCCACATGAAGTTTTCAAAAGTATGGGAGAAGTATATGCGGAATGTTCTCCATATTTTTCATCATTGTTGACCTGTGCAACACTCTTTTCTTCACTGCCCACGCAACCTTCTCAGAGAGTTTGCTCTCTTAGCCTTTTCTGCTAAGGGGTTATATGACATTGCTCCCATTTGCTTCTTGAAGACGACAGAGAGGGGAGAGTCGGTAGCTATCTGATTTGAACTTGGCTGACCAAATCCTCTCTCCTGGAAATTTGAAACCAGGTCTCAAAAACTTCAATTAGTAAACTATAAGTTAGAGATGCATAAGGTAATACAGATTCGGAATTGAAAGCGCAGTTTTAAGAAAGCTATCTTTGGCCCATATGTGATGGAGATGGAGATAAAGATTGCCTGCAGTGTCAGAAGAAAGAAAGGGACATTCAAAGTGAGGAGGAGGAGAGAGACCATAGATTTTCACATTTATTTATTTATTTGGCTGTACTGGGTCTTCATTGTAGCATGAGGGATCTTTAGTTGTGGCATGTGGGATCTAGCTCCCTGACCAAGGGTTGAACCCTGGGGCCCTTTGCATTAGCAGTGCAGAGTCTTAGCCACTGGATCACCAGGAAAGTCCTGAGACCCCGGGTTTTAGAGAGACAAGTAACACTGAGCACCCTAAACTCCCCAGTTTCTGGATCCTGCAACTCGGGAGGGCCAACTACTTGGATTTCAGTTCTGTGGGACAGCCTGTGTCTGTAGAACAATTCCATTTTGCTCCAAGCTAGTTTGTTACTGGTTTCTATTAGTAGAACCCAAGACATCCCTGATTAATACTTTACATATTTGAAAGCAGCTTCTTTGATTTCATCACATTTGACCCTCATAAGACCACCATGGCAAGACAAATGCCATTGTCCTCTCTTGCAGATGAGGCCCCGAGATTAAGAAGATTGAGTGTTCCAAAGCCACAAAAAGGTGCAGGCAAGGCGCTAGGACCAGTGTGCCTGCCCTTCCGAAGCTGAGTCCAGAGTCAACTCTGATGACCCTTGCAGATGACGCAATGACTTAGTGAGTTTGTAAATTATATCACTGAAGTTTCATTGGCTTAGTTTACCTACTATTCATCAATAGAAGGTTCTGGAGAAAAGGAGATTCGAATTTCTGAAAAGAAAAATAGCATCTTTGAAAGAAACGACTCAAAAAAGGTTTAAATCTGAGCTAGGTCAAATTTAGAGGAAAAAAAATTCATGAGGCATTTTTAATTAGAGAAAAAATTCTCATTTTTAAGTAAAATGCAGTAAGAAAATGCAGTATTGCTGGTTTCATAAGAAGGGGAAATAGCAAACTCTGGTTTCACGACCTTAAGTTCCATGATTGAAACATAAATGGACACCTTCTGTGAGTAGAATATGGAATTTGGAACAAAAAACATATTCACTACCAACTCACCATTTTCAACTACATTCATTGAGAAGATATGAAGGAGAAAACCTCTCTCAATGACCATCTCAGTCTTCAATTTACACAAACAGACAGCTAAAAAAATACTGGTAAGTGCTCATTTTCTGTTCCTGACCACTCTCTGAATAACTGTTCACATGAATATTTGTTCATTCCTTCATTCATTAAATTTTTAATGAGCTCTTACCAGATGCCAGACCCTCTGGGGACATAGCAGAAAACAAAGACAGCCAAAGTCCTGCTTAATGGAATGGAGTTAATACTCAAGTGTGGAAGGCAGGCAATACACAAGTAAGCATAGGGTGTCATGCCATTAAAGGTGCTCAACTAGTGTCATTGAGGGTGCAGAGAGTAATGAAGACAGGTGCTATATTAGGAAGGACTCTTTGATTAAATGACATTTGAACAGAGACCTCAATGAAGGGCATGCACTACATAATTTTCTGTGTTCCAGGCAGAGGAAATAGCAAATCCAGGAGCCCCGAGGAAGGTGCCTGGGATGCTAAAGAACAATAAAGGGACTTGCAAGTTAGAGTATACAGGGGCTGGGAGGTAGGAGATGAGATCAGAAAGAAACTAGAGGCCTGGATCATGTATATTTTATAAGGTATCATAAAGACTTTCAATATTATTCCAATTGAGGTAAGCCATCTTTGAGCAGGGAGTTTTGATTTGACTTTGGCTAATTTTGATCACTTTGCTGTGTGGGAAGTTCTTCAAAGAAGCCTGAGAGAAGTAGGGAGACCATTGCAGTAATCCAAAGAGGTCATGCTGATTCAGACCAGGGTGTAGCAATCTATGTGGAAAAAAGGGTAGTTATGATATGTGGGTTTTAAATTTTTTATCTTATTTTTAGTTGGAGGATAATTATTTTACAATATTATAAAACATTGTTTCTGCCATGTATCAACGTGAATCTGCCATAGGTATACATATATCCTCACCCCACCCCCACCCGCCTTGAGCCACCTACCCCTCTCCCTTCCTGTCTCACCCCTCTAGTTTGTGACAGAGCACTGGCTTTGGGTTTCCTTCGTCACACAGCAAATTCCTGCTGGCTATCTATTTAACATATGATGATGTATATGTTTCATACTACTCTCTTAAATCACTGCCCCCTCCTTCCACCACTGTGTCCAAAAGTCTGTTCTTTATGTCTTCGTCTCCATTGCTGCCCTACAAATAGGATGGTCAGTACCATCTTTTTAGATTCTATATATATGTGTTAATATATTATATTTGTGTTTCTCTTTCTGACTTACTTCACTCTGTATAATAGGTTCAAGGTTCAACTACCTCTTTGGAATTGATTCAAATGTGTTCCTTTTTACAGCTGAGTAATATACCATTGTGTGTATGTGTCACAACTTCTTTATCCATTCATCTGTCAATGGACAGATATGTTTTTAAAGATATAGCCAGCAAACTTTGCCAAATAATTGAAAATGTAGAGTGTATGGGAAAAAAAAGTCCATAATGACCCCAAGGCTTTTTGGCCTAAGCAGCTGAAGAAGGTTTGGCCATATACTGAAATGGGGTTGACTGAGGGAGGAACAAATTATGCTTCGAGTGTGCTAAGTGTGAGATAGACATGGACATCCAAGTGGAGACACTGAGTAAGCAGTTGTATATATGAGTCTGGAAGTCGGGCAAGAGAGGTTTGTGTGGGAGACACAAATTTGGAAATTTTCAGCATTTAGATGATATTAAAGCCTTGGGACTAGATAAGATCATGAAGGGAGCAAGTTTAGATAGAGAAGAGGCCTGAGCATTACAACTTTTAGAAATAAAAACGATGGGAAGTCTCTAAAAGAAGAGAATATAAAGGAGCTACTGACGGAGTGGAGAGCCAAGAGAAAGGTGACTCGGAAGCCAAGTAAAACAAAGTGTTTCAAGGATGAGAGAGATCAAATGTTTCAAACGTTGCTGGTAAGTCAAGTAAGATGAGGACTGAAAACTGACCATTGGATTTGGTCATGAAGGTCATTGGAGATCTTGATAAGAATAGCTCTGGCCAAGTGGAGGATATGAAAGCCTGGCAGAAGTAGACTAAAAGGTGAGTCATGTAATGTCCCTGCACATTGTATACCCACATAAGCAAAATACCTCATCTAAACAGAGGGTGGCTAGGTTCTAGTATCAGGAGGCCAGTGTGGCAGTAGGCCTGGGATGGGGCCTGGGCACTGGCAGATAGGGAGCTAAGCATGTAGAGAAGGTGCCACCCACTGACCACCTTTGCTTGTTTCACTGTATGGTTTCACATTTTATCATTCCTTCAGTGTGTTTTCTTAACTTTCCAGAGAATTGTCATGTTGATAAATTACCTTAAACCTCTTGGAAAGGAATCGCTTTTGGAGGCTGTGCTAAGAGAATTAGCACTGAATGAACTGTGCTTGTGAATCTCATATTTCACCCGGCTAACGTTCTGCTTAGAAAATCATTGCTTTATTGTAAATTCTTAGCATAATAAAAGGACATTGAGTTGTGTTTCTGTTCTTGACAAAAAGCCTTTTCTGATGTTGTTATAACGGTATTTTTCTCCGAACCTCAATAATCTGCTTAAAATCTTCCTGTATCAGTGAACCAATTACATCTCTAGTATCTAATGCAATTTGCAATTTGTTGCCTTTTTCCTTAACTTGGGATTTGATTTTCTGACTTAAATGTTTCAGAGTGGTTTTCCATCTGGCTTCCTTCACCAAAGAAACAGAAACATCCAGAATAGTTAGGCCCTCTGTCGCCACATGAGGACAGAAGAGGGTAAGTAATAAGAATTCCCCCGCAGAGCATTCATGAAGCAGGAATGTAACTGACCTGCTGAGCTGTTTAAACGCACAGGAGGGCAGCACAAGGCCAGAACTCTCGGCCCCAATCTGGCAAATAGAACGGACCATAAGCATACTTACAGCCTACGTTTCTAAATGCATACAGGAGAGTTTTAAACCCCACCAAATTTAACTGAACTGTAAATCTGCATAGACTCTACCTATTGAATGTTTTCAAATCATTTTCATAAATTCAGTTCAGTTCAGTTGCTCAGTCGTGTCCGACTCTTTGGGACCCCATGAACTGCAGCACGCCAGGCCTCCCTGTCCATCACCAACTCCCGGAGTTCACTCAAACTCACGTCCATCGAGTCGGTGATGCCATCCAGCCATCTCATCCTCTGTAGTCCCCTTCTCCTCCTGCCCCCAATCCCTCCCAGCATCAGAGTCTTTTCCAATGAGTCAACTCTGCATGAGGTGGCCAAAGTACTGGAGTTTCAGCTTTAGCATCATCCCCTCCAAATTCAACTGAACTGTAAATCTGCATAGACTCTACCTATTGAACATTTTCAGATCATTTTCATGTATTACATAATAATTTGAATTTAACGTTAATGTAGTTTATCATAGCAGAGTGTTTTTAATAATTGTCTGCACGGTCAAAATAAGTATTATAGCCCTTAACAAGTGAATAAGTAGAAATAAAGGAAAAAGGTGGGGACTTCCCTGGTGGTCTAGTGGCTAAAACTCTGCACTCCCAATGCGGGGGGCCCAGGGTTTAATCTCTAGTCTGGGAACTAGATCCCACATACTACAACTGAGAGTTCGCATGTTGAAACTGAAGATCTGGTGTGCAGCAACAAAGATCAAAGATCCCACATGCAACATTTAAGGCCCGGCTCAGCCAAATAAGTAAATAAATACATATTTTTAAAAAGATAAAAGGTAATTTATCTCTGGTCACATGCAACTGGTGAAAAATAATCCAAGCCTGATCCTTTTCCACTAAACTACTCTTCAGACAGACGCACCCCCATCCCTCTAAACACATATAGACATATACACTGCCTCCATGACATATACACTGCCTCATGACATATTCACTGCCTCCATGACATATTCACCTTGACTTCAGATATAAATATATGGCTTTCTTTCTCCTCAGGACTGCTTTGGTAATTCTGGGTCTTTTATGGTTTCATGTAAATTTTGAAATTATTTGTTCTAGTTCTGTGAAAAATGTCATGGATAACTTGATAGGGAATCACATTAAATCTGCAGATTGCTTTGGATAGTATGGCCATTCTTTTTTTTTTTTTTAATTAATTTTTATTTTTTTAGTTTGTTTTGCTTTACAATACTGATTCGACATGAATCAGCCACGAGTGTACATGAACTCCCAATCCCGACCTCCACCTCCCCACTCCCGCCCCACACCCTCTCTCTGGATTATCCCCGTGCATCAGTCAGAAGCATCCTGCATCCTGCATCAAACCTGGACTGGCGATTCATTTCACTTATGATATCACACATGTTACACTGTGTATGGCCATTCTTAACAATATTAATTCTTTCCATCCAAGAGCATGAGACACTGGAGCAGACTTTTAATTTCAATGAAACTGCTTTCAGTTGGAATCAAATGTCCTCAATGACCTATATGTCCAAGGAGAAAGCACATGTCCCAGGGTTAAAGGTTCTAAAGTAGCACTGTCTGGCAGAAATATGAGAAACATGCAATTTTAAACTTTCAAGTAGCTATATTTTAAAACAGTAAAGTAAAAAGAAACAGGTGAACTATTTCAACATATAATCAATATAAAAACTATTAATAAGATATTCAACATTAGTTTTTCATAGCAAATTTGGAAAACTCAGCAGTGGCCACAGGACTGAAAAAGGTCAGTTTTCATTCCAATCCCAAAGAAAGGCAATGCAAAGAATGCTCAAACTACTGCAAAACTGCACTCATCTCACGTGCTAGTAAAGTAATGCTCAAAATTCTCCAAGCCAGGCTTCAGCAATATGTGAACCGTGAACTTCCAGATGTTCAAGCTGGTTTTAGAAAAGGCAGAGGAACCAGAGATCAAATTGCCAACATTCCCTGGATCACAAAAAAAGAAGAGAGCTCCAGAAAAACATCTACTTCTGATTTACTGACTATGCCAAAGCTTTTGACTGTGTGGATCACAATAAACTGTGGAAAATTCTGAAAGAGATGGGAATACCAGATCACCTGACCTGCCTCTTAAGAAACCTGTATGCAGGTCAGGAAGCAACAGTTAGAATTGGACATGGAACAACAGACTGGTTCCAAATAGGAAAAGGAGTACATCAAGGCTGTATATTGTCACCCTGCTTATTTAACTTATATGCAGAGTACATCATGAGAAACGCTGGGCTAGAAGAAACACAAGCTGGAATCAAGATTGCCAGGAGAAATATCAATAACCTCAGATATGCAGATGACACCACCCTTATGGCAGAAAGTGAAGAGCTAAAAAGCCTCTTGATGGAAGTGAAAGAGGAGGGTGAAAAAGTTGGCTTAAAGCTTAACATTCAGAAAACGAAGATCATGGCATCCAGTCCCATCACTTCATGGGAAATAGAGGGGGAAACAGTGGAAACAGTGTCAGACTTTATTTTTTTGGGCTCCAAAATCACTGCAGATGGTGACTGCAGCCATGAAATTAACAGACGCTTACTCCTTGGAAGGAAAGTTATGACCAACCTAGACAGCATATTGAAAAGCAGAGACATTACTTTGCCAACAAAGGTCCGTCTAGTCAAGGCTATGGTTTTTCCAGTAGTCATGTATAGATGTGAGAGTTGGACTGTGAAGAAAACTGAGAGCTGAATAGCTGATGCTTTTGAACTGTGGTGTTGGAGAAGACTCTTGAGAGTCCCTTGGACTGCAAGGAGATACAACCAGTCCATTCGGAAGGAGATCAGCCCTGGGTGTTCTTTGGAAGGACTGACGCTAAAGCTGAAACTCTAATACTTTGGCCACCCCATTCGAAGAGTTGACTCATTGGAAAAGACTCTGATGCTGGGAGGGATTGGGGGCAGGAGGAGAAGGGGATGACCAAGGATGAGATGGCTGGATGGCATCACTGACTCGATGGATGTGAGTTGAGTGAACTCCGGGAGTTGGTGATGGGCAGGGAGGCCTGGCGTGCTGCAGTTCATCGGGTCGCAAAGAGTTGGACACAACTGAGCGACTGAACTGAAGTCTTTGAAATTAGGTATGTATCTTACACTTACATCACATCTCAATTTGGACTGGTACATTTAAATGCTCAAGAATGGAACTTCCCTGGTGGTCCAGTAGTTAGGACTTCACTTTCCAATACAGCAGCTGCAGGTTTGATCCCTGGTTGGAGAGGTAAGATCCCACATGCCCTGAAGTCAAAAAACCAGAACATAAACAACAGAAGCAATATCAAAACAAATCCAATAAAGGCTTAAAAAATGGTCCACAGTAAAAAACATCTTTAAAAATGCTCGAGAGCCTCACATAGACAAAACAGACAATATAGCTCTAAAAGATTACTGTGATGTCGAGAACACCAGAGATTTAATTGTGCTGGTATTTTTCATTAGCCTAGTAACTTTTATGGTCCTCAGGTAACAAAACCGCATAGGTTTTGAGTGGTCTGTTCCTAAGCTTGTATTTTCTGTAAGTCCTGTTATTTCTAGTGTACTGTTTAAAAAAATACTTTTTTTTTGGTCTGTATATACATACTTTCCTACCCTTCCTCCCAGCTAGAGGTAGTCATATGACACAGTTCTGAGCAATGAGATGTGAGGGGAAGTCTGTTAAGTCATATGGGAAAGATTTTTCACCCTGACAAGGGAGGACACAAAGAGAAAGCATTTTTCTTTTTTCCCTCCCTCTATCCCTTCCTTTCTCTTTGACCATTTCATATGAGAACATGATGTTTGGTGCTATGGCAGCCATCCTGAGACTGTGACAGAAGACTACTAAGTTGAGGATGGCAGAACAGAAAGGAGATGTAAATGCAATAAAGAAGCCAGCTGGGCAAAGATGAGGATGGCAGAGAGCCTAGGGTGGAGTTCTCTAGCTGTCGCAAGAGTATTGTAGCAGAGATGATGTCCTTAATGGGCACTGCTAAATATTCACAACCAAAGTTCACCTTTTTTCTCCCATATGCCCCTACCCCCCTTGCTAATGATTCCCTTCCATCTGACTGCAATATTCTTTCTTCAGGTGTGACAAGTGTACTAGAATTACTCCCAACACTTGAAAGAGTGCAGGGCTAGAAGCAGCAGCACAATTCTCTGGCAGTCCCTTGTTCATCAATAAAGATTCACACACAAACGCTGCAATTTGGCTGTAACATGTTTAATACTTTTAAAATCTTTTAAAATTATGTCATGAAAAAAATTCTATCACTCAGTTAATACGTAAGATTGAAAGTCACTCAGCTGTGTCTGACTCTTTGCGGCCCCGTGGACTATATAGATCATGGAATTCTCCAGGCCAGAATATAGGAGTGGGTAGCTGTTCCTTCTCCAGGGGATCTTCCCAACTCAGGAATCGAACTCAGGTCTCCTGCATTGCAGGTAGATTCCTTACCAGCTGAGCCACAAGGGAAGCAATAAGTAAGATTATATTGTATTGATTCAACAAATTTGGGGAAGTTGGGAATGCATAGAAGATTCCTTGTTCAGCAGTTCCTTATGTTGGGGTCACAATAATTCAAGAACCCACGTTTATATAAATACGTGACTACAAAGGCAGCAGTTTTTTCACTGCCTTACAATGTCAGGGTAATTACAGGAAAGCATGCTCAGAATGCTGCTAAATAAATAATACGGATAGCTTTTATTTTTTTTTTTCATGGATAACGTTTTTAGGTACTGACTGTGGAAATTCTGGAAGTCTACTTGCTGAGTTGCATGACAGACTGAATGGGTAACCAATTCACTGGTGAGTTTCTTTTACTCATTAAAAGATTTTTTTTCAGTGAACAAAGAGAAAAGTTTTATTTGACCAGTTACTGGTCTTACACTAATGTTTTCATCACATGTAAATGAACCAGTAGTCTCAAAGGATTGGTAGCTCTGTATCAACTCTTCATCCAATTTCCATTCTCTATTTCCATTAGCACCATCTCATCATGTGCAATAAAAGCATTCAGTTTCTTTTACAGTGTTGACTGCCTTGACAAAGTAAGCAGTGTTTATGAGTCAGTCTTAATCAGCTTAATAAGTGAACAAAGAATCAATTCAGCTTATCTACATTTCTTTTCCTTCACGAAAAAAACGTCAATTCAATCCTGCTTAGAAAACTGGCTATCACCTTACCTCAACCAAATGAGTGCAACCTTAGATAATGCAGCAGGACTTTAAGTTCCTTCTGACTTTGGTACCAATTGTTGCCTTAAAAGTAAGTGTATCCAAATTGCTACATTTACTACATTTTACTATCATATCAAACACAATGAGAAAAATCTAGAGGTTAATTTTTTAAGGTTAAGTCTCTCTGAGAACCATGGTGGAAGTGCCCAGAGCCTTGAAAATTTGACCCCATTTGCACACATGTACATACTTTTCCCTTACTTAATTTCAAGCGACCTAAAAATCTCATCTTCCTTTTGTAGAAAGTTTCTTCTATTACAAATTAAAGTCTTCAAATTCATTATTTGAAACCTAACAAATAGTCCAATAAAACGTCCAAATTGTAAACATGAAACTCAAAGATACAGATACTATTATCCAACTCAAAGATACAGATCTAGGTTTAGCTGAATCTACCAGCAACTGAAGGCCGTTTGGAGCACACTGAAATTCACCATTAGGAACTCTTCCATCAAAAATACGTTTAAAAAATTTTTAACTTGCCTTGTTTTCAAACGGATCTAGTCATATTTATAATACAACCAAAGTTTCACCAGATCTTCTCATCTTGTATCATAGCCTTCTAATCCATTTGAAACTCATTTTGAAGGGAACTTAAAGCCATTGTTTTAAAAATTTGCTTGTTGGTTGGTGCTTTTTCCGGCTATTGCTTCTAGAGTCACCAGTTTTTAGTTTCAAAATTTGCATGGCCGCCTTGACTCTGCTGCAAGAGACATTCTTAACCATGGAGATATTGCTCGAAATTTAAGTATGATGGGCTTAAGCGTTAGGGTTATTTGCATCTTTTCCATTACAGAGTCCATATTTTTAACAAGACCAAAATTCCACCTCCGCTTTGGGGCTTAGAGTTGCTGCTTACCACTTCTTAGTTTTTTAAGAGTGGCGCTATCACCTTCATTACCTTCAGTACGACAAATCTGACAAGCAAACGGTTTCTGAGTGTTCAAGAGCTTTCATTACCGCTCGTATCTCCCCTGGTTTCAGGCTTACACTTAGCCTGTCCTGGTATCAACCTCTCATCCGTGTCCTCGCCTTACCACTACACCCCAGGACGTGTCCTTGCACGCCAGGCTCTCGAGGCGGGACCCAGCGGCCGTCCGAGGGAGTAAACAAAGCCTAGCGCAGGCGCAGTGGCGACAGGCGTGTACCCTGGTTTGCTAGCAGCCAGTGGGATTTTTCGTACAGTAAAAAGTGGGAAAACAGCAAGAATCTCCACGCCGCTCTAAGGTGATACAGTGGCTGGCTTCTTCTGTTTTTACATACTTCTGACATTTGTTTCTGAGGAACTTGTGGGGCCTTCGAGGCGTCGCAAGAAGCCCTTCCTAGAAGGGAAAACAGCCGCTGGTGTGTTGCCTACTTCTAGCCTCGTTTGTTCTCGCCTTGTAGTCTCGATATTTTAAATCTGATTACAGCATTAAATCACTGCACTTGGTGGAGGGGAGGGGGGAAAAAAGCCTCACAACACCGCAAAAAAAAACCTAGGCGCTCCGGCCTGGCTCAAACATCGCGAGATTTGCCTGCGCGAGCAGCAACCCCGCCCCCCACATTTGTGTGCGGTTGCGCATGCGCCTGACTTTTTCTTTTAAGCGCGAGAACATTTTGAAACTTTTTGGTGAATAACAGTCAAGCTAGTTTGACCCTCGAGAAAGGTCGGAGGACAATTCACGTTGACGCGATGGATTCAAGCACACAACACTGCATTCTTCGAGATTTTGCAGTAACTACTCCAATGCTTGCACGGTCGTCCCTCTTTTCCCTCCTGTGTGTCTGCCGTGAATTCTCTTGAGAATTCAGCGAATTGAATAGTAAAGGAGTGGACACGGGAGAGCCGTTTCAGCTTGTAAAACCAGAGTGATGGGCTTTATGTATTTGAAAAGATAACCCTGGGAGTGACAGGATGAATAAATTTTTAAGGACCGTGAAAAAAATTGTTTTTTCCTGTAGACCAAGAGGGATTGTGAAGTAAGGTAATGCAGAGGGAAGGAGAAGATGGGAAAATAGAAGCGGTGAAGGAAGGCAGTAACTACACAGCCCAGTGGAGAGGGGAAACTAGGAAAACAGGGCTCTTGGTAGTAGAGTAGTGTTCCCCAACACTACTTTTTTTTTTTTTGCACCAGGGACTAGTTTTGTGGAAGACAGTTATTCCATGGTGGGTGGGGGACAGGGGATGGTTTCAGGATGAGTCAAGCTCATTACACTTATTGTGAACTTTATTTCTGTCGTGATGGCATCAGCTCCACCTGAGATCATCCGGCATTAGAGCCTGAAGACTGGGAACTCCTGCAGAAGAGAACGTTTCCTATCAGATAGTGTGAAGATGTTCGTGTTTGTAAACAGAAAGACAGAAATGCCCCCATATTTAGTTCTTGAGTACGGTGGAAATTGGGGTGTCCCTGAGTGAGTGGGCCAAGGAGGATTCTGAAAGCCAGAGTCCTGAGCAAGGACAGAGGTTGGGATGAGGAAGTAGAGGAGTCAGAAATTCTGGAAGCATCTTGGGAGAACTGACTAATCTGACCTCTTTCTCTCTCAGGACACGTGGGACACCTGCGCGAGCATTCAGTTTCTTCCTGCAGTGTCTGAAAGGTACTACCCCCACACCTGAAGTGTCCTGGCCCTGTGGGTCCCTTCAGCCACTCCTCAGGCAGGATGCAGTGTGGATTTCATGGAGCGGAATGGTGGAACTGAGCTATCAAGACACCAGCTTGTTACAAAAGTACATACTTTCTGCTTTTAGCCTCCCAGAGTCACTTGGTATGAGACTCCATCTTGATATTATCAGCAGTCTCTAGTCAACTTTTGATTTTGAATATATTTTGATTTTTTATGTACTGTCTGGAGTACATGGCAGAGGAACGATGCCTACGTGATTTTAGTCGACCAGCAAAGGAATTGCTTGTAGGTAAGCAATATAGCTTCATCTGTAAGAAAAACTCTGTATAGAAAGCCACAGGACTTAAGTTAGCAGTGAAGGAGAAGGATCCAGGTATCAATCAATAGAATGGAAGTGCTTCATTAAGAAAGGTCCAGTCCTGGTAGTCCTCTATCAAGTTCTCCCTAGAGCAGTTCACTTCATTTTGGCAGCCTACAGTATAGCCTAGGAAATGGCATCCCACTCCAGTATTCTTGCCTGGAGAATTCCATGGACAAAGGAGCCTGGCAGGCTACTGTCCATGGGGTGACAGAGTTAGACATGACTGAGCAATTAACACTAGTGTAACCTAGTAACTGGGCCACATTTGTGTCATTCAGGAAAATGTTCCAGAAAAAAAAAAATCTACGCATGCAATAGAATAGGGTTTCTGCATTGATGCCTTCGTATTTTGGTTTTAGGGAGTGGAATCATCCAGCTGTAAGAGGTGTGATCTCTCAGTACGGTGTTGCAGAAAGGGTATAGAATTGAGAATCAGACCTGGAGTTTGATGCTAAGGTATGCCAGTCTCTCTGTGTGACCTCTCTGAGCCTCGGTTTTCCTTTGTGTCAAATTAGAACAGTAGTGTCTTCTTCATAGGATGACTAAAGATGAAACAAAATATTGTTGACAACTGCATGAGTTACTAGCATAACTTATAGTGTATATTTAGTAAATAAGAGTTTCTGCCTTGAGCTTCTCACCATTTATGCCTGCCATCTCCTCACCAAAATGTGCATGCTCAATGTAGCATCTGTATTCAGAGAACCTGTGGCTAGATTCTTTACCTTGCCTGCACATTAGAATCATCTGGGGAGCTTTAGAAAGTCCTAGTGCCCAGGCTTCACCTTCAACAATTCAATCAGAATCTCTGGAAGTGGAACCCAGATATCAGTGTTTTGTTAAAGCTCCTCATTCTGCTGCCAAGGTTGAGAACCACTGCTCTGACTACACAAGTGGTGCTGTCGGTACCTCAAATGAAAATAGTGAGAATCAAGGCTGTGTTTGTCGCCTTTCAGTGAGTAGAGAATCACTTGGACAGGGAAGGATGGCATGTGTGGGTCACGAATTTGAATTTCTAAGAGAAAGGGTACTTGTAGGTTTCTAGGGATATAAGTAATTCAGAAGTTGAAACCACCATAGTACTGCTGTTATTGATGCCAGGATATTGTGGTTATTGGCAGGCTCGGCAGTGGAGAGTTCATGGAATTAAAAAAAAATACACACTAAGATGTCAGTCATTTCCTCTGCTAGTCGCTTCCTCCCTTTCCTTGTCCTTCCTCTTTATAATATTTGCCAAATCTGTTAGAGAGTGTTGAGGGAGAAGCACAAGAACTCTGCTCTATCCCAGTGCCTCCAGCTGATTTGATCCACTTTATATCTGACTTTGTTGTTGTTGCTCAGTCATGTCTGATTCTTTGCAACTCCATGAGCCATAGCAAGCCAGGCTTCCCTGTACTTCACTATCTCTTGGAGTTTGCTCAGACTCATGTCCATTGAGTCAGTGATGCTATCCAACCATCTCATCTTCCATCACCTTCTTCTCCTTCCCTCAGTCTTTCCCAGCATCAGGTCTTTTTCCAATGAGTCGGCTCTTTGCATCAGGTGGCCAAAGTATTGGAGCTTCAGCATCAGTCCTTCCAATGGATGTTCAGGGTTGATTTCCTTTAGGATTGACTAGTTTGATCTCCTTGCTCTCCTTGAGCTGAATCAAACTGACTGCCTCCTGAGAATTTGGATTAGAATATTGAGAGACTGGGTCATATGTTTTCTCCCCAGCTTTATGGAAGTATGACTGACAAATAAAAGTTGTGTATCTTTAAGATATACAATGTGATGTGATATATGTACATTGTAATGTACATTGTGATGACCACAGCCAAGCAAAATAATACCCCATCTTACATAGTTACCATTTTTGCATGTGTGGTGAGAACACTTGAAAGCTCTCTCAGTAAATTTCAGGTATACACTGTTATTAACTATAGTCAACATATATATGTATATAAAGTCTCTAAAACTTGTTTTTCTTGTAATTGAAACTTTGTACCCTTGACCAGTATCTCTCCCTGTAGCGAAATCCTGCAGCCCTGTAACCACTATTCTACTCACTGTTACTATGAATTTAACTTTTTTAGATTCCACATCTGAATGAGATCATGCAGTATCTGTCTTCCTGTGTCTGGCTTATGTCACTTAATGTAAGTTTCATCCACGTTGTCACAAATGGCAGGATTTTCTTTTTTAAGGTTGGATAATACTCCAGTGTGTGTGGGTGTGAGGAGGGTGGTATTTGTATATCACATTTTCTTCACTCATTCATCTGTCAACAGACACATTGTTTCCACCTATCTTAGCTATTGTGAATGATGCTTCTATGAACATGGGAATGCACACTCTTCTAGACTGATTTTTATTTCCTTTGGGTATATACACAAAAGTGGACTTTCCAGGTGTCTAGTGGTAAAGAATCTGCCTGGCAATGCAGGAGACATGGGTTTGATCCCTGGGTCGGGAAGATCCTCTGGAGGAGGGCATGGCAGCCCATTCCAGTATTCTTGCCTGGAAAATTCCATGGACGAAGGAGCCTGAGGGGTTCCAGGTCATGGGATTGCAAAGAGTTGGACACGACTGAGCGACTAGACAACAGTGTACCCAGAAGTAGGCTTGCTGCATCATATTGTAGTTCTGTTTTAATTGAGGCTGGTTTGTTTAGATAGAAGCATTGAATTTGTAAGGTCATGTAACTTGCAGAGAGCTGAGGCCACCATTTGTGCATCAGTAATCAGAACAAGCTGATTGCAAAAGAGAAGCAGATGAATGCTGCTAATTAAAAGAGAGAAAATGGGAGAGAATAGGTCTTGTAGCCTCAAGAGAGAAAGAGATGGAGTCGGTGGCTATCTTAGCTCTGACAACTTTCTGTCCCTTACTTCAGTCCCATCTTTGGTCTCACTGCCACTTCCTGTTCTTGAGCCCTGCAGTTCTTCTTCAGAGTCTTTATAATAAATCCACCTCTACCCAGTGGCTTTCTTTTTTCCCCTTAGATAGCTCTCTAATGTGGCTAGTTGTGTTCTCCCTTTCCTCCTGCCCATAGATTAATAAAACCACAATTTACGACAACAGGAACACACACATATGCAGCAGGGACACTTATTTAACTCACTACTGCTCAAATATGTCAAGAAAAAGTAGTTCTCTTCGTTGTTTTCTAGAGTTTCCATGTGGGTATGTTATCTATTGCATAACAAAATTCCCCCAAACTTAGGAACTTAATAATAAGCATTATCTTAGCATTTTTGTGGGTGAGGAATTTGGGAACAGCTTAACCAGGTAGTTCTGGCCTGGGATCTCACAAAGTTGGAGTCAGGATGTTGTCTGTGACTTCCCTAGTGGTACAGTGGATAAGAATCCACCTGCCAATGCAGGGGACATGAGTTCAGTCCCTGGTCCAGGAAGATTCCACAACGTAGAGTACGTGCGTACTTAGTCACTTCAGTCATGTCCAACTCTCTGTGACCCCATGGACTATGACCAGCCAGCCTCCTCTGTCCATGGGATTCTCCAGGCAGGAATACTGGAGTGGGTTGCCATTTCCTTCTTCAGTGATAAAGTATGGAGTCAGTGAAGTGAAGTTACTCAGTCGTGTCTGACTCTTTGTGGCTCCATGGACTGCAGCCTACCAGGCTCCTCCATCCATGGGATTCTCCAGGCAGGAGTGCTGGAGTGGGGTGCCATCGCCTTCTCCACTGCAATGTAGAGTAACTAAGCCTGTATGCCACAACTACTAAAGCCCGCACACCCTAGAGCCTGTGTTCTGGATAAGAGAAGCCACTGCGATGAGAAGCCTTTGCACTATAACTGGAAATTAGCCCTCCCTTGCTGCAACTAGGGAAAGCCCACGTGCAGCAGTGAAGACCCAGCAGAACAACGACAAAAAAAGATGTCGTCTGGCCTGCAGTTGCTTGACTAGGGCTGGAGGATCTGATATCGGGGTGGCTCACTGCCTGGTTGCTAGTTGGCGCTGGTTGGTGAGAGGCCTAGTTTTCCATGCGTGGACCTCTTTACAGTACAGCATTAGTGTCCTCATGACATGGTGGCTGGCTTCCCCAAGAATGAGTAATCCAAGAGGGAGAGAGCCAGGCAGAAACTGTTCTTGTGATGATCTAGCCACAGAAATGACAGAGAATCGCTTCTAACACATCATTTTAACTGGAAACAGGTTGTAAGCATGGCCCATGTTCAAGAGAAATATTATTAGGTGTCACCATTTAAAGGGAGGCATATCAAAGAATTTGTGGACATATTTTAAAGCCACCCCAACTGTTCAATTACAAAAAAACCAACAGTGTCCAGTTCAGTCTCAAATATAGTTCAATCAATTTCATTATTTAAGTGGTTCCTTTAAGTAGCGTAAGCCTCCTTTGGATAAAAATGTGTCATATTTCATAATATTTGCTAAGGAGGTCCTGACATCTTCTCTGACGATAACGTCCATTTGTATGAAGGGTGGGGAGGGGTAACAGATGCATCCTTGTGGACTCATGAGTAAAGGGTATTCCCTGGCTTCATTCTGGACCTAGTGTGTGCACTGGCAGGGTTCTTGCATGATGCCCCTTGCTGGCCTGATCACTGGGGAACCTGCTGGCCTTTGATGCTGAAGCCTGGATCTCATGAATTCATGGCCCGTTTTTGGCTGCAGGCAAATCTCCAGGGAGGAACAGCCTCTCCCCCTTAGAGACTCTGCTTCTCCTTGGCTCTTGCTATCGAGTCACTTCACCTGACTGCAGCAGGCCCTATGGCTGTTAGTTTAGCATCCATGCTTCAAAGGAACAGGAAACGCTTGGGATGGTCAGCTGCTCTGTATGCCTGTGTACACTGTAGAAAATTTGCCATTGGCCCCAATGGCCATGCAAAGTTCAGAATGAGGTGTGAGGGGCCTTGGCAGCTGTTTCCAGAGGGGAGCAAGAGCAGAGATCTCTTGCCCTGAGTGCTCCTCTCAACCTGGAGGTTGCGTACTGTGGTATGCACAGTTAGGACACCTATAGATATTCACCCTAGTACCAGACCCTGTGAATATGTTACCTTCCAGGATAAAAGGGACTTTGTAGATATGACTAAGTTAAGGCCTTGAGAGAGGAGACTATCCTGGATTATCTCGTGGATCCAACCTAGTGACTTTCCAATTTGAGGTCAGAGTCACAGGGAGTGACTCTGGAATGGCTGAAGTTACTCACCATTACTCTCTGACTGTGGAGTAATGGTTAAAGAGATACAGGATGGTTGGTTTTGAAGATGGAGTAAGGGAGTTATGAGCCAAAGGATGGAAACAGATTCTCTCTCTGTAGCCTCCAGAAGAGAACACAGCCCTGCTGTCACCATAATCTGAGCCCTAAGACCCATGTTGGATTTCTGACCTACAATACCATAAGACAATAGAGTTGTGTTATTTGAAGCCATTGTTTCCAGTAATTTGAAAGAGTCACCAAGAGAAAATGAATACTCTCATATCCTTCTTTGGTCTAGGAGTCAAGTCCAATGACTGGCTGCTTTATTCTCCTTTATCTTTCTGTCTGAACCTGAGATCTAGAGGGAGAGACTCTTACTCTCTGTGTGGCGTGTCCTTGTCCACCACAGAGCAGAATTTATTATTTTCCATTTTTATTCAGACAACAAATTTGAAAGTACAGTACAGTAAACACCCACAGACTCTTCACCTAGATTCTCCCTTTGTTACTTTCCCTTTCTGATTATGTATGTACATATTTTTTCTTGTTTAACTACATGTGAGTAACTTGAACTCATCTTGACCTTTCATCCTTAATTCTTCAACGTCTCCTAAGAATAAGAAAATCCACCCATTAACTACAATTCCTTTCTCACACCTAATAGAAATAATGATTTCATGACAACATCTAATACAAATCACAAGACAGATTTCCCCAATTGTCCCCAAAATATTTTAGAGCTATTTATATATTTATATATAAATATATATATTTTAAAACTATATATATTTAAACTATTTATATATTTTATATTTTAACTATTTATATATTTTAACTCTCCCTCCTCAGTCAGGATCTATCAAATTACATGCTTTGCAATTGGTTTTCTTTAGTCTCTTTAATCTGTCACAGCTCACCCTTCTTATTTTAAAACAATGACCTTCTGATAAGTCCAGACTAGTTCTCTTGCAGAATATTCTGTATTCTCAATTTGGTTGATTTTTTTCTTATAATGTCTTTGTTTCTCCAACCACTGCTTTTCCAACCCCTCTCCCCTCCCTGAGAGGCACACTGTATAGAGATTTGATTATATTCAGATAAATGTTTTTAGAAAGAATTCTTCATTAGTAATGTCGGATAGGTTACATTGCTTTACGTTAGGCACTGATTTCAGGATGTCCTGTTGTAAGTGTGTGCAGTCACATCTGACTCTGCAAACCTATGGACTGTGGCCCACCATTGCTAGTGATGCTGAATTTGGTCACTTGGTTAAGATGATGACCCCCTCTCCCAGTCTCACCATTGAAAGTTTGTAAATAATCTACAAACAACCTGTTCCCAACAACTTGCCTGAAACATTTATTACACTGGGGCCTGCAAAAGTGGTGTTCTAACTATTATATTCTGCATTTATTAGCTGGCATTCTTTTGTAAATAGAGCTTTCCTTTAAGAGAACTGTTTTCATGAATCTCAGTGGACAATTGGATAGTGGTTTGCTTTCAGCTTTGTTTAAAGCAGTTGGAGAGCTCTTGTTTTTTAAAATGATGTGTTAACTCAAGTTAACTAATATCTCAACAGCATCCTCAGTGTTTCCAGTTGTTTCTTTGCGTGGCCCCCAGGAGCTTTGTAAAACCTACGCAGTTCACTATGGTAGGATTTGAGGTAAGGTGGGTGAGAGGCTCACCAGTCTGTGGTAAAAGGGAAAAAAAACTTCTAGGTGGGAATCAAGAACCAGCATGATATTTCGGCTGCAACAGTTCACAGGAAGATCAGTTTCTTCAAGTTAAGGATCTAAAAATTAATTCCCATAGAACTGGCTACAGACTCTGGGACCCTTTGGAAAATGTTTGCCTGCCCCAGTCTGAAGGCCTACTCTGTGTACCAGACAGTTTGAGCAAAATCTTCTATATTTGGTTGATGACAAATAAAGGAATTTTGAGAATGGCTTTCAAAACAGTAGCTTGGATTTCAAGCCTACTGTCTTGCTGCACACTCCGGTTTTAAATTTCGGAAGCTGAATATTTATTCCTTCTTTTTTTCCCATCACTTTGGTAACTCTGAAGAGTGCCACATTCTCTATCCCCAAGGCCAATTGATTCCCCAGGCAGGCAGAGGAGAAAAAAAGTCACATAAGTTGTTTTCAAAATATGACCCCAGTTACACAGATATTACGAGATTTTATGGGTTTGGATGGAAGACAACTGTTTTTTTATTCAAAAAGGCTGGGAATAAGTTTGGTGATTACAAATATATTTTTAATAGAATTAATATATTACATAGCATTTTATAGTATTTCAGATTATGATTCCTTATGAAATCATTTTTATTATTTTATCATTAAGCTATGATGTACATGTGCAGTCATTCTAAAAAGAATGAATAATTTGGTCTTTTTTTGCTCTCAACTGATTTAAAGCAGTCTTTCTGATTTCTTCTGTCAAAGGCCTATAATACTGAATCACATCAGTCATATTAAATAAGTTATTTTAAATGAATCCATTATTTATGATATAGAATAGTATAGTATAGTGTACTGTACCTGCTCTGGAGTCAGACTAAACAGTCCCAAGTCCTAGCTCCTGTACTAACTAGTGGTGTGGTTGTGGGCATATTCCTTCTCCTCCCTGAGTTTCCTTGTCTATAAAGCAGGAATGTTAATTAACAGTACCTTTCTGATGGTTGGATGTGCTCAGTTACTCAGTCGTGTCCAACTCTGCGACCCCATGGACTGTGGCCTGCCAGGCTCCTCTGTCCATGGGATTCTCCAGGCAAGAATACTGGAGTGGGTTGCCATGCCCTCCTTCAGGGGATCTTCTTGACCCAGGGATCCAACCCAGGTCTCCTGCACTGCAGGTGGAATCTTTACCATCTGGAGCCACCATAATTCGCTGAGAAACATAAACATCACCCCACTCCCAGTATAGATATATTTTTTTACCAGTGTGATGAATGTTTTATTAAAAATACAATAATTTCTTTTACCAAGTCAGGCCAAACCTCCAAGGAGTCTATTAAATAAATGAGAAAAATACAGTTTTTCTCTGGTTGGATAGGAGGGTTAAATGAGATCATGGCTCATGATAAATAATTAGCTGGTTCTGTTGTTGCTGTTATTATTATTCTTACTATTCGCTAAGAGAAAAGAGATGATATTAAGTCACCATTTAACTAACTCAAGAATTTCTTCAAACACACATCCAGCTTTCCTGATAAATTAATTTTCTGAAAGGGGCTGGTGTTAGAATTAAGAGTTGAATTTCTCTGAGCCTTACAAAGAAAAACTAGAATTAACTTGATTCTTATCCTAGAATAAAAGAAGTAAACATGTCTTAAGCTATGGACATTAGGCCAGGAAAGAGCTTCAATTTCATGAAATTATACTGGAGCTTCTCTATGCTACCTCTTTTCTTAACAGAATTTGCATTACTGCACATTGAAAGTCAGTATTTCTACCTGAACCCCCCCATAGAAATACAGTATTCAGAATTGCCGTACTTAGAATTCTGAGTTAGAAACAAACAGGTTATGTGTATGTCTAAAGAGACAAATGAATAGATTCAGTTCCTAACTTGGGATAGTCCAAATGTTATGCAAGAGATTGACCTTATTATTCAAATTTATTTTTATTTAAAATAATCCAGCAAATCACCTTAAACAATATTTATCTTTTTTCCTGTAAACTCATAAAGCATTCACAGTTGTTCCTAGTTCAGGTGTGTAGGTCTAGTGTATCTCCTCCCACTTGAGACTGTTAGATCTAGATGAATGTCCTCATAAAAGTCAGAAGCCGCAATCTGAGAAGTATATTTCCTGTGTTCTTCCACAGCCCAGCCCCCTACCCCCACCCTGCTTTCTGATGGCACGCCACAGGCGTTCTATGAAGCTGGCGTTTTCATTCTGTTACACCTAAATAGATTTTTAAGAAAGAAGCAGTGAAGGATGGAGGGAGTTACCATCACAGTGTCCATACTAATTCCTAGAATCCTTTCAAGATTTAGGGTCAGCAACAATTCAGTAAAGAAGGGGCCCATTAGGTAAATTTGGCTCTGAAAATGCTAATTGAAAGTCCTCCTCTGCAATTCAGTTCTGTTCCCTCTTCCTTTCTTTAGTCAGCAGGGTCCCATGGTGACTGGTTCTGAACGCAGTCATCCCCTTCAGCATTTACCTAGCACCATGGCAACCGGAACATCAGCGAAGCCGGAAAGACCCTGCACAAAACAGCTCCTACCAGACTCGCTCTCTGCCTCTTAACTCAGCCCTGCCTGAGGCCTAGGGATGGGGCTAAAGACATCTGAACATGCACACTCAAGAAACCTACACATTTCTGTGCTTGTGCCTGTGAGCATAGATATATGGGCATATGGTAAACTGTGTAATGAGAATTTCCTCTCCACCCTCAAAACGTGGAGCATGTTTAAAGGGTGTGGATGGATGGTGGGATGGGGGTGGGAAGATAGACATTTGATGATATGTAAAAATTATATTTGTGTTTATAAATAACAGTAAGTTGACAGTAGGGGAAGTTGGAGTCCTACTTATATATGGCCAGGTGTATATTTAGACACAAAACCTCAGGGAAATGTTTTTTAAATGGTTTTATTTACTCGAGAGTGAAATCGACAAATGAGCGCTGAGGGGTTATAATGCTGTCCGTGGTGCTGAACACTTGATTTTTGTCAGATGTGCCAAGGTGGCTCCGGAGGGAGCTTAGGGAACACCTTGCCAACTTAGAGTACAGACGACAAGAAAGAGAGGGAGGGCCTGGAGAGGAAGCATCCTTTCCTTCCCTTCCAAGCAGTTCTGCATGTCCAGGATAAAACGTTCAGATGAGAAATAAAATAGAAAGTGGAAAGGGCTAGAGGTTTGGATGGTTGAATCTTCCCCTTTTCATATGGAGATTTTTGGTTAGAGCCAATCAGGTCGGAGATTTCTGCCTCTGTGCTCCGAAAGGAAAAGTGAGGGGGAAGGGAGAGAGAAGCTGGCCACATTTTCCTCGTGAGCCACATGATCCATTTCCCATGTGACACATTCCAGAGCCCAGGAAAGGAGAAGGGAGGGGCACCAGGAGAGTGGGGCTGGGGGCGGGAAGATGGTTTAACAGTCAACCCTGCACAGCGTCATCTTGTCTTCCTACCGGGAAGCAGGCTGTGAGCCAAGGGGAAGGCAGAGGACAGATATGACTGTGTTCCCAAGCGTCTGTGGTGGTTTACGGCATCCTCCAAACTCTTCTGCAAGGGCTGAACCTGACCAAGAAGACCCAAGGAGACCGTCTCTGAAATCAAGTCCAGATGGAGGTACGTGATAGAGACCCCGCGGTTTCGTGGCTGAAATTTGGCTCAGAGGATATGATATCTTCTGTTTTCCAGGCCATTCGGAGATTTTGTCTTCGCTTACATGCTGGTTAGGGGCTTTTGATTTGTCACAGGTCCAGAAAAGATGCCTAGGTAGTTCTGTAAAATGCATAATTCACCACAGTAACTGCCTGTTGAAGAAAAATGAGATGGACATTGTATACAGTGATAATGAATAAAACAAAGCACTTATTGCTGAAACAGATTTTTTTTTTGTTTGAATCCTGGAGAGAGGGAAAAATAATATTACTGACACCAGCCAGATTTTGTATGTCACTACAATCAAATCCTGTTTCATGCTTTTTCAGCTGCTTATTCTGTGTCCATGTTCCCAAAGGTTATTGGCTGTGGCTGAGGGAGCCTGAGTGGGCTAGCATGCTGTTTCTTTGTGCTGTGTGATCATCCACCTCCTGATGTCCCTGATACCAGGAGTGCTTGTGACTGTTTTCAGCTCTCTTTTAGGGATGGTAGGCTGTCCACCAAATCTCATATCTTTTAGAATAGCTACCAACAAGGCTCCCAGGAAGTTCTCAAAGGAATCTTCCAGAGTTACAGGCTAAAAGAATCTGCTATGCATTCAAATCTTGATCCCTTTGGTTATTTCTACCTAGCACAAGAGAGGAACTAGCGAATTTACATTTTATTTTGTCTTTGTTTAGCAAATACAGTTCTGGCTATGTGTAAGGCATCATTCTAAGCACACTCAGTTATTTAATCTGTATAATAACCTTCTGTGGGAATTATTATTAGTACCCACATTTTGGAGATGAAGAAACTAAGGCACAGAGAAGTTAAGGTACTTTCCCAAGGTCACACAGCTATTAAATAGGAGAAATGGGGTTTGGACTGAAAAAACTTGACATCAGAGTCCATACTGTTAACCACTGAACTATGTTGCTTCCCTGCTGCTTTTATTTCAAATGATGTCAACAGTTGGTTTGGCTACAAATTGTGTTCAGCTGACACTACTAGAACATTGAATTGGCTTGCCTGGCTAAAACAGATCCCCAGTGAAGTCTATATTTAATTTTGAATTATCCCACTAGTCACATTCTGTACCCCCAAATAACTCAGTAAGTAATTGCCTGTTCTTCTCTTCTCTTGTGCTGTATAGATATCTGGTAGTAAAACGCTGTGTTGCTATGGTGACCAAATGATATCTAAAGGAAAAAAAGAAATCTAAAATTACATCATGGTTGATTTTTTTTTTTTTAACCAAACACAGAAACATTCTTCCATCCTCAGGACCTAGTAACAAGACCAGCCTAACCATATTATCTTTAACAGTACCTACCTGGTTTTCAAAATAAAATTAATTAATTATAAACTTCTAATATTATAAACACAAACTATGTTTTATCAAACTGACTAGACTTATTGCTTTAAAATAACATTATCATACTTTAAAACAGGGAATAGACCTCTCTTTGATAAATTATCTTAGATTTTATGGGGAAATGAGGGATTTTTTTAAACTTCTGGAAATATCTGAAATACAAGGTTTACTTCCTCTTGGTCTGTGTCATCCCCCTTCTGGCCCCTGATAAGAAAAGATGACATCTCATTCTTATATGCTGTGGGAAAACTTAGAGAAATTACTTGGTGGGTCAAAGATACAGAGAGAAAGAAAAGGGGGTAGAATTAAAAATCTGAAATTCCTCATGGTATAAGGTGTTTCCCTTCAGGCTTTCACTGAAAAACGCTTTGAGAGGAGGGTGTCTCCCTGATACCTTGAAGTTTATTGAACTTTAGTTCTTAGATTAAGCCTTTGATCCTTGCTGAAATCTACATTTCCCTGGAACAAGTACATCTAACACTATGGTAGTCATCTGAAGTCAGCTTCTGGACAGAAGGGACCCACTTCTTCCATCTCTGGATTTCTAGCACTTAGCACCTGGCCTGCTTATGGTATCGTCTCAGTAGGCGCTTGTGAATGAAGAGTGGGAAGACAAGACTCTGACAGCATTCTGGGGTCCCATTTCTATTTTGTTTTGCGTGCTTTTATGGGGAAAGGAATTGAGGTTAAAGTGTAGTAGGAGAGAACTTGGCAACAGTCAAAGTTATGTCTGAAATTTACATATGCTAGTCAGACCAACCCTGGAGCAGACTAGAGTTCAAGAAAGATCTATAAAAATTTTTCCTGGTAATTACCAATCCCCCTGACATTTTATTTACATTTAGAATGTAGTTCTCCTGATATTTGTATTTACATCTAGATGGAGGCACCCTGAACAGTCTCATTTTCCTCTGATGTTTTTTTGACCTGGCATCATCTCCCAACGTTGAGATAGTTCACCTTGAGAATGCCTTGAGAAGATCAGTTCCTGCCCCAGGCGGTCCTGTCCTAACCAACCATCCCTCCCACTCCCTAGGACATTGCAGCAAGGTCCCATCCCACTGGACTACAGGACTCCTCCCTAGAGAGCCAAGGGATCTTCAGAGTCAGAATGGATTGAGCCAGACTGCCTTTTCCATACCGTGGTGATTAGGACCTGAGTACAAGAGATTGTCTTGGAGCATCTTTAAAGGTTGCTTGGGATTTGAATTTAAGTTATCAGGTTAATAGCTAGGCTTAAAATAGTTACCCTCCTGATAGCATAAACAAATATAACCCGTTCTGTTCTTTTTCCCAGCTTTGCTGGTGGTTCAGCGGCAATGAGCAATGCCAATGCAGAAGCCGCAAGTTCGATCCCTGGGTTGGGGAGATCCCTTGAAGAAGGAACTGCAACCCACGCCAGTATTCTTGCCTGGGAAATCCCATGGACAGAGAAGCCTGGCAGGCTACAGTCCATGGGTTCGCAAAAGAGTCAGACATGACTTAGGACTAAACAACAGTTCTTTTTCCATCTGATTAAGGAACGATAAGAACATTAAGAGTGGGGTTTGTGGAAAAGGTATGTGTCCTTTAATCCTGTCTACTCATCCTCCCAGCCTTCAGTGTGGCCTGGAGTGAATGAGTTGTGGAAAAGAAACAACCCTGCTGGAAACAGTGTACAACTGGGCTGTTGCTGTTTGCCCACTGCACACTTGCTGGCCTCCTCAGATGAGCAGGGCTGTGCACACAAGAGGCTTGGATCTAGAAGCCTCTTGGGGTTTCTACTCATCCCTCTCAAATCTAAAGAGGACAGTCCTCTTAACCAGCTGAACAGGAGCAGACAGAAAGTGGAGAGGCTCCCCTGGAGGAGAGACCTTGCTAAGAACACTTTCAGCTTGGAGGCTGGGGATGAAAGAAGAAATACAAAGAGGAGTAGTGAGGATGTGTGAAGCCTGTGAAAGTGATACCTGGGTCCCACCTTTCACTCACAGTAACTTCCGGCTGCTAGTCCTCCCTGCCCACCAGATTAGCAGGTCCTTTCCTAGGATGTGTATGTGGGGAGGTAGAAGGAATAGAGACAAGGATCAGTGTATGGGTGCAATTTCTCCTCTGAGTCCGGACAAACAGTGGATTGAGATGAGAGGACAGTTTAAAAAGTAAAAGGGCAGTCACCATCGTGAATATATTTCCCTGTTTGTAGCGTCATTTTTCCCGGGCCAAACTTGGAAAGCGCTCATCTCTTGGAGCCTGTCATTCAGCATATTTCCAAGGCACTGAATGACTGTCATGTTTAATCTTCATGGAAGCTCTCTGATATGCATTACTAGACCCAATTTCTGATCAGGAAACTGAAGCTCAGGGTAACTATCTGCCCAAAGCCACACACAGCAAATAAAGCCAGCATCTGAATCCAGGTCTTTCTGGTTCCACTATGTCCCAAAGGAAAATTCTTTCCTCTGTATTCTTTCTAAAATATTTTTTTGGATAGTAGAGTAATAACAAATACAATTCTAGAAAATTTGGAAAATATAAAGACATAAAAGAATAATGAAAATAAAAATCAGTTGTGGTCTGGCCACCTAGAAACAACTTATTTTAAAATTTTGGTGTTTTTCTTCTGTCTTTTTCAGTGCATATAGTGATAACAGAAGTAAACATTTGTTAAACTCTGGCTTTGTTCTGGACATTGCTCTTAGCTCCTTTCCATGTCATTTTTTTTTCTCACAACAAATCAATAAGGTGTGGAGACTGTTATTATTCTAATTTTACTGGTAAAGACGATAAGCACATAGATGTTATGTAACTTACACAAGTAACAGGTGATTTGAAACCCAGGCAGGTTGGCCTGAGAGCTAGGTTTCTCAGCCCCAGCACTGTTGGCATCTTGGATCAGACAGCTCTGTGTTGGGAATGGAGCAACTGTCCTCTTTACTGTAGTATGTTTAGCAGCACCCCTGGCCTCTACCTACGAAATATCAACACTTTCCTTCCTGAGCTGTGAAAATCAAGAGTGTCCCAGTATTGCCAGATGTCCCCTGGGAGGCAAAATGACCTCTGGACCACTAGTCTAGAGCCTGTGCTTTGAACCATGTATGGTGGTTGAGATAACATAGCCTCTTCATATTTTAAATGTGTTCCGAGTATTTTCTTCTACGTGTCAAGAAAGAAATACACCTTTGAATTTGGATACAGGCTATGAAACCTGCCTGGGATGTCAGTGGCCTTAAAGAGCATAGGTAGGAAATTAGTTACTTCCAGAAAAATGCTCATTAGTGGACTTTTGTCACAGGTTTATCTTATCTCACCATTGCCCAGTGTGGAGAATGTGTTTCTCTCTTATTACTTTTTCCGTGGTTCTGTGCACCTTTAGCTTTCAGGAATTGGGATTTAAGTGTACACTTATGGTTTAGCAGGGCAATGCTTATCCAAACTGTCCAAATATGTCCCAAACAAAGGGTGTCTGTTGCAAATAATTTCTAGCTAAATAAAATACCAAAGTTTGCTGGTTATTCATTTTTTAAAAAACTTATTATAATAAATTTAAGGATATCAACATAATTATTTTCTTTTCTACATGACTACATCTTGGCTTGAAGATTGTGGTCTGAGTTCCAAGTGTTGCACATAATTCTGGATGTGTCTGTAGGAGTATATCACAGGTATGGACTCAATGTCACACCTACCTCCGAAGAGGAAGTTGAAAATTGCTGGTGTTGGTGATTTTGGTCAGTCATTGCTTATATGCGGAGAGGATTAAAATAAGCACTGAGAAGTGATAGCAATAGCATTTTAACTGATAACATGTATAAAAATATATGGCACTAAGATATGTTATTAACCATGTGAAACATATGCAAATACGTGTTCAACCATATTTTTAATCACATCTGACTACATACATAGTTGCATAATGTGTCCATGAAAAATACATGTGCTGCACATTCAAATCTAGCTTCTCCATGAGCTTGAGGGTAGCTTTCTTGGAAAACCATGATTGAGGACAGTGGTGCAGATCAAAATTTACCCAGAGTGTTGATGTGAACTTGATGTGAGACAGCATGTAAATGCTTCTGAAAAAGAGAAGTTTTTGGTAACTCGCTATTCAGTGCTTATACTCGGTTGTTAATGAATCCTTCACCTTCTTTTCAAAAGGCTGTAAATTGCACCCACTGTTCAGCTCTTTGCTTTGAGTGTAATGAATCTGGTCTTTGCCTCCCCACATCTCTCCTGTTTCAGTCTCATAACTAAAGATGTTGATACTGAAATCAGAGATTGGAAATGAAATTGAACATTTCCCTACCAAACTTGAATTCAGTGAGCACACAGCAGCTGTTCAAAAAATGTTTGTTGTAATAAACTCAGTTTACTGAGATGCAAATTCCTTGGCCAAATTATTTTCTTCAAAACTTGAAGATCTCATTCTAGGAAGAGAGGTGGAAAAATTGGTAGAGGACAGTCAGGGTTTCTAGCAAATATTTCTCCTCCCCAAGAAGTCTGGTGTTACCTGGGATGGGAAGCAAACACAGGTGGCAGGTTTTCTTAGACCAGACCACTTCTGGTGAGGAATCTTCTATAGGAGATTGTTGGCACATCCAGGGTAACTACTGAGGAGGGCTTGGCTGACCCCTCAGTACAATTCCTCTCTCCTTTGGAGACCGAGACTAGTGACCTTGGACTGGACCCCAGCATCCCTTAACAGATTCCCTTTCCTCCCATCAAAGTGCACTTTCAGGAGGAGCTCTCCACCAGCTGAGAGTGGTGGCTTATAAGTTAAATGAGTGCGTGTTGCTCATTATGATGTCTGCCTGTCAGTTTTAGTTCATACAGCGAGCATGACCTTAGAAATCATCTGGACCAACTCATTTTTGTTGCAGACATGGAAACATTCGGGGAGATGAATTTACTTGAGGTTCTTCAGTTCAGTTCAGTTGCTCAGTCGTGTCCGACTCTTTGCGACCCCATGAATCGCAGCACTCCAGGCCTCCCTGTTCATCACCAACTCCTGGAGTTCACTCAGACTCACGTCCATTGAGTCAGTGATGCCATCCAGCCATCTCGTCCTCGGTCGTCCCCTTCTCCTCCTGCCCCTAATCCCTCCCACCAACATCAGGGTCTTTTCCAATGAGTCAACTCTTCGCATGAGGTGGCCAAAGTGCAGCTTCAGTTTTAGCATCATTCCTTCCAAAGAAATCCCAGGGTTGATCTCCTTCAGAATGGACTGGTTGTATCTCCTTGCAGTCCAAGGGACTCTCAAGAGTCTTCTCCAACACCACAGTTCAAAAGCATCAATTCTTTGGTGCTCAGCCTTCTTCACATCCATACATGACCACAGGAAAAACCATAGCCTTGACTAGACGGACCTTAGTCGGCAAAGTAATGTCTCTGCTTTTGAATATACTATCTAGGTTGGTCATAACTTTTCTTCCAAGGAGTAAGCGTCTTAATTCTTCGGCGCTCAGCCTTCTTCACAGTCCAACTCTCACATCCATACATGACCACAGGAAAAACCATAGCCTTGACTAGACGGACCTTAGTCGGCAAAGTAATGTCTCTGCTTTTGAATATACTATCTAGGTTGGTCATAACTTTTCTTCCAAGGAGTAAGCGTCTTTTAATTTCATGGCTGCAGTCACCATCTGCTGTGATTATGAAGCCCCCCAAAATAAAGTCTGACACTGTTTCTACTGTTTCCCCATCTATTTCCCATGAAGTGATGGGACCAGATGCCATGATCTTCGTTTTCTGAATGTTGAGCTTTAAGCCAACTTTTTCACCCTCCTCTTTCACTTTCATCAAGAGACTTTTGAGTTCCTCTTCACTTTCTGCCATAAGGGTGGTGTCATCTGCATATCTGAGGTTATTGATATTTCTCCCGGCAATCTTGATTCCAGCTTGTGTTTCTTCCAGCCCAGCGTTTCTCGTGATGTACTCTGCATATAAGTTAAATAAGCAGGGTGACAATATACAACCTTGATGTACTCCTTTTCCTATTTGAAACCAGTCTGTTGTTCCATGTCCAGTTCTAACTGTTGCTTCCTGACCTGCATACAGATTTCTCAAGAGGCAGGTCAGGTGGTTTGGTATTCCCATCTCTTTCAGAATTTTCCACAGTTTATTTTGATCCACACAGTCAAAGGCTTTGTCATAGTCAATAAAGCAGAAATAGATGTTTTTCTGGAACTCTCTTGCCTTTTCCATGATCCAGTAGATGTTGGCAATTTGATCTCTGGTTCCTCTGCCTTTTCTAAAACCAGCTTGAACATCAGGGAGTTCACGGTTCACGTATTGCTGAAGTCTGGCTTGGAGAATTTTGAACATTACTTTACTAGCATGTGAGATGATGCAATTGTGCGGTAGTTTGAGGTCCTTACACTGATACAAAAATAAGACCTGGCTCTCTTAATTTGCTGTTCAGTGCTTAGAATCAGAATTATAGCTTAGATTTCTTGGCCTACGGTCTAACATTAAAGGTGAAGTAGAAAGTACTACATTCTTTAAGCTTTGGGGGGTTTCTAATATCCTAGATACTGGTAGGGTAGTGGAATGGTAGTGATAGAATGGCTGGTATGAGTTTCATTGTTCACACTTGGTTTTATAACAAATCTATATTGAATGTTTCTGTTGCTGCTGTCACAAACGAACACAAACTTGGCCAACACAGGTGCAGCCATTGATTACGTAACAGTTCTGCAGATCAGAAGTCTGGGTGGGCTTGGCCGGTTTCTCCGCTTAGAGTCTCACAAGGCTTCAAGTTGTTGACAGGACAGCACTCTTTGTAGAGGTTCCAGGGCTGATTCCCCTTCCAAGCTCGTATCTGTGGTTGGTAGAATCCCATGCCTCGTCTTTGTAGGACCAAGGGCACGTTTCCTTATGGCTCTCAGTTGGGCCACCTGTAGCTCCCCAAGGCTTCCCCCTGGTTCTTGCATGTGGGTCCCTCCACCTCAGAGCCAGAACATCATATCAGTTCCTTCTCACTCTTGGAATCTGTCTCTGGCTGCTATTGTAGCTCTCTGCTATCAGCCGAGAAAGTTCTATCTCTGAAAGGGCTCATTAGTTTGGGCCCCCTGGCTAATTCCAGATCATCTTCCCATTTTAAATTGCATAGCCGTAATTGTATATGTGGAGTCCCTTTTGCTATTTCGTGTGACATATTCACAGGAGTGGAGGTATGGACGTCTTGGTGGAGGGTGGCATTCTGCCTACTATACATGTTGTCTGAGTGTGTGCTAAGTCGCGTCAGTCATTTCCAACTCTGTGTGACCCCGTGGACTGTACATGTTATTTCCTTTAAATTATGGCAAGGCTCCATCCTATCAGGACAAGGGGAAAGTTGGTGACAAACATTATCAGGATTCTTATCCTCTTTTAGGACTCGGGGCTCTTACACACTACAAAAAGATAGGGTGGCCCCCCTAGGCTTGGATCCCCTCTGATTATAGCAGAGATGTAATTATGGCCTGAACTGGTGTGTGTGCTTGAAGGCTGGTGAAGCTGCTGCATCAGTATAGCCCCCACCCCGCCGCTGACCTGGAGCAGTGGCCTCTTTTCCAGCTGGGGAACTTCATTCCTTGAACCCACCTCCCTACCTGCAAACCTCCATCTCCACCTGTCCCTTACGTGGAGCACAGTCAGGAAGTGAGGCAAAGGTCCCAGGCCTGCCTTTTCTTTTTAATTGCTTTATTTACATGCCATACAATTCAGTGATTTTTGTTAACATTTACAGAATTGTACAACCATCACATAATCCAATTTCACAACCTTTTCATCATCCTCAAAAGATCCCTTGTGCTCATCCAGGACTCCTCTTTGCAGGACTCCAGGGGGCACAGCCACACTCCAGTTTCAGAGGTCCTAGTTTCTCCCTCCTCCCCTGTACAGAAATACAGAAATTCCACCCCTCCCCCACCAACCAGAGAACCCAGCATCCAGAAAACAAAAGCCAAGGAAACAGGCTTGTCTCAGGCCTAGTGAGATGACTCTCCTCCAAGACAAGAGAGTGCTTAGCCCTGGGTCCATTCTCAGCAGAGGACAGGAAAAAAGTCCCGGCAAGGAGCACAGTGCTCGCACATCAGCATCTCAGGGACTTAACCTCTCTCTATACCAGGCAGTGGGGTCTTCCGGTTGCACGTACCCTTGGGCAGCCACTGCCCCCGTGGAGCAGTGACCTTCAGAGGGGTGTCAGACCTCTCTCCTCCCTGATTCCTTACCTCTCTTTTCTCATAGAGCACCTGACGGGCACATAGTGGGGAGTAGGGAGGGAGAACGGGAAGCCCCTCTGTGGTACCAGAGTGAAAGAAAGTGCCCAGAAGTACTGTGCCCCTCCAGGCCCCGCTTACTCCTTTCTGTCTTCCCTGCCCCCATGTGATGGGGAAAAGAATTCTGAGTACCTTAAGAACAACAGCTGGTCACAAGAGCAGTCTTAAGGCCAGGCCCCAAGGAGCCTGAAACATTGTTCGGGATCTGAAAGGAAGCTGGGGATCCAGTGGTGACTGGATTTCTTTGGCCTGTGTTCTGTCTGCAGCAGGAGTCCTGGCGAGTCTACTGTAGAGGACCCTGGCCTCTGTCCCTGCTTCTCCTGCCTCCATGGCTTCCCCAGATTCGAAGCCCAAGAAAGGGGCCTGCTGCCAAGCTCTTACAATAGCTCTTTTCTTTCATACAACTTTTAACAACTTACTGTCTTTTTTGGGGGGTTGTACTAGGTTTTCGTTGCTGTCTTTCTCTAGTCTTGGAGAGTGGGGGCTACTCTCTGGTTGGGGTGCGCGGGCTTCTCGTTGCAATGGTTTCTCTTGTTGGGGAGCACGGGCTTTTGGGAGTGCGGGCTTCAATCGAGTGAGCGCGTGGCCTCAGTAGTTATGGTGCACGAGCTTAGCTGCCTCGCGGCACATGGGATCTTCCTGTGCGTGCGTGGTAAGTCGCTTGAGTCATCTCCGACTCTTGGCTGTCCTGTGGACTATAATCTGCCAGGCTCTACTGTCCATGGGATTCTTCAGGCAAGAATACTGGAGTGTGTTGCTGTACCCTCCTCCAGGGGATCTCCCCGACCCAGGGATCGAACGTGAGTCTCTCATGTCTCCTGCGTTGGCAGATGGATTCTTAACCACTGGGCCACCAGGGAAGCCCACAACTTACTGACTTTTTTTGTGCTTATTTCTTGCTCTTCTCTCCACCCCTCCACAACTAATTAGACTATGACCTTCATGAGGGTAGGGACGCAGTTTTGTTTGCCATTGTATATCCATCCAGTTCTTAGCACAGTACATTTTGGCACATTGTATGATCTTATTACAATATGTTTATGGAACAATGAATGAATTAATAAAAATGGGCAAAGAATCTGAAGAGACATTTCTCCAAACTTTTATGTCCAGGTGCCACCTGGGTAGCTCTGCTTGAATATCCAATAGGAATTAATTCAGCCAAAATAGAATTGCTGATTTCCAGTTCCCCAGACTTTTTCTTTCTGCATCTGAGATCCTCAAACTTAGGAAACATCTCCATCCCCTACCCCGTCACACGTCAGCAAATCTTGGTGGCTCTTTCTCCAATATGTTTTCAATATCCATCTACTTTTTTTCACTTACACTGCTACTGCCCTGGTCATCATGTACCTAGGTAATTGTAAGAGCCTCTTAACTGTTCTCTTCTCTACTCTCAGCTACCCACACAGCAACTAAAGTTGTATTTTTAAAACACAAATCAGGTAATACTCATTCATCCATTGCTTAAAGCCTGCAGTGGATTTCACTGCAATAACACCTATGCCCTACAGTGCTATATGTGACCTAATCCCTGCCTACATTTCTGATTATATCAGGTACCATTTTCTTTCTTAAGCTATGTGAAACACATAGCTCAGTTGCTAAATCATCTGCCTGCAATGTAGGAGACCTGGGTTTGATTCTTGGGTCGGGAAGATCCCCTTGAGAAGGAAACGGCAACCCACTACAATATTCTTGTCTGAAGAATCCCATGGACAGAGGAGCCTGACAGGCTACAGTCCATGGGATTGCAAGAGTTGGACACGATGTAGCGACTAAACCACCACCACCACCATTTTCTTCCATATTCATATACTCTAGCCTCATAACAAGCTTGTTCCTGCCCCCAAGGCCTTTGGACTCATTCTTCCTTCTGCCTAGAATGCATTCTGATTTCCACATGGCTGGCTTCCTGTAAATGGGATTTTAGCTCTAGTATCATTTCAGAGAATCCTTCTCTGATGACTATCTGAAATAAGACCCTGCATTTAGAGGCAAATAACAGAAAACTAGAGTCCCTTGGACTGCAAAGAGATCCAACCAGTCCATCCTAAAGGAGATCAGTCCTGGGTGTTCATTGGAAAGACTGATGTTGAAGCTGAAACTCCAATATTTCGGCCACCTGATGTGAGGAGCTGACTCATTTGAAAAGACCCTGATGCTGGGAAAGATGAAGGCAGGAGAAGGGGATGACAGAGGATGCGATGGTTAGATGGCATCACCAACTCAATGGACATGAGTTTGGGTAAACTCTGGGAGTTGGTCGTGGACAGGGAGGCCTGGCGTGCTGCTGTTCATGGGGTAGCAGAGTCGGACACGACTGAGGAACTGAACTGAACAGAAAACTCAAAAGGGCTTAAGACATCAAGTAAGTAAAGTCACTCAGTCGTCTCCAACTCTTTGTGACCCCATGGACTGCAGCCCACCAGGCTCCTCAGTCCATGAGATTCTCCAAGCAAGAATACTGGAGTGGGTTGCCATTTCCTTCTCCAGGGGATCTTCCCGACCCAGGGATCGAACCCAGGTCTCCTGCATTGGAGGCAAACGCTTTAACCTCTGAGCCACCAGGGAAGTCTAAGACATCAAGGACTACTTAATAAGTAGTCTGGAGGCAGGTGTTCTGGCAGCTCCATAATGTCAGAGCACTGGGTGGTATCTTTGAGAGTCTTAGGACTTCCCTTGACCTCATAAGATACCACCAATTGCACTGATATCATTATGTGACAGTTTACAAAGGCAGAAAGTGAGGGATAGCCAGGCTTACAAGAAAGAACACTCTCGACATGCACTTTTCCTTTTATTAAGAAAGATTTTTTCACGAGCCTCCCAGCACCCTATAAGAAGGCTTTCTCTTGTCTCAGTGTCCAGAGAAGAAGATGTTGATATGACCACCCCTAGCTGCAAGGGTTGGTGGAAGGTGATTTATCTTTCCTTGTCAGCCTCTGGAGACAGGAGGGCAGGGGAGGTGTTGGGAGTGGCCACTGTGTGACCAGCCAACCACCCGCTTGCCATCCCTTTCCTGCCCATTCTGGACCTTCATTCTGCTTTGCTTTTCTCCATGGCACTAACCATTTATTAATTGTGTACTTTTTCTTATTTAGCTATGTAATACTATTTCTCCCAGTAGAGGAGAGCTCTAGTTTACTTCTGTATTTCCAGGAATTAGCCCAATTCTGGCTTCTCCTAGATGATAAAAATATCAGATAAACGTGTGATTGAGGACTGCTGTGTATATACTGTCATAACAAAGTGGTCATTTTGTAGGGTAAAGTTTATTGCTGTTTGTTTCTTTCGCATTTTTTCTGACCACAGACTTTGTGAGAACAGTAGAGAGACAGGAAGTGTTATTCAAACTTCCACATAGATCCCGACTGAGTGGCAGTCGGGGTGGGAAATACTGGATCATGTCCTTTATACGTTCCCCCAAAGAGCTGGCATGACCTAGCATTTCCTCCTGCGGCTAGGTCTGCAGAGAGTCTGGGGAGGATTGCCACTTGTGATCAACATAATCCTCCACGTGGGTGAAGCCTGGGCTCCTTTCTGTTGGGCTTCTGTGGGTCAAGTATCTCTCCAGTGCCAGCCCTGCCCACATAAAACTGTCAGGTCGGTGAAGTATATCTTCTTCAGCTTCAACCTGTCAGCCTCCACCCGTCCCTTCCCGCAGTGTAACACCTCATCTTCATTCTCTCTAGACCCTGACTCTTGCTCGTGGCACTTGCTTTTTGGCATCTCTTCCGGTTTCATTTTCACCAAGATCATAGCTCTCCAGGATAGAAGGGGCCTCAGATATCACCACTGTTCTACTGATGGTATGTTTTAAAATTTACTCTTTAAGAAGCATTGACATTTTAAATGGAACTTTGGTGCTCACTTCAGCAGCATGTATACTAAAATGGGACTTTGACCCTAAAAGAATGTTGCTCTAACGGTGAGGGAACCAGAGGGGATAGAAGCCCTCCTGATTGCTGGAAATCACACCAAGGATGCTGACTCTGTTTGTTTCTAATATTTTCAAATTTATGTGAAAAACAACAACAAAAAAAAGGTAAAGGCGATAAAAGAAGAATGGTGGTGGTGGTTTAGTTGCTAAGCCGTATCCGACTCTTGTGACCCTGTGCACTGCAGCCCACCAGGCTCCTCTGTCCATGGGATTTTCCAGGCAAGAATACTGGAGTGGGTTGCCACTTCCTTCTCCAAAAGAAGAATATAGTTCCTAAATCTAGATATCTAGAATTTCTCACCAACAATGTCATTATTTTGGGATATTTTGTGATGTTGTGTGTGTGCTTAGTCGCTCAGTCGTGTCCGACTCTTTGCAACCCTATGGACTGTAGCCCACCAGGCTCCTCTGTCCCTGGGATTCTCCAAGCAAGAATACTGGGGTGGGTTGCCATGCCCTTCTCCAGGGGATCTTGCCAACCCAGGAATCCAACCCAGGTCTCCTGCATTTGTGATGTTAGAAAAGGCTTTTTTGAAAACCCTTTCCTGTTTAAAAAAAAAAATTATGTTCTCCTTGAAAGCAGAACAAATATTCAAACAAAGAGAAAATGTGTCACATCTGATCTCAGAAAACTGCTTGATCTCATTTGGGAAACAGATTGAAAGGCACAGACCTGGAAATATTATGAAGAAATACTTACATATATTGTATAACCAGAGGAAAGAGAGAAGGGCATTAGGGAAAATTTCAAGCTTATAAGTCACAATGCCAGGAGTCTCAGATGGTGGAGAAGAAAATTGATTTTCACTGGAATTATGAGGTTCTTTTGGAATTATTCAGAATTATCTAAAGGAAATAATTTAAGCAGGATAAAGTCTGTATGCTTTTGAGAAAGACCCAGTCAATCCAGTTAGATTATCAATACATATTTTGGTTCACGGTATAAGAAAAAGTTTCATCTGGCAAAAAGAAAGTGAAGTCACTCAGTCGTGTCCAACTCTTTGTGACCCTGTGGATTGTAACCTACCAGGCTCCTCTGTCCATGGGATTCTCCAGGCAAGAATACTGGAGTGGGTTGTACATTTCCTTCTCCAGGGGATCTTCTCGATCCAGGGATCAAACCCAGGTCTCCCATGTTGCAGGCAGATGCTTTACCCTCTGAGCCACCAGGGAAGCTCTCATCTGAAAATATGTCACACACACACACACACACACACATATACACACACAAATCCCCCACATAAAGAAACTTGGAGAAAGATTATGTTTATTTATTTGGACCTCAGTGACTTTCCCCTAAAGGCAGTGCTGTCAGTGATGAGGTATTCAGGCCCTTGACAAAAGCCTTTCATCCTTAACAATGCTAAATTATGTGACCAGTGTTAGTAATACGACTCTAGGGTGTGATGTGTGCTGTGGTTACTAAAATTTGCTTGTCATATGGCTTAGAAGACTTTTATGGGCTAACAGTAGGGCTAATATTTTCAGCACTTGCTATGTGTCAGACACCAAGTTAGGTGTGTTTTAGAACTATAGTAGGATAACACCTACTGAGGGTGTTTTACCAGACAGATTGACTTGTAATAACTCATTTAACTCCTGAGCATATATTATCTCATTTAATCCTCATAATAATCAAATGAAAGAGGGACTAGTTATCCTCATTTTCTGGGCTTCCCCGGTGGCACAGTGGTAAAGAATCCACTGGCCAGTGCAGGAGACCCGGGTTCAGTCCTGGGTGGGGAAGACCCTCTGGAGGAGGAAATGGCAGCCCACTCCAGTATTCTCGCCTGGAGAATCTCATGGACAGAGAAAACTGGTGGGCTACAGCCCATGGGGGTCACAAAACCATGACTGAACAGATTCTCATTTTACAGATGAGAATACTGGAATCTAGAGGGTTAGATGACTTGCTTTGGGTCACACGACTAGATAATGAGTGACAGAGATAGTAGTCCTACTTCAGTCTGCTTCAAAGCCTGTACACATAACCACTTTGCAATAATCCTATATTGTGAGCTGAAAAATAAGTGTCTCTCAGCAGAAGATTGTGTTCTAGGTGTATAGGTCTGTCAGATTTAGCTAATAAAAATATAGGACAGGACATAGTTATGTTAAACAATTATCTGTTATTTATCTGAAATTCATGCTTAGCTGGGCTTCCTGTGTTTCATCTGGCAACCCTGTCTGTGCGGCACATTATGAGAACATGTATTCTCTCTTTCTGGTTTTCCTGTTCACCACCACAGTCATACTGGTAGCTCCCTGGGCCTTACGTAGTTCTATAAAGTGCTTAGCTCAGTGTCTGCAGCAGAGCCAAGCTCAGAGCCAGGAAGCAAGATAGGAACTCAGGAAGCTTCCAAAGAACCTGTGTGACCTCCTTAGCCATTTGTAAATTTGGGCATGTATGTAAGTTCAGGACTTTTGGATAGGTTGGTCTGTGAACTGCCCTACTGGAAGTGGTGGGCTGGTAACTACTGGCTCTGCAGGGAAAGAGCCTATTTGTGGTGTTTGTAAGTCTCATGGTGTGACTATTTCTACCTTGGCTGATTTGTGATGCCAACATGGTGTCATTGAACTCAGAATTGGGAAGGAATGTGCTCTGAGGAGCCCCATGCAAACTAGTCCCAGCCCATCTCTGTTCCAATCTTATTTCATATGTAGGCACATCAAGCCTACAAAACAGTGAAAGGTTTAAGGAAAATATCTACCACCATCATGTTTCTTAAATTACAACAGGTAAAAATTAAAAGAGAATTTCCTACTTGGGGTGATACTGAATTGTTCAGACTTTTTCTACACTTCGAGTCAAACTGAAGTCTAGAGTTCTGCTTTCATTCTATATTTACAAGGCAGCAGTCAATCATCTGATAATGAATTTTCAACACTCTCACATTCTTTATTCTGAAGAAAGGCTGTGTTTCCAGACCAGCATGTCTATTGCACTTTTGATGCTAAGCCTCCCTGCAGTATATAGTGGGAGTGATTTTTTTCCCCAAAAATGTTCACTGTGTCACATATTTCTGAGCTAGCATATTGAACAGATGTATCTGTGGGTTGCAAGAGTCTGTGGGGGAATTTTATATTCGTGTTTGATTGAGAAGTCTGTGTACAGCCAGTTTGACCCTCCAAATTTAGATCCAGCCCGTTGTGGCTCCCCTGGGAGATGAAGTGCCTGCTACTGCTGCTAAGTCGCTTCAGTCGTGTCCGACTCTGTGTGACCCTATAGATGGCAGCCCACCAGGCTCCCCCATCCCTGGGATTCTCCAGGCAAGGACACTGGAGTGGGTTGCCATTTCCTTCTCCAATGCACGAAAGTGAAAAGTGAAAGTGAATGAAGTCCAGTGGTAGTTAAAAGCATGGGCTTTGGAGCAAGGCAGTCTTGGGTGACCACTTTCCAATTGTATGACCTTGGGGAAGAACTTCAGTTTTTTCATTTGAAAAAGAGGGCTAATAACGTTACCTCTTTCTCTGGAAGGTCTCTACATGTGAAATACCTGAAAGATAAAAAGCACACACAAAAAAAGTACTAACTCTTGGTGGTATTGATGCTACTATAACTCCTGTCTTCATTGCAGTTACTCTCACTGCTCATTAGCCACAGGCTGTGTGGCTAATTCTACAGAAAATGTTTCCATTCATTTTTTTTCCAACAAAATCATATATAAATTTAACATAAAATTCTAATTTGCCATAGTCTTCCTGTATTATGGGAATATCTCTGAATCTATGTAATTTCAGAAGGGAAAAATAAATCAGTTGTTAGGGTTTCCTGAGTCTGGAAGAAACCTACCCAGCAGTGATTCACTTATCTGGGAATAGCCTCTGGCAAACTGTAAAGTTTATCATCTGTGCCCCTCTGATTGTTTTTTGTGGTCCTCTCATTAGTATCTAATCATTCATATACCCATCAAAATACAGTTTTTCAAAGGTTAAAGTCATGGTTCTCATTCATCATGATTCTCATTCAAGCATAGAAATGAACATAATGTCAAAAATTCATTAACTTGTTACTGAAGGAACCAGTGAGATAATAAGGTTGCTTCCAAGAGCATTTGAATAAATGGATATTTATAGGGATTTGGGGGGGGCTGTTCCTATTTGTTTGTTTCTTTAAATAATGTGAGCATAACATTGCTAGGAGGCGCAAAACTGGTTATTGTCCTACAGGGCAATAAATCTATAACCTTTGGGGTTATTTTTTCTACTAAACAAATTTGTATGTTTACATGTAATGTCTGGGTGCTAGTCATATTTTAAATAGCAAAATCAAGAACAGATGCATTCTTCCAGAGAATTAAATAATCCTTGGGGAAGCCCATGTAACAGTGTCTTAGCATGATATTAAAAATTTATGCTATGCCTCTGTGCCTTATTTTCAAATAATGGATAATTTTTCTTAACATATCTACCCATTTATTTATTCAGTAAACCTTTATTAATATCTATGTGCTGCAGGGATATAGAAGTAAAGACACAGTCCCTGTCCTTAAGGAATTCATAACCCAACAGGGGGAGACAGCACTCAAAATAAAAATTACAATATGAAGTGACAGACATATTGTTTTATATATAGACGCAAGGCCCCATCATTAACAGAGGTCGCTCACTCCCTAGCTGTATATCATGTCAGCTCATCCACCATTTTCCCCACCTGTATATTAAAACACATCTCTTAGAGCCCAGCAGATGAATAATTCCTCTCTTAGATAATACATAGATAAAGGTATATATTAATAGGGACCCTCCGTCTCAACTCACACACATGACTGGTGTGTCATGTGGTAGTCTCAGGGCTGGTTGGGAAGAGACAGGATGAGCTGGAAAGAGGTGAAGACGGCTTTCCTGTTGCTGCTAACATTACTGAATATGGATGACCCAGACACAACTACTAGTTACGCAGCCTCTGTATTTCAGAAATACTCCCTTAAAGATATACTTATTTCCAAGTTAATGGAGCAGGGGAGAGCTTTCTTAACATTTACTTTAGAATTCTAGAATTTAGTTATAATATGGCAGACTGTGTTTCCTGCGAGTGGGTGCCAGAGACTGTCTGAGGTCACCTCACTCGCCCTTAAATGAGAGTTGACCTGGGTGACTTTAGTTTCACCTGCCCTGCTCTTGTCAGGGGCCATGTTTCCCCCTGTCACCATGGTCACCAGCATCCCAGCAATCTGAGAACACACAGTGATTTTTGTATCTCTGCTTTTAATTCTCCTAGCAGAGCCACCTAGAGTAGGAGGCCTGTATTTCAGCTCTCTGTCTTTATGAAGTCAATTCATTCAATAGCTAATAAGCGATTTTTAATGTAAAGAACTTAAGTGGAAGCTGTGGATCATGGACAAAGAATAACACCCTTTTCCCAGGACCCCATAGTTAATGAGAAAGACAGAAATGTGGAAGCAATTCTAAAGCAGTGATTGTTAACCTGGGCTGCACATTGGGATCACCTGGGGAACTCTTGAAACCTCCCAATGCCCAGGCTGCACCCCAGAGCAGTTAAACCGGAATCCCTAGAGAAGGACCCTGGCATCAGCATTTCGTAAAGCTCCCTGGGAACATCCAGCATGGCTCTAAAGCAGAACAAACTGGGAAAAGGAGTAACAAAATGCTCTATGAAAGAGGGAACCACAGCCATTCTGCATAAGTTAACGTTCTCATCCACCGGGTGACTACATTTCAGCCCATGAATGCGGAAAATGTAACTTCTCATTGTAACCACAGGAAAAATGTAGGTAAGTTTGATTGTAGGGCATTTAGAGACTGTATGGTCTGGGCAGTATGGTCTGCAGAAAACTATACCTCTAAGAGTCTCTTGGACTAGAAGGAGATCCAACCAGTCCATCCTAAAGGAGATCAATCCTGAGTGTTCATTGGAAGGGCTGATGTTGAAGCTGAAACTCCAATACTTTGGCCACCTGATGCTAAGAGCTGACTCATTGGAAAAGACCCTGATGCTGGGAAAGATTGAGGGCAGGAGGAGAAGGGGACGACAGAGGATGAGATGGTTGGATGGCATCACCGACTCAATGGACATAAGTTTGGGTGAGCTCCGGGAGTTGGTGATGGACAGGGAGGCCTGGCGTGCTGCAGCCCATGGGGTCACAAAGAGTCGGACACAGCTGAGCAGCTGAACTGAAGGGGAAAAGGGCCCCCAAAAGGTCAGCCCTAGAAGGATGACCCCCAAGTTATTCCACATGCTGTCTCTCTCCCTTGGAATGTTTGGGACTTTTTTTTTTTTTTTTTCTTTTGTAAACCCTTGTCTTCCTGAAGAAGGAACCTTCATCCTCCAGGTCCCTAGCTCACACCTTAGTCTCCTCTGTGAAGCCTTTCCTTTCTTTCCCTTTTCCAAGCACAGTTGGGTCCCTGTTTTTCTCTGCCACTTAGCTCCTTATCTGTCAATTTTATTATTATAGAATTTAGTTATAATATGGCAGACAGCTTACTTATACATTTACCCTTTTACTGGCCTGCCTTTTCGTTGGTTTTCCTAGCCCCTAGCATAGTTTCTTGGTGTACTGAATGAGTAAACAGAGGTGCAGCACTTTTAGGTCCAGTCAGAAAAGTCACGCCGTCAGTCAGGTGGGACCTGGACTCCACAGCCCCTCAGGCTGTCGTGTCCCACTTTTTCTTATTTGGCCACACCCCACAGCTTGTGGGATCTTGGTTCCCTGGTGAGGGATCAAACATGCTTCCCCTGCAGTGGAAGTGTGGAGTCCTAACCACTGGATCACGAGGGAAGCCCCTCCCTTGTCCCGTTTCCAGGAGGGTATGTGTGTGTGGGTGGGGGGTGTGTGTATGGTGATTTTGCATTTCATCTGCAGAGTTTTGCTCTGAGAGGAAGAAAAAGCAGAAGGAAGTTCAGAGGCTTCCAAGTGTGTGTGGAACTACGGGAAAGTGCCCGTGCCACCAGCTCCTGTTCTGTTTCGGCCACAGGCCTTCCCCGACAAATTCAGAACAGCTCTTTCTCTCTGGGAATGTTGCTTGTCTCCTGTATTTTTAAGCTTTCAGTTCAGTTCAGTCGCTCAGTCGTGTCCGACTCTGCGACCCCATGGACTGCAGCACACCAGGCTTCCCTGTCCATCACCAACTCCCGGAGTTTACTCAAACTCATGTCCATCTAGTCGGTGATGCCATCCAACCATCTCATCCTCTGTCATCCCCTCCTCCTCCTGCCTTCAATCTTTCCCAGCATCTGGGTCTTTTCCAAAGAGTCAGTTCTTCGTATCAGGTGGCCAAAGTATTGGAGTTTCAGCTTCAGTATCAGTCCTTTTAAACTTTAAATCTTTTTTAAAAAATTTAGGTTTTTTTTCTTTTTTCAATGTTGTAGGTTTTACACACATAAAGGTGAAAGGATGATTTTGATTTTGTAAGGATGACACACATGCATTACAGATTTTCAAGGACAGTGCTAATTTTAGATCCGATGCCTGTTTTCAGACTGTGTCCTAATTTTTTATATGGAAAGTATGCTTGGTAGTCTTACGACTTACTGTCAACCAGCCAGGCATGCTTAAAGGTCTTTTAATTATTAAAATAATCATTTACCTTATATTTCTCTTTAAGAAATTAAGTAGGGTTGCTTCATGGACAAAAAAAGCCTTGAAGGGAACATGGACCTGGCCATTTGTACATCACCCTGAGCTTCAGACTCTTGTTGGATGGGGTTTCTTGGTGAGGACAATATATATTAACATCCTCTCCCTACCACAGATCACTGCAAATATCCTTCAAGACAAAATGGGTCGTTAGGAACTGTGCTTTGACCCCACAGAAACATTGTTTTGTGAGGTGTAGTGACAGCCGCCCCCGGGGAAGGGCAAGAGGCAGAGCCTGTTGCTGGGGCGCCCTCCTCTGTGCCCCAGCCCTGGTTATCATGGCTTCAGTTGCTGTACTTTCTGCTTACTAGATTCAGACCAAATTAAACCTTAAAGATGACTGCAGCCAAAGTCACCTCAATTTTAATTGAATGGCTCGCAATGATACAGTGTTTTCCCGTGTTAAAAAGTGTAACTTTTTTCCCCTAGCTGAATAGTAGTAAGAAAAAGTTAAAATAAAGGCTGGGTAAAGTTAGAGTTGATTGCTCGTAATTATCTGAATGCCAGAAGGTTTCTAGCAACCTGGTTTTACATTCATTAGGGGACATCTTGTCCATTCTCAGTCAGTGTCATTTTATGAAACAGTTACAACAGTAGCATCAAATATGTCATCGATAGGTGGCACATCATCTTTTGGGGAAAAACAGGCTGTGTTTTTGTGTCATTAAATGGGGAGCTACTTCTGGCTCACCTGAAAGTGTTACTTTTGCTCCATGTACTTCCACGATGCTTCTGTAATGGGAATTCTGCAGTAAGTGAGGGGTCCTTCCCAGTAGCCAGCCAGTCTGCATTCTGATTCCTGTTAGCTATTTACATAGCTGACGTCTGTGTTTCCATCTGCCCAAGTTTTCCTCCTTGCAGCCTCACTACTTTAGTGTTAGGACATTCATGAACTTCTCATATGCTTCCCAGAATTCCAGCAGTTCTTCGTTTGGGGGTAAACTCTAAAAGCGAGCTAGATCTGAGATCCCTACCCCTCTGCGATCCCCAACGCGTGAAGGGAACAAGGGTCAGTGAGGACTGGGGCTTGCTGTGCATTCCACCACATTTGACGAAGGTCAGGAGAGAGGGGAGGCCAGGGAGACCCTGAGCTGGGCTCAGCTGAAACAGCCCTAAAATGAAAGAGAAACAGACCCAGAGCTTTTTCTGGCTAGTAGTCAGGTTTTCCTACCAACGCACAAGTCCTCCTTGACAAATGACAACTGACCTAAGCATCCTAAATCACTGTTAGCCTTAGGAATTAATCCCTGTAACACCGTTTTAACAGGAGACCTCATTCTTCTTTCCTTATCCAGAACTAAGAGGGGAAAAATGAATATGGTTTTTGCTCACAGAATGGATAACAGCAAGCCACCATTGGTTGTTCCTACACCGCTGGTGCCTCTTCACAACCACAGCTGCGCAGAGACGGCCGCCCCTCTGCTGAGCCGAGACCTGACGGAGCCCTCCCCAGAGCACAGCTGGAGGAGCAACGGAACAGAGCTGCAGTATGGGCCGAGCCCTGGGGAGGTGGCCGCAGCCAGCGTTTTCTTTGGGGCCCTGTGGCTGCTCTCTGTCTGTGGCAATTCCCTGGTGTGTCTGGTCATCCACCGCAGCAGGAGGACCCAGTCCACCACCAATTACTTTGTGGTGTCCCTGGCGTGCGCGGACCTCCTGGTCAGCGTGGCCAGCACGCCTTTCGTCCTGCTGCAGTTCTCTGCTGGCCGCTGGGCCCTGGGCAGCGCCACGTGCAGGGCCGTGCGCTACTTTCAGTATCTCACGCCGGGAGTCCAGATCTATGTGCTCCTGTCCATCTGCATAGACCGGTTCTACACCATCGTCTACCCACTGAGCTTCAAGGTGTCCAGAGAGAAAGCCAAGAAGATGATCGCCGCGCCTGGATCTTCGAGGCGACCTTTGTGACCCCCGTGTTCTTCTTCTACGGCTCCAGCTGGGACCACCACTGCAACTACTTCCTTCCCTCCTCTTGGGAAGGAACCGCCTATACTGTCATCCATTTCTTGGTGAGCTTTGTGATCCCATGCACCCTCATAATCTTATTTTACCAGAAGGTCATAAAATACATTTGGAGAATCGGCACTGACGGCAGGACAGTGAGGCGGACCATGAACATTGTCCCAAGGACAAAAGTGAAAACAGTCAAGATGTTCCTCATTTTAAACCTGCTGTTTTTGCTCTCCTGGCTGCCTTTTCATGTCGCTCAGCTGTGGCACCCCCATGAGCGAGACTATAAGAAAAGTTCCCTTGTGTTCACTGCTATCACGTGGATATCCTTTAGTTCCTCAGCCTCTAAACCTACTCTGTATTCCATTTATAATGCCAATTTTAGGAGAGGCATGAAAGAGACTTTCTGCATGTCCTCGATGAAGTGTTACCGAAGCAATGCCTATACTATCACAACCAGTTCAAGAATGGCCAAAAAAAACTACGTCGGCATCTCAGAAATCCCTCCATCGGCCAAAACTATAACCAAAGACTCAATCTATGATTCGTTTGACAGGGAAGCCAAGGAAAAAAAGCTTGCTTGGCCCATTAATTCAAATCCGCCAAATACTTTTGTCTGATTTCTCAGAATTCTTTCAATTATTATGCACCAGAGGTTAAAAATTTAACTATAAAAACAAGCTATTTATGTATTTTTTCAATCAATTTTCTGAGGGAAATGTTTTACTATGTACAATGCATTCGCTATTGATTTTAGTTTTTGTCTTTTTTTAATTTAGTTGCTTTTTGTTTTAGAGGAAGCTTTTCACCTTGAGCTTATTTATGGTCAACAGTCCCTTTACTATATTAGTCACATGCATTAAAAAAAAAAAAAAAAAGAATGCTTTCTGACTTTTTCTTTACTATTAGGTCCAAAAAGCATAAACGGTCTGATTGATGATTTAACCTGATTTATTGTTTTCCTTTTTCTCCTCCCTACTGAATTTTTGTTAACTATAGGCTTCTGTTCCAAATCCAATCTCCTGTGTGACACATTTCAGAGACTTGTATTTCTTCTGCTGAGCAACATTTAGGAAGTGTTAATATTTTATATGTTTTTACATTACCTTCTGTCCAGATCTGTTAATGGAGAGCACTCCATATGTTGGAATATACTAGAATTTGCCTGGGTAGCCTTCTGTGATTGAATTTTAATGAAGATGCTTAGGGAAAGAAAGCTTATTGGTTGGCCTAATTTCCGTCTCTTTCTGTCTCATTCTCATTCGCTCTTAAAACCAGCTGATGATGCCTTGAAGCGTTTGAAGTTGACGTGCTGTTTTCCTCACATCCAGGCCCATCTAGGCTGTGTCTGGGATGCTTACCTCCCTTCTGAGTCAAATTCAAGCAATGCGCAGGGAACCTCTCTGGGCAAGCCCAGAAACTGCCAAAGGGAGTCATGCAGATGCCGTTTCTCTGCCCTCTGCCGTTCAGGCAGACACCTTCAGCTGCCTGGCGTGGCCCCCAGACTCTGGGACAGCAAGGGCAAGGAGCAGTTTTTTCTTTCTCCTGAACATGTAGACATGAGGCCGTTTCTCCAGCCAGTACGTCCTGTCCCTCATCTCGCTCTCAGGAGCGAGATCATACCCTCGCCAAGCTCACACTCTTCTGTAGCCGAAGTAACTTGAGATTTTCTTCTCTGGTTGTCGGGTCTCCATTATTTCAAATCCAGGACGAGCACATTTTAAAAATGTTTTCTTTAAACAATAACAGGTTTACAAACAAGATTGGTGTGCATTTTCACACCCTAGTTAACAAGAATTGCACATATCAGTAGTTCAGCAACTTTACCTGCATTGTCTCATGTTATCCTCTTAAAAAGTCTGTGATGTTCTTATAATCATCTCTGTTTTCTAGATGAGGAAATTGGACCTCAGTGTTATGGGGCTTGCTTAAGTCAGAGTGTGGCTGAACTGGTTTTCACACTCAGTCCCCTAGCGCAGGTCTGTGGCTCTTTCCTTGACATGACAGGTGTCTCTCTAGGGAACACTTGAGCAGTCAAGCCCATCCAGACCTCTGTGGGCCTAACAGCTGCTGCCTGGGTGGAAATCTGAGGTCTAGGAGGGCATGATGTTCTCAACAGGAGAACCTAGAAATTTGGTGAGCTGGCCCCCACCTTTTCCTTGGCTGTGGCTGGGTTCCTGGGCTTGTGGTGCTGAACATCTGAGATTAGAAACAAACTGGTTTGTCCTGTCTCGCAGACACAGGGAAACAAAACACAATTGGGCTTGGTTTTGGGGGGCAAAGAATGAGAACAATAAAATATTCTAACTACAAAACATAGAGCTGATGTTTTCAAGTGGAGGTGCTGCCTTCGATCAACTAGGTCAAAAGATAAAAAGAATACCTTGTATTTTTTCTTCCTTTTCTGTCTCCTCCACATATGATATTCAAAAATGACAAAGTGAGTCAGAACTTGATGTCACTTGGCCCTTGACTTTTATGATTCATAGTTGTTAAAAAATAGAAGAGACCCTGCAGTACTTTTATCTATTTTTAAAAGTCAAATTGTAAAAAAATAAAATTTGATTTACTTCAATTTTATTTCTGTATATGTTTTTGGTCTCGGTTAAGCTGAAAATGACTAGATGATTACTAAACTCTATTCTGTCTTTAATGTTCTGTGAGTTACTCCACTGGGTGGAAATTCAGTGACAGGATCTTATGCAAAGTCTTACTGAGATTAGTTTTTTAGAAAAAAATCCCCCCAAATAATAACAAGTAGAGTTAATCAAATCACAAAAGGAAGAGCTCTAAAGTCTCAAGACCTATGATAATTCAGCTATATTTTCTCACCATGTTGTTAAGCCACTGTACTTTTTTAGTTTAATATTTAGGATTCCTGTTGTCTCACTTGATCCTGAATTTGGAGGAAACTGGGTGTAATATACAGATTAATAAAGATTTTCATAAATCCCAGCAACACAAGGGCTTCCCAGGTGGCACTAGTGGTAAAGAACTACCTGCCAGTGCAGACTTAAGAGACGCAGGTTCGATCCCTGGATTGGGCATGGCATCCCTCTCCAGTATTCTTGCCTGGAGAATCCTATGGACAGAGGAACCTGGAGGGCTACAGTCCATAGAGTCACAGAGAGTGGGACACAAATGAAGCAACTTAGCATGCACGCACTCAGCAATACAAGAACAACATTCACCATAACTCAGATTTACCTGCCAAGCACGTCACAGGGAGGCAGGCTATTGTGGGGAGTAAGAAAATGACACCAGTCTCCTTACCAGGCACATGATGAGTGGATATGGATTCATATGGCCTCAAATCAGGAATTCAAGAAAGCTAATGATGGGGAGCAAGGTTCTGAGGAGAGCAATTCCCTGGAGCCAATTCCAGGTGCCCATAAACTCAGAGAAAGGGGCAGGGCTGCAGCCTTTGAGGTAGGATTCGGATTTCTCCTCCTAATCTTCAGTGAAAGTGGTAGTCCCACCAGCCTGCTGCTCCGAGTCCATCAGCTTTCCCATGGACCTTCCCTCACAGGTTTCCTCAGCGTGCCTGGAACCAGAGCTGGAGCTCTGGCCAGTGCTCTCAGCAAGGACAATTTTACCCATGGGGCCTCCACCAAGCATGTGGGGAGCAGAGTCAGTTGCCAGATAAGGTCAGCACTTCTGCCCCTCCTGGTGGGCATAGTGCCTCCATTCACCCTCCAGCCTTGCTGCCACCTGCCAAACTCGCTTTGAAACAACAGAAGCAAGATCTGTTAGAGCTTCTGGACCAGAGTCAGCTTCCAGGTTATGCTCCTCTTAAGAAAACCACATGTGAAAAAAAGCAAAGAATTAGACTTGTAGGGTAGAAGGAATGGGATGTTGGGAGACCTAACCCAACCCCCCAACCCCATTGTTTAGAAGAGAAAATTAAGTCCAAAAGAGGTTAAATTAGGGGGAAACTACAATGCCTTCTGCCAACCAGTCCAACATTCTTTAAATTCACCATCCTGCTGGCTGTGGCATGATGTGTTCATTGGAGAAAAAAAAAATCTTCACTGTGTTTGGGAAGAATATGAAGAGAATAAATAATTCCCCAGTGTTCAGTGAACCTGCTGATTCTCTGGAACAGAGGTGACCTTTGTGTGCTAAGTTGCTTTTGTCGTGTCCAGCTCTGTGTGATCCTATGGACTGTAGCCTGCTAGGCTCGTCTGTGGGGTTCTCCAGGCAAGAATACTGGAGTGGGTTGCCATGCCCTCCTCCTGGGGATCTTCCCAACCCAGGGATCGAACCCGCATCTCTTAACGTTTCCAGCATTGGCAGGTGGGTTCTTAGTACTAGCACCAACCTTAGAGAGCTGTGACTCAGTTCAGCTCAGTTGCTCAGTTGTGTCCGGCTCTGCGACCCCATGGACTGCAGCACACTAGGCTTCCCTATCCATCACCAACTCCCGGAGCCTACTCAAACTAATGTCTATTGCTTGCTGCTGCTGCTGCTAAGTCACTTTAGTCATGTCCAACTCTGTGTGACCCCATAGACGGCAGCCCACCAGGCTCCCCCGTCCCTGGGATTCTCCAGGCAAGAACACTGGAGTGGGTAGCCATTTCCTTCTCCAATGCATGAAAGTGAAAAGGAAAAGAGAAGTCGCTCAGTCACGTCCGACTCTTAGCGACCCCATGGACTGCAGTCCACCAGGCTCCTCCGTCCATGGGATTTTCCAGGCAAGAGTACTGGAGTGGGATGCCATTGCTTAAGGCCTTGGAAAACTTGGTCCCACCGTTTTACAGATTGACCACTTGGTGGCACTGTGGCCAGTGGGCAGAGCCCAGCAGCTCTTCACAGGACCCATCACTGGTGATTTTGGGGAAGTCCTCATCTCCTAGCAACAAAGCAGTAAGAATTGCTGAGCACCCAGAAGCAGCTGCAGATTAACTAATCAGTCAGTGTGTTCAAAATACAAAGCATCTAAACACTGCAGGAAATTCCAAACTAATTAATACCCTTTATAGGCGTGAAGTCTTGTCAAAATATTATTTTAAACTCATTTTACAAATGGCGGCATTTTCGAAACCTCATTGTCTCGCAGCTGCACCACCCACACTCACCAGGGGCCTCTCTCTTTTTTTTCTTTTATCATTTGCGAATTCATGGACCCCACAGCAGTGTAACCTAGACTTTCTCTAAAAGTAAATGTTCTTGTGTTCCTGGTAAGTAGGCAGTTACATTTATTTTAGGTTAAATTTATTTTCAGCCTGTCTCACTTCCCATAGATCCCTCTTTAATTTTTTGAGCCCCTACAATCTGGGCCATTCTGAACTTTTTGGTCAGCTGGATATTTCTGTTCAAAAGCTGTCTTCTCAGAAGACGCCTCCTTATTTTATTTTAATGGAAGTATAGTTGATTTATTGTGTTAGTTTCAGGTGTACAGTAAACTGGATATGTATATATTCTCTTTAAGATTCTTTTCCATTGTAGGATAAGTTATTGTAAGATATTGCATATATCTTACATATATATCAGCCATAGAGTAGGTCCTTATTGTTTTATATATAGTATTGTGTATCTGTTAATCCCAAATTCCTAATTTATCCCTCCTCATCCTTTCCCCTTTAGTAACATGAATTTGTTTTCTATGTCTGTGAATCTATTTCTGGTTTTCTTTTTTAACTTAAAAAATTTTTATTGATAATTCCATTTCACTTATTGGATTAAAGTCAGTTTGTTTATTTTACTTGTTTTATTAGTTTTTGTTGTAGTTCCTTTACAATGTTTTTATTTTATATTGGAGTATAGTTGATTTACAGTGTTGTGTTAGTTTCTGCTGTACAGCAAAGTGATTCACTTATACATACATTTATTCTGTTTCAGATTCTTTTCCCATATAGGTCATTACAGAATACTGAGTTCAGTTCCCTGTGCTATACAGTAGGACCTTGTTGTTTATCTATCTTATATATAGTAGTTTGCATCTGCTAGTCGCAAACTCAATGGCACCCCACTCCAGTACTCTTGCCTGGAAAATCCCATGGATGGAGGAGCCTGGTAGGTTGCAGTCCATGGGGTCCCTGAGAGTTGGACACGACTCAGTGATTCACTTTCACTTTTCACTTTCATGCATTGGAGAAGGAAATGGCAACCCACTCCAGTGTTCTTGCCTGGAGAATCCCAGGGACGGCGGAGCCTGGTGGGCTGCCGTCTGTGGGGTCGCACAGAGTTGGACACGACTGAAGTGACTTAGCAGCAGCAGCAGCAGTCCCAAACTCATTTATCCCACCCCATCCCACCATTCCCCTTTGGTAACCGTTAAAGTATGTTGTCTGAGTCTGCTTTTGTTTGTCAGTACATTCATTTGTATCTTTTTTTAGATTCTACATATAACTGTTATCATATGATAATTGTCTTTTTGTCTGACTTACTAGAAGCTTCTTTAAAAGTATTGCTTTAAATACTAATCAACCCTAATGAGTCATGGAATTAGGATTCATCTATAATTTGAAGAATGTGTGATTTTAGTTCTGCAGGAAAATGACCCCCAGAAATGCTGGGCTCTGGTGACGGGTGCATGTGTAATGTATCTGGCTTCAGGGTTGTGATGCCAGTCTGGAAGCTTGAGAACATCATCTGGTTTCAGCGGCAGGCAGTCGCTAGAGCAGTTCCAGCTATTTGCCCACAGCAGGTAGACATGAGATGAAGAGGGTTTTGAATGAATACTCTCTGTTCTGTTTTCCTGTGATCTCTCTCAAAGAACAGTCTCTTTAAGGAGACTGTGTTCTGCTAGTAGGACCCTGAGTGTGCTAGACACTTGGCTAGGATAGAGTAAAGAAAAGAAAGAAAGTGAAGTCGCTCAGTCGTGTCCGACTCTTTGCCACCCGTGGACTGTAGCCCACCAAGCTCCTCCGTCCATGGGATTCTCCATGGCTAGGATAACTGGGCAGCAAAAAGGTAGATGTGAAGAGTTGTAAGGTAGAGAGATTGGAGGGGCACACTGTGCCCCTTGTGTTCTTGAGAAGAACGGATTTATGGGCTGTTCATCAGTTCAGATTCATTTAAACTTCTGGGCTATCTGATTCTCCAGGCAGATGCACTGTACTTGAATGACCCTTTAAAAATTATAGAAATTGGGCACAGGACTCCAGTGACACCTCCAGACAGCAACATTTTCCTTAATCACAAGTATGATGGTTGTTTTCAAGGGCTCTTGAATCAGCTTCTGTGTGGAAGCTCAGGTTCTGCTTACCACCTATTAACCAGCAAATTATTCTCAAACCCCAGCATCTCTATTTTTAAAATGGGGTGAAATAAATGTCTACCTGTATTAGGGTTCTCTGGGAAAAACAGAACCGATAGGACATAGATGACAGATAGATGGATAGATGACAATATTTTAAGAAATTGGCTCTTGTGAGTAAGGGGGTTGGCAAGTTTGTATGGTGGGCCAGCAATCTGGAAAATCAGGTAGCTGCTGTAGTTTTGAGTTTGAAATCTGTAGGGCAGGCTATTAGGCAGAATTAATGCTACAACCTTGAGGCAGAATTTCTTCTTAGGGAAACCATTTTTTGCTCTTAAGGCCTTTAACCAATTCAGTTCAGTTCAGTTCAGTCGCTCAGTCGTGTCCGACTCTTTGCGACCCCATGAATTGCAGCACGCCAGGCTTCCCTGTCCATCTCCAACTCCCGGAGTTCACTCAGACTCACGTCCATTGAGTCCGTGATGCCATCCAGCCATCTCATCCTCGGTCGTCCCCTTCTCCTCCTGCCCCTAATCCCTCCCAGCATCAGGATCTTTTCCAATGAGTCAACTCTTTGCATGAGGTGGCCAAAGTACTGGAGCTTCAGTTTTAGCATCATTCCTTCCAAAGAAATCCCAGGGTTGATCTTCAGAATGGACTGGTTGGATCTCCTTGCAGTCCAAGGGACTCCCAAGAGTCTTCTCTAACACCACAGTTCAAAAGCATTTAGATAACCATATTATCAAAGATAATCTTAAGTCAATTGATTGCAGATCAAAGGGCAACTACAAAATACCTTCACTACAACACCTAGTGTGTGTGTGTGTTAGTCACTAACACCTAGATTACTGTTTAAGTAACTGAGTGCTCCAGCCTAATAGAATTGTAGTAATAAAATGAGCCCAATCCATGTCAATCATTCACTCAGTGCATTACTAAACACATGGGAAGCCTTCAAAAAAGGTTTTCTATTGTTATGTCAATTTAGTCATTGCTAACCCAATGGATGTTTCCATTTTCAAGTTATTTAGCACCTATTGCCATGTGCTAACTCTTGTAGAAACAGGTTTTTAATACCATTCTCAGATTGTGGCATTATTTTCCTTCTTTAGCTGTTTTTTTTTTTTTTTTTTTGGCCTTGCTAGGATTTTGCACACTGAAGGTGGAAAGAATTGGGAGAAGGAACTTGAATGGAAAGCAGGGAGGTGGCAGAGCTACTTCTATTCACTCACCCCAAAGGGGACTTTTTCCGCCACAGAACTATTTCTTAAGAAGGCACTTCTGTGTGTGCTCAGTCGTGTCTGACTTTTTGCAACCCCGTGGACTGTAGCCTTCCAGGTTCCTAAATCCATGGGAGTTTTCAGGCAAGAATACTGGAGTGGGTGGCCATTTCCTCCTCCTTCTGGACCCAGGGATAGAACCTGAGTATCCTGTGTCTCTTGCATTGCAGGCAGATTCTTTACCGCTGAGCCACCAGGGAAGCTCTATTTCTTAATAAATCATGGCCTAAATTCAGGATATGAGAACACTTGAGAATGTAGACTTTCATCATCATTCCTCAGTTGGGATTTCCACATATACAACAGAAAGAACTGATAGAGGGAAATTAGTTTCAACTGTTATTCATTGTAGTAGAATATGAAAAACCCATGAAACAGGACTTAAGTTGCTCTTGGCCATAGTTAATTGTAGGCAACTCTGTAGGTAAAAACATGTAACCATTGTATATTTTCAGTGGAATCGTAAGTGAATCACACTGTAATTAGAAAAACAAATTTAAATGAAATCAAGTGAAATTTAAGGTGTGTTTTTTTGTTGTTGTTGTTGTTTTTTAAGCTATTTGGTAACTGGAAAGGGCAAAAAAAAAAACACAATGAAAAGCCAGAGATTGAAACTTATCAACACCAATATTGTAAGGAACTTTTATTTGAAGAAAAATTTAAACCAGCTAAATGATTTGTGGCTTTTTTTTTTTTTAAAGAAAAGGTATTTGAGTATGTATACTATTGGAAGGACAAAGGGGAAAAATACTAAAAGAATATGTTTTGTGGTTTAAAGGAACTCTGAACCAAAACAGACCATATATTAAAACTCAGTGTAATTCCACAGACTAGGTAGAGATCTCTAGTAGCATCTGTTTCTGTTCTGTTTATCTGAGCTGTCACACCTTCTTGAAGGTGAAAGTGAGACTTTGCCCTTTGGCAGCCAAGATTGCCCACAGGCTGGATAGACCATAGGCTGGAGGCATTCATCACCTGGCCTCAGGGAACTGCTGATGATCTTAGTGTGATTGTCCCAACCTGGCTTACCCGTCCCAGAGTAAATTCCATAGACTAAAGTTGACTCTCCTGTCCCTAGTCATCCTCATAGGAGATTGAAGTATATTAACCAGAAGCTAATATATTCGTTTACAAGGGGGTATAGTCCTTTCCAATGACCAGAAAGCTTAGATGACTTATTCAGGGCACATTCTTACCAATTTTGGAATTATTGGGAACCTGGAAGTACAACTGTAAGTTGCTTGATGAATAAGGGATCTGAAAAAAGAGGAGTGTGGTCAGTTTTTGTTTACTGTTATTTTGAAAGATATTTGAAACTAGCCTATTTTTATAAACTGAGTATGAAATCTGCATTTCATATGGGAATAAATGAAAAACTTATATTAGTTATTATTGCATATGTCTGTGGCTCAGTTGCTAGTTGTGTCTGACTCTTTGCAGCCCCATGGATTGTAACCTGTCAGGCTCCTTTGTCCATGGGATTTTCCAGGCAAGAATACTAGGGTGGGTTGCCATTTCCTGCTCCAGGGGATTTTCCTGACTCAGGGATCGAACCTGCATCTCTTAGGTCTCCTTCATTGGCAGGTGGGTTCTTTACCACTAGTGCCACCTGGGAAGCTCCTATTAGTGCGTATTACCCCCAAATTTGGCAGATTAAAATAACAGACATTTTTAATCTCATAACTTCTTGGGTCAGGAGTCTGGACATAGCTTTGATTCCCAAGGTTGTCGTTTGATTCACAAGGCTGCAATCAGTGTTGGCCAGGGCTAGGGTCTCATCTGAATGTTCAATGGATGTAGACTCTTGCTTCCAAGCTCATGTAACTGATCTTGGAATTCAGTTCATTAAGGGCCTGAGATTTAAGGGACATCATTATTTACTTTTCATCATAAACCCTATAGCTTTTGTGAAATAAGTAAGCGTGGTCTTTATTCCATTGAAGTGACAAAATCCAGAGTTCACTATGGGCTTTTGGCCTGTTGATTCTACGCACAAGTAGAAATACCTGAACTATTATCCAAGACTACCTAGTGGAGGCGCGGGTGTCATCATTTCTAGTCTGCTGACTTGATTGGGTTTAGGGCTGTAAAGCGCTAGTCAGACATTATTTTCCTCTCAGGAAAGGGGCACTGAGGCACAGCAGGATTGAACTGGGCTCTGCTGGATCTCAGAAAATTTTTGCTGCTCAAATATATACCCTCCTGTAGAGTCAAAATAGTGCAAAGCCAGAGCTTATTGTCAAACTGCGGCCTAACCCTCAGCCCAGGAGCAGTGTCACAGTTGGTAAATTAGTTCTATCACTTTCACCCTAAGGCTTGCTTTAAGAAAGAATTCAGCTGACTTGCCTCCTAGTCATTTCCAGAATTCAGCTGGGTATCTCTCTGCAACCCAGAACAGTTTCTGAGTCACAACCATCATCCATCTTTCTTGTAAGCTGAATCTGATATGGACACCAAGCTGCCTACAGACTTACAGAGTCCTTTTAAGCTCCATGTGTCCTCCAGTCATGTAGTTTGGGGGCCTCAAATGTGCCTGCTCTGATCAGGGCCATTCCAGCCTACACCAGGCCTTTTTCAGTGGTGTGCTAAAAACCCACTGTCTGGCGGGGGAGGGAAATCCCTGATTTCTGTGGTGTTGATATTCCCATCATTATGGATTAAAAGCTGCCATCTGATATCATTCAGCATGCAGTAGGTGGCTGCTGCTGCTGCTAAGTCGCCTCAGTCGTGTCCGACTCTGTGCGACCCCACAGATGGCAGCCCACCAGGCTCCCCTGTCCCTGGGATTCTTCAGGCAAGAACACTGGAATGGGTTGCCATTTCCTTCTCCAATGCATTAAAGTGAAAAGGGAAAGTGAAGTTGCTTAGTCATGTCCGGCTCCTCCGTCCATGGGATTCTCCAGGCAAGAGTACTGGAGTGGGGTGTGTTAGATGCACGCTTGGCTTTCCTCTAGGGCCAGCAATACACCAGCTGCAGCACACAGTTGTTTTGCACATTTTATAAAAGGTACCCTCCAGGTGGAGAAATTAAGAAAGGTTCCTCTCTGGGCAGGCTACACCACCTGGTAAGCAATGGCAGGTACCCTTTCCTGCACATGTGGCTTATTGAAGGGAAGGTGATTTTAGGCCCATCACTTCTTCAACTGCGTGCCCTTGTGCAGTCCACATTCAGTAGCAGTCCTGGCTTCAATTCATGATACTCTGTGATTAAGTAAAGTGGATGGAATAAGGGAAAAATGAACCAGGTTACCTAGCAGCCTGAAAACCTGCTTTATGCAGATGATTACTGCCAGGTGGAACATTGTTTTTTTATATATTGTTTTATATATATTGTTTTTTATATATTGTTTTTTTTTTGTATAATCAGTTTAGTCGTTCAGTCGTGTCCAACTCTTTGCAACCCCATGGACTGCAGCACACCATGAAAGCTATTATTGCTAAAAAGAACCTCCAGCTACACCATTCCAGGGATAGACATAATGATATAACTAAAAAGGTTTCAGAAACATAGTATGTACAACACTACATATTTAGATTCTAGTCCATTAAATATGTTTATCTTTAACGAGTGACATTTTAACAACAGTCAAACCCAGGCACACTTAATGTAGTTCTTTACTAAAGAAGCAGTTTCTCATAACTCTATTTAGCCTATCAATTACTGTGGAAAGTCATCCCCTTTTTTACAGATGAGGAAACAGTCTGAGAGATTAATAATTCAAGGTGACTCAGAAAATGGATTCAAGACCAGTTCTGCCTAAATCTCTTTTTACTATGCTTATACAGACACACCCCAATACTATGAAACAGACAACCTGAGATAGCTGTGGTGAAGATATTTTATTTTTCATAAAAATATAATTGTACAATGCTCTTCAGAAAAAGGATGCCTTCAATGCCCCCAAATACCATGTGGTTTAGAAGTAAATTTCCTCTCTTTTAAAACTAAAAATGTAATTGATAATATGCAACTGATTTTCTGATATATCACATTTATGTTTTTCATTTTTATTAGCCTTTAACTAAAGTGAGCCCAGTTTAAATCTATACTTTTTATAATGAGTCAAATCAAGCCTATTACAATTCAAAGATGATAAAATAAAATGCTAAATGGTGATGCTGATAAATACTGTCAATTAGCTGGTAAAGAGTGATATGAATTTGCTGCAGCAAGATAAGATTCTGATTCATATATATTAGAAAGATTTTAGATAAAATAGAAAAAAATTTAAGAACATCAACTATATCCTAAAATTTGACCTAGTCATACTTATTCCATGTTTTACTCAGTTGTTCTAATACACAGCAGGTCTGTGCTAAATTAATGACAGAATATGACTGGCCTAAATACATAAATATATTTCCCTCCTTATCTTCCTTTGGGAAAAAGGAAAAGTGCTCTTGTCTACTCAGAGGGACCTAAGCTCATCCCCCCTCTTCTGTTCTCTTTCCGTCTGTCTGTTGTCCTTACAGGTAAGTAAGAGATGCCAGGATTTCAGCTTGCTGCCCCCTAACTGGAATGGGGCAAGAAATGCTCCAGCTGTCTTCATCAGTGACGTTTATTAACATGCTTCAGGGGGCCCAGGCGTGCAGCCTGCACAGTACCCAAAGCAATCGGAACAATCTTATTTAAGACCAACGAACTCTCTTGGTTGATCTACTGCAAGATACCAAATAGACCGGTTTCAGAATAAACTCAAATAAATTATAATTTACTTTCACCCAAAATTACACATCTCTACCTGAGGACAAAGTCAGTGCTCTTTCTTGTAAAGGGCATCAGGGGAACAGCTTAAAGGAGCCAGTAATTTAAAATCACAACCAGAGAAGAAACACTTGGAGCACAATGGAGACATTCCATGGAAGAGCCACATTCATTTGGAATGTTTGCTTTGAAAACAACTCTTCTGGGGAATTCAAAAGGTACTGAACAAAGCAACAGAGTTAAGTCTTGGGTTGTTTTGCAAAATAAAAATATACATTTGAGTAGACCAGATGGCAAAAACATAACCCATTACAATCTGAACACTGTATTTAAAACACTTATATTCTGAATATTAACAATCTATCTATATTTATGATCCAAAAAAGACATTAAATACTCTTAAACCCCTAGTCCTTCAGATCAGAGAGACCCAACAGACTGGGCTAGTGGTTTATCAGCTGTCACAAAGGACTGGACTTGGGATCTGAGTCTGTGACCTACACACAAGAGAGCTTTAGAACTCAGGGAGGCACTTAATTCCAACTCATGGCCTCAGAGAAGGGACGGAAGTAACTTGTCACCTGAAACTATGTGGTCCGTCTCATGTTCCACCTCACAGACAAGCTAGACTAGAATGCCTCCTCCTAAACTATTGTGTGACAAAACACATTTCATTTGGAAACCAAATGTTTGCTTCATCAGAGCAAAGAACAATTACAATTTAGCAGCAACGGAGACCACAACCTCCTTATTTAACTATGCGAAAGAAAAGAGAGAGTGTTAAAGTGTCTCAGTGGGGATGTCAAAAGATTCCCAGGTCTGAGTGTATCATATGAGTGTGATTCCTCAACCATCATTCCATTTGGTAGCCAGGAAGAAAGCAAAGGCAGCTGTGATGGGAATGGGAGAAAACGCCTCTGCCCTCACCCCTCCCACCAGGCCCTGACTGGCGGTGCTGGGTAAGACTCTGGCTCCAGCGCTTCACTGGGAGCGGAGGCAGGGCCAGGGCCGAACCGGATGCACACCCGCAGTGTATTTCTCTCTGGCTCAGAAACATTCACAAGGAAACTCAAGTCAGGGAAGAAACTACGTGTTCTGGTTATAGCTAAAGCCATTTGACCCAACAGCAATGTGTCCCTCGTTTGGTTCCGGGTCTCCTGAGGCAGAAACTCCCATCTCAGCAGCTAATTTCATCCCACTGTCTTTAGAAAAATTCTCCAAATTAGTTGACTACACAACGAAATGTGTGAGAACATTCATTCCTGCCATCCCTCATATACATATAGACACACATACAATAGAAACACATACATACATACATACTCTGGGTTGTCAAGATGATATATGCTGCTAAAATGCCTAACAGGTTATTTCTTGTTTCAAAATAAAAAGTTTGACTGATTATTCTCCAAGTATGGATCAGGCCCTAATAAACTTGTATAAATACAGTTTGAAAAGACAGCAATTAAAGTTTTAAATAGAAGCTATCTTAAGGACTTTCTTGATGGATTTTGTTAATGTGTACATTATTTAAAACAGGCATATCATTATGGATTACAAAAATAGAAATGTATATATTTGTTACTATATATTCACAGCTTATGCTGGAATGGCTCACAGGAGAAGTCATGGTTCATGCAGAAAATAAACATGACTCAAGTAAATATAAAGAAATCAGATTAGGTCCATAAAAGGCTGAGGACTTAGGAGTCAGTCATCAGCCCATTTGGTTTCTCTTTGTAGGGCAATCAAAAACATGAAAGGAAATGACACCCAAACACACATACAAATACAATTACATGAAGTACATAGAAAGAATATAAATTAACCAGTAAAGCAATGTGGAGTTGAGGTGCAAAAATACAATCTTCACTCACTCTTTCTTTTCTTGTGCTTTCAAGCATTGCAACGTGGCAATACCAACCAGAACGAGTCTGAATGTCTGTAAATTTTCTAAGTGTTGAAAATCAAAGCAAAATTCTTTGAGATCTATGATCACACATTTTGGTAGAAACTGCAGATTTACAGAGATGACTGAGCAGTAGGTAGTAAATGGAGCCAAGAAGCACAGTCTTCCTATTCATCCTCCATAGGGTCAGAATATTGGCTTCAGTCACTGACTCATCATTTTACATGATCTTCACCCTGAAAAGTAAAGTTAGCAATATAAGAATGTTGTTAAGAGGTTTGGTTAACCTGTTTTAAAACGAATTTTTTAAAATTTAGTATCTACAGGAAGACTATTTTTAAATATAGACTGAAAGAAAACTGAACTGAGTGGCTTTTTTCCCATTAATTCAATTTAGATTAAGGCAAATATTACTTTATATAATAAAAGTGATCAAAAAGCCAATCCTTCAATTTCATAAACAATTCTAAAAATAATTTTATTTATTTCTTTATTTTTGGCTATGCTGGGTCTATGTTTCTATAGCTGTGGTGGGCAGGGGCTGTTCTTTGTTGCAGTGCACGAGTCTCATCATGGTAGCTTCTCTTGGGGAGCATGGGCTCTGCGGAGGTTGGGCTTTACAACTGCAGCTCCTGGGCTCTAGTGCACAGGCTCAACAGTTACAGCCCAGAGGCTAAGTTACTCCACAGTACGTGGGCTCGTCTCAGATCAGGGATTGAACTCGTGTCTCAGATTCTTTACCAGTGAGCCACCAGAGAGGCTCTCATAACAATTTTTTTAAAGGATAAAAAATTTATAACATTTCTTTATAAAAAACAATCACAACGATGAAGAAATTAACACATGACACCTTCATTCTAAAATATAGCCTCATCAACAAATGGTGCTGAGACAATGGTATCTTCACATGCAAAGAATTAAGCTAGACTTCTGTCTTACACCACATAGAAATATTAACTCAACAGATCAATGATATGTAAGACCTAAAAGCATAATGCTCTTAGAAGAAAACGTTGGGGCAAATTTTCACGATCTTGGATTTGGCAGTGAATTGTTAGAATAGGTACCCAAAGCATGAACAACAAAATTAAAAATAGATAAAATGGACTTCCTCAAAATTAAAGTCTTTTGTACACCAAAGGACACTATCAAGAAAGTGAAAAGAAAACCTATAGTATAGGAGAAATACTGTAATCATATATCTGATAAAGGTCTAGAATCCAGAATATATAAAGAATTCTTACAACTCAACAACAAAATGAAAAACAACTCAGTTAAAACATGGGCAAGGGACATAAACAGATGCTTTTTTCAAAGATATACAAATGGCCAGCAAGCACATGAAAAGTTGCTCAGCATCATTAAGGAAAAATAGAAATCAAAACCACAATCAGATGCCACTTCACCAGGAAGACTACATTTTTCAAAAATGGAAAATAAAGAGTGTTGGCAAGATGCAGAGAAATGGGAAACTTCATATACTGTGGTGGTAATGTAAAATATTTCAGCTGCTGTGGGAAATAATTTGTAGTTCTTCTAAAAAATACAGAATTACCATATAACCTGGCAATTCCACTTCTGGTATACACCCAAAACAACTGAAAAGAGGCACTCAAATGTATACTTATACACGCATGTTTCTAGTATCACTGTTTGCAACACCCAAAGGTAGAAACAAATATCCATCAATGGATAAATGGATAAATAAATTGTGGTATACATGTATAAGAGAATATTATGCAGTCATAAAATGGAATGAGACACTGATACATGCTACAAAGTGGATGAACCTTGAAGATATTATGCTAGGTCATTCAAGAAGCCAGACACAAAAAAGTCACACACTGTATGAGTCCATTTATACAGAATATCCAAGAACAGGTAAATCCACAGAGACAGAAGGCAGATTCATAGTTACCAGGACCTGGAGGGAGGGTGATAGCGAGTAACCACTAATGAGTTCAGAGTTTTCTTTTGGGGCGATACAATGTTTTCTAAATAGATAGAGGTGGTTGCTGTACAACACTGAAAATCCCAAATGCCTCTCAACTGTTACTTTAGAATGATTAACTTTATGTTATGTGAATTTCTCCCTAACTAACTAAAAAAAAAATCTTTATGGTGATGGGCTACTGAAATAGATAGAGCCTGAGCTAGATGAGGACAGATTCTACCACTATAGCTGTGTGACCCTGGGCACCTTACCAAGCCCTGTACTATTTCTTTATCTATAAAATAAAAACTACAGTTATACTTAACACAGTGATTGGAGGAAATAATTAAGATAAATATAAGTGAAAGTACTTTGTAAATCAAAATAAAAATGAAAGGTATTGTTACTATTAACAATGGCCTGGGTTCAATCTCTTTGACTGGGAACTATGATCCCACAAGCTGTGCAGTGAGGCCAATAATAATAATAATAATAATGACAACTACTAGAATGGTACACTCTCATTTATCAACTAGCTCTACTTTTTAAAATTGCCACGAATTTATCAGCTGCTCTTTAAAGACCCCATGTATAACACACTTCAATATTTAGAATATAATGCCATTTCACTTGGTTGCCAGCGTATTACAAATGACATCGCCATTTTATTTTATTTGAAAACACACAGCAAGGGAAGCGGTCAACAGAAAGCCTGCTTTGAGTTACTCCTCTGAAGATAAACTCTCCCGTGTACCGTACTCACAGGAGTTGCTGTTAGCGTCTGTCTTCCCAGCTTTCATGTGCCTGCTTGAGTTCTGCTGAGATTTGCTCTGCTCTTCTCCAGTGAGTAGGGCCTTTATTTCAGAAGGGATTTTACCTTGGTCCATTGCCATGCACCACTGCTTGTACTGAAATATGTAAAATATAATTGAGTAAAATTCTACTAGTCAGGTAGAAAATCCTAGACAGAACAACTTCCATAACTAGAGGTCAAACTGGCTGCTGGGAACCCCACCTTCTACTGCATTCCTATTCATGACCTAGGACATGGATGAGGCCTGCTGTCTTCAGAAAGGAGAGTGAAAAACGACCACTGAATCTCCCTGTGATGCGCTGGAGTACTGCTAAGATGTAAAAGGCCCCTCTGGCTAAAATATCACCTCTCTGTGGAGTGCCACCGGAGAAGGCGATGGCACCTCACTCCAGTACTCTTGCCTGGAGAATCCCAGGGATGGGGGAGCCTGGTAGGCTGCAGTCCATGGGGTCGCTAAGAGTAGGACACGACTGAGCGACTTCACTTCACTTTTCACTTTCATGCATTGGAGAAGGAAATGGCAACTCACTCCAGTGTTCTTGCCTGGAGAATCCCAGGGACGGGGGAGCCTGGTGGGATGCCGTCTATGGGGTTGCAGAGTCAGACACGACTGAAGTGACTTAGCAGCAGCAGTAGAGTGCCATGCATCAAAATTCATCTCTTTGTGCTGACTGTCACGTTATTATTTCCACTCCTAAAGTAACTTTGTAATTTCCTTTCTCTAGTTCATAAATATTCACTAAACATCTACTTTCTACCAACTTTGGGGGTATAAAAGATTAATCAATCCAAAGATTATGTCCTCCAGTGGCTTACACTGCAGGAGGTAAAAAATAATTTATAAGTTAAATTCAGCATATTAAAAAAAGTCTCCTGAATAGTGTGCATTTGGACTTTCTCTATGCCCCAACTTGACCTTCTAAAAAGCTGGGGCAGCCTGTCCCCATGCTAACGATCATGTTAGTATTCTCTCTCTCTTTTCTAACCTATCACCTCCTCCCCTGAGCTTACAGTACTATCAAGGTTTCTGTTCTCTTAAATCTGAATGAATGAATAAAAGCAGGCCTAATAGTATTGTACAATGCATATTGTCACATATTGTTATACCGCTTTTTCCACTTAGCAATATACTGTGTCTTTCCATATCAGCACATACATGTGCACTGTGATTTTCATGGGCTGCAAAGCAGCCCAATATATGAATGGAGTGTAATTTATTTAACCAATCCCTGACTGTTGAACATTTGGGTTATTCTCCTTTTTGTCTCATATCATAAATAATCCCTTAGTGAAATAGTCACTTTCCGCTCCCACCAGGAACATATGAAAAATGAGTATTTCCCTATGTTCTAGCTAATAAATATTCTCTCTCATGCTCATCAACTGGATAGCTGAAAACTTGTATCTTCAGGTTTTAATACAATTTAGGTTGATTGTTTCATACATTTACTGACAGGCTTTCTTACCATTTCCAGTTCCTCTCTAAGAGCACAAATGGCTCTTTCCCGCTGGATACCAATTCTTCCAAATACTGATACCGCAGTTTTTTCCTGGCCCGGCATTCTCTTGCACTCTGCCGGCTCCTCTCGAGTTTTGCCTTCAAGTCAATTTTGGCTGGCTTTCGACCACGTTTGCCGGGCTTCTTCACTTTACCTCCAACCACCTTCAGCAAGAGAAAGAAGTAGTCATTTTTTTTCCCCTTAGTTCTGAGTCTAGGAAAGTGACTGTGGCTGCATATTAGCAAGGAAAACATTTTCAAATAAATAAATAGAGCCCACAGAACTAAGAAAGCATGATCCCATCAAATGCCTTATGGTTCTTTGCTTCATATTTTTTTTCTGATACTTTTCACACCAAGAATAGGGAAGAAACAGTGTACGTGCTCATTATTTCTTCTAAACTTTTTTCCATAGTAAACTTTACATAGCTTTATAGTAAACTTTGGGCTTCTCTGGTGGCACAGACAGTAAAGAATCCGCTAGCAATGTGGGAGATGTGGGTTCGATCTCTGGGTTGGGAAGATTCCCTGGAGGAGGGCATGGCAACCCACTTTGGTATTCTTGCCTGAAGAATTCCCATGGACAGAGGAGCCTGGCAGGCTATGGTCCATGGGGTTGCAAAGAGTCAGACATGACTGAGCAACTGAGCACACATTCATAGTATACTTTATGAACCATAAGCAGCTGGATAACAAACTGCCATTAAATATTTTGTTCACAAATTATTTGTATTAAGAAAGTCATAAGTAAACAAAAATCAGTATTGAAAATTGTAAGTTCAGTATGATCTCAATCTTACAAAACAATACATAGAAGAAAGGATCTTAACCAAAGGCCAGTGAGTTCTTCTCCGACACGTGTGATTAGAAAAAGCTTCTTTCTCATCTGTATTTTTAATTATTTTTAGTATTTATAATTAGAAAAATATAAAATTTCTATTTAAAATTGGGTATATATATAAATAAGTATGTATCCTAAGCATTTGGCTCTCAATTCCCTCTTCAAATTTGTTGAGCCCAAAGGAACACACGGAAGACCCTGACATTTTCAGGATAATTCTCCCCTGCCATTAGAAGTCTATAATTATAACCCTGGGACTGTCTCAGGAGATCCTGCATGCTCCCACTGGTGTCACAGACATCCTCTCAATACCCCTGCTATTCAGTTACCTGCACAGGCATGGTTTTTTGGTGACTGGCAAAGTAATCTAATCTTCTTCACTGTTTAGCTTTGGAGTTTCCCCAAGTTATTACACAAGACATAACTATGAGATAAAGGTAATGAATTTTAAAATACATGAACCTGAACTTATACATCAAATGAATTTCCTTTAAAGGAGTCACTTTGAAAGGTGTACATTTATTCCAATGAATAAGCTTTCTTGAAAGCTGCTTTTGGAGCCAGTTTCTTATAGGCCACGACACAATGCACCATATTACTTTCAAGTAATACATTATTCTTTAAATTACCAAGAATCTGATTGTCCACTTTGTTTATCCAATGAGGTTCCAAATGATGTCTAGTTCTTTCTGAAGATTACCCTCAGAGAATAAAAATGTCACAACTTCAGTATATTGAAAGGAATATTACTGAGGCATTAAAAGTTAAAGAGTAAGCCGCTCAGTCATGTCTAACTCTTTGCGACCCTGTGGACTGTAGCCCAGCAGGCTCCTCTGTCCATGGGATTCTCCAGGCAAGAATACTGGAGTGGGTTGCCATTTCCTTCTCCAGGGGATCTTCCCGACCCAGGGATCAAACCCAGGTCTCCCGCATTGCAGGCAGACGCTTTAAAGGCAATTTTAAACAAGATGAAAAACTCAAACACTGGCAAATCATTGAACTAAATGTAGAAGTCTTAACTAGGTAACAAAACTTAAAGGATCAATCTTCATTTGGATATTAAAATTCTGATTTGTTTGTATGCTTGAAATCACCATTAATACTTCAGTTCAGTTCAGTTCAGTCGCTCAGTTGTGTCCCACTCTTTGCAACCCCATGAATCGCAGCACGCCAGGCCTCCCTGTCCATCACCAACTCCTGGAGTTCACTCAG
>SJXQ01007835.1:0-15044 GCA_006408695.1 Aepyceros melampus
CGGGGTCGCAAAGAGTTGAACTCGACTGCGTGACTGAACTGACTGAACAGGGCTACCGTATAATCCATCAATTCCACTTCTGAGCATGCAACTAAAGAAAATGAAAACACTAACCTGAAAATATATATGCACCCCCAAGTTGGGCTTCCCTGGTGGCTAGATGGTAAAACGTCTGCCTGCAATGCAGGAGACCCAGGTTCAATCCCAGGGTTGGAAAGTTCCCCTGGAGAAGGCAATGGCACCCCACTCCAGTACTCTTGCCTGGAAAATCCCGGAGCCTGGTAGGCTACAGTCCATGGGGTTTCAGAGAGTCAGACACGACCGAGCGACCTCACTGTCACCCCCAAGTTAATTGCAGTGTCATTCATGGTAGCCCAGACATGGATGCAGCCTAGAGCCCAAGTATCTGTGGGTGGGTGAACAGGTGTAGAAAATGCAGGGTGCATATACAATGGAACATCATTCAGGCATAAAGGGAATGAAATCCTGCTACTTACAGCAACACTGGTGAAGCTTGAAGGCACTGTGTTTAGTAGAATAAGTCACAGCGAAGGGCGCTACTATACGATCTCACATATATATGAAATCTAAGAAAACAAATGAACAAAACTGACATACTCACAGATACAGTGAACAGATTTGTGGTTGCTAGAGGTGCGGTTGAGAAGTGGGCAGAATGGATAGAAATCTTCAAAAGGTACAAGGGTCCAGTTAAAAAACAATTGAGTCCCAAGAATACAATGTACAGTGAAGTTACTATAGTTAGTAATCCTGGGTTGTATGCTTGAACATTTCTGAGCAAGCAGATCTCATCACACACAAATCGTAACTATGTGTATTGATGACTTATTGTGACAGTCATTTCACAATATATGCAAATATGAATTCATTATATACATCTGAATATAATATATTATAGACCAATTCTATTTTAATATAAAGAAGAGAAAAAACTAACATGCTTTTAAAATTATGGAAGATAGATGACATTATTGTGCATTATTAAGTGATAAAAATAAGTTATATACTGTTTAATATGATTCAGTTTCTTCAACATGTCCACACATGTGTCAGGCATGTGCACATGTAACACACACTGAAAAAGCCACAAGAAGAGCACACACAAGTGTTAACAGGTGTTCTTTCTAAGGGGTACAATTCAGGCAATTTTAATTTTCTTTTTTTGTATCTAGTGACCACATACTAATTTGCTTTGGAAAAATGACCAAACATTTTAAAAAATCACATTACCTTAAGAAGGCTGCCTAAGTCTGAAATTATAAGAGATTTGCATTCAAAGACTAAAGGGAGAAATGCCTATTGATTCAAGAATTATTCACTCAATTCTGTGAGTCTGGTTATACTTTTTTTCATTGAGATGAAATTTACATAATATAAAAATAACTTTTTTTTTCCTGTGATGTGTCGCTTGCAGGATCTAAGTTCCCCAATCAGGGATTGAACCTGAGGCCTGGCAGTGAGAACGCCGAATCCTAACCACTGCACCTCCAGGAATTACCTATAATTAATCATTTAAAGTATATAATTCAGTGGCATTTAGAACATTGACATAATTGCACCACTATCACTACTCTTTAGTTCAAGACTATTTCATTAATCCCAAAGTAAACCTCATACCCATTTATCACTCCATCCCTGCTTCCTCCCAGGCCCTGCCTACCTCTAGGCAGCAGCCTGTCTCTGTTGCCTCTTCTGGATATTTTATATAAATACATAAAATGTATGACCCTTTGTGTCTGCCTTTTTAAACTAGGAGTGACATTCTTGAGCCTCATCCATTTTGTAGCACATCTCAGTACTTCATTCCTTTCTATGGCTGAGACATGTTTTATAGTATGAATACAATACTTTTTCTTTATTCATTCACCCTGGATAAATCTTGATAGACACGGGTTGTTTCCATCTTGTGACTGTTGTGAGTAAGGCATTCATGTGCAAAAAGACAACAAAAGAAATCTGTCAGTTACTACTAACTTGTTCATTCACTTATTCGTTCATTTCCTCATTTCATCTCTCTGTTAAATGTCAGCACCAGGTCCTGGTCTGCATGGAATTTGTCACTGAATTTTAAACTGTGAGATACAGGTAATAAGTGAAGAAAACAGCTTATGAGATGTCTCTCGTCCCATCCCGGCACCCCCAACCCATGGACACACACGTACTCATAGGAAACAGGACTTGAAGGCTGAAGAGGATTCAGAGACCTGGAGAGGAGAGATGACATTTCAGATCTGGAAACCACTCCCCCAGGGTAAGAAGGGCCTGGCTAGCCTGGGCCAAGACTGTGCAGGTGGTGGGAGACTGGGGTATTTGATGGGTGGTGAGAGCCTCTGTGCTGGACGTTGTGTCTTGCTCTTAGCTCCAATTCTCACTAGGCAATCAATGGGAGCCCAGAGGATGGGCCCCGCATCCCAGACCCCCTGGTGCACTGTGCTCAGGCAGACACACCTGGTCCCTGGCTGAGCCTCTCCAGGGCTCCCCCCTGGCTGGGGAGGGCAGCAAGTATCTTGGAAGCAAGTCACTCCTTAGGAGGAAGCATTAGAGGTTGCCCATCCTTTGCACAAACCATGGAGGCAATGAGAGAAGGGAGGTAGAAGAAGGGATATTTTTCAGTTCAGGACCCCTTGGGGAGAAGAGAGAGCTGGCATCTTGAATACCACCCCTCCTCTGAGAAACTGTGAGATACAGGTAATAAGTGAAGAAAACAGCTTATGAGATGTCTCTCGTCCCATCCCGGCACCCCCAACCCATGGACACACACGTACTCATAGGAAACAGGACTTCAAGGCTGAAGAGGATTCAGAGACCTGGAGAGGAGAGATGACATTTCAGATCTGGAAACCACTCCCCCAGGGTAAGAAGGGCCTGGCTAGCCTGGGCCAAGACTGTGCAGGTGGTGGGAGACTGGGGTATTTGATGGGTGGTGAGAGCCTCTGTGCTGGACGTTGTGTCTTGCTCTTAGCTCCAATTCTCACTAGGCAATCAATGGGAGCCCAGAGGATGGGCCCCGCATCCCAGACCCCCTGGTGCACTGTGCTCAGGCAGACACACCTGGTCCCTGGCTGAGCCTCTCCAGGGCTCCCCCCTGGCTGGGGAGGGCAGCAAGTATCTTGGAAGCAAGTCACTCCTTAGGAGGAAGCATTAGAGGTTGCCCATCCTTTGCACAAACCATGGAGGCAATGAGAGAAGGGAGGTAGAAGAAGGGATATTTTTCAGTTCAGGACCCCTTGGGGAGAAGAGAGAGCTGGCATCTTGAATACCACCCCTCCTCTGAGATCACTTCTAGGAGGCCTTCTCTAGCCCCAGCCCATTCATGTTGGAAGCTACTTTCTTTCTAAAAGACAGACAGATACTTGTCTCTTATCCTACAAAACCTGGGGATGTTATATATTCTTTTCAGCTTTAATGTTGTTCATTTCTTTCCTCTCCAATCAAAACACAAACTCCAGAAAGATAAAAGACCTCATTGATCCCCCATCGCCCTGGCCCAGGGCCATGGTGGTCTCCTCGTCTTGTCGCTGGTTCATCAAATTCTCCCTTCTTGCCAAAAAACCCAGATCTTCTCCTGTGGGGCAGCATTTCCAGAAAATTCCCTTAATAATCAATACATTTGGAAACCTCAAGAGAATTCAGCTGGTTGGGCCATCAGAAGGATATAACTTTATCTTGAAGACCAACCAAAAAAATAAAGCCTTGGCTCAATTCTTTGTCACTGTATGGTCGATATTCTTCTCATCTACAGATGATTAAACTGAAACTTACAACACTGTCATCAGTTCAAAACTATTTAACATTCTTCAGAGGCAACGTTTAATACGAATGAACAACAGTTAAGTTTTGGAGTGTGTGTACTCAGTCGCTTCTGACTCTTTGTGGGTTGTAGCCTGACAGATTCCTCTGTCCATGATATTCTCCAGGCAATAACAGAGTGAGTTGCCATTTTCTATCTAGGTGATTGTCCCAACTGTGGGATCAAACCCACGTCTCCTATGTCTCCTACATGAGTGTACTAAGTCACTTCAGTCGTGTGCAACCCAGTGGCCCAGAGCCTGCCAGGCTCCTCTGTCCATGGCATTCTCCCAGCAAGAATACAGGAGAGGGTGCTGTGCCCTCCTCCAGGGGGTCTTTCTGACCCAGAGATCCAACCTCATCTCTTAAATCTCCTTCACTGGCAGTCAGGTTTTTTATCACTAGCACCACTTGGTAAGCCCAATGAGTTCTGGAGCAGGGAGCTCCAAATACCAGTCATTCACTCACTGTTTGTACATTCTTGGGGTGGTTGGGGTCAGAAGATCCTAGGGGAGGGATCAGCACAGGTGGTTATGGAGCTGGGGACTTGGGCAAGCCAGTCTTTGCCAACCAGTAAAGCCATGTTTTAGATGGACTGAAGATCTGGGGGAACCTCCCCTCTTGGGAAAACCATCTGCAAGGTTTCCACAGCAGAAGATTCAGAGTCTTGGAGTTGGTTACAATTCCAGTGCCCACCCCTTCCCACCAGGGCAAGCCCAGGGTCCCAGCTCTACCTGGATCCCCTTCTCTCCCCGGGGGCCTTCTCTCCCATCTTGTCCATCACGACCAGGCAAGCCACGCTCCAGAGGGCTACACACAACCAGGGTACAGCCACTGGCCTGTGTTTTCTGGGAATAGATCGTCATTTCTGCTCCCAGGGATCTCCAGGGCTGTGTGAGCAGGAGCAGCACGGAGGGAGGGAGCAGAAGCATGTCCTAGACGGAGGAGCAGAGAGAGGGGCCGCTCTTGGTCCAAGGACGAGGATCAGGGCTGGCCCAGCTCCTGGAGGGCAGGAGAAGCCCTTCCCCCATCTCCTCTCCCATCCTCTGGGGCCCAGAGCAGCAGAGCTCTGAAAGCAGTTCAGGGAAAGTTAGGATAAGGTCTGGCCAGGGAGGACATGAGCGGACCAGCCGGGCCTCTGCCCTGGTCTGCCAGCACATGAATCTACTCTCAGATGCTCTGTGTCATCCCCCTTTGGGCTTGGCATCCCTGCCAGGGGCACTGTGACCAGGATGGAGAATTCCTCACTGAGGCCATTGTCACACCAGGAGGGACTCACTGAGGGTCCTCGGGTGGGACCCTTCCCTCTCTGGGCCTCTTTATCCCTTTTTATGCCACTAAGTCCATTGCTTTACCTCTGACAATGCTGGCTTGTTTCCTCTCACGTGCTGCTCTGGACAGGCTAGGACTGGAGTCTGCAGTGCTATCTGAAACAAAAGCCAGAGTGATAATGCTTGGCAAGCCCTGTCCTGAGCACAGAATGGTGCGTGACTGCCTATTTTCCAGGATTTGTCATTCGTGGGCTCCACCAGGAAAGTTCCTGGCACACCTAGAGTCCTGCCCAGACTTCCTGAGAGGACTTGGGACAGGGGCCTCTTGGTAGAGAGGACGTGTAAGATAGGTGCCATCAGGGGTAAGCTGGCTTCAGAGAAGGAAAGCTCATGTCCAATAGAGCTTCTGGTTAGCATCAGAGAGGGACTCAGGAGCTAAGTGAGATCAGGGTGCAGGACGTGGGTCACTGCCGGTGTTGGGCTTCTTTTCTCTCTAGAGAGAAAGTGTAATGTTTAGAGCATAGAATAGAATCATGGGAGTTGCAGAGACCTGGATGAAAGCCCAAGGGACCTGTGCAAAGGACCGAGGGTTGCAAAGCAAGCTGAGGTAGTGGGAGGGAAGGGGTTTCCTGACCAGAGAAGTGCCTCCTTTCAAGAGGATGATGAATTGCATTTACCCTGGGGACTTCCAGACAATGGCATCAGAGATCTGGTTGTATGTCACATCCAACTCTCCTCCTCTCCCTGTCCTAGAACACATCTTCTAGCAAACAAAGGGAGCAGAGTGAAGAACACCCCTTATTGCCTCATTTGCTTTCACCACCAGCACTGAACCATCTAGAGTAGAAGATCTACATATACCCTGCCTTCTTCAACTACCCACATAGGTAGTTGAAGATATAGTAGATATTCACTGGATATCGGGGAAAAAAAGTAAGAGGCAAGGACAGAGATACTCACAGTTGCTTCCTGTAAGGGTCCAGAATGTCCAGGCAAGTTAAGAGTTCCTGGGTAAGCACTGGCTCTTTATATCTGCATTGTAACTTGACCCTCAGCCCCAGTTTCCTAAGAATTCTCTTCAGGAAGTAGGGTAATTTCCTTATTATTGACTTACTCAATTTCACCCCCACCTGAACCCAGGTGTCCACCTGCCTTCTGGACACGTGCCACTAATGTTGATAGGACTAAACACATATTAGAGTTCAAAAAGCACCCTCAGCCCAGGATTGCATCAGGACCTCCCCGCAGCCCTGAGAGGAAAGGGGCAGCGTCAGTGTCTGTGTTTCATGGATGTCTGGGAATCCAAGGTTCAGAGAAGACCAGCAAGCTGCTCAATGACCTAGAGCTCTTATGAATGCAGCCTGCCTCTGCAGAGTCCAAGAAACAGCACCCGCTGTGCCCACTTCTCTTCCACCTTCATCTCAACATTACTGCTCAGACACTAGGAAAGAGCTGGGAGCTGCTTGGCCAAACTGAGCAAAGTGGGGCAGGTGAAGGGCTGCTGAGGCAACAGCCTGGGGAGACAGCGCCTGGGGGAGCTGCCATCTGGCAGGGGTCACTCTCTTGCTTTCTGCTGTAGATCCAGGACAACTCTCCACTTGCCTCAAGATGGCTTTCCATGCTCTCTGTTCATCCCCTGCCCAACCCTCCTTCACTCACATGACTATCTAATCCTCTTAATTACAGGGTTTAACTGCAACTGCCTATATTTTTGCTGCCCCAGACACTGCTTTTCCTGGTAACTGATGAACAAACTGACGTCAACTCTCTGTTAGCCTGGAGGGTTCCTCCCTCAAGTGGTGAAGATTGCCTCCATGTCCTTCTTGCTCTCTGCTGAAAGTGGTAGGCTGTTGCGCTAGGACCTTTCTTTTCAGGACACATAAGATTTCGTATCTAATAAGCCATGGACATCTTTGTCCCTGTCTCCCAGCTCTTGCTTCGGTCTCAAGGCTGGGCATCAACAAGCATGCATACCTGCAGGGTCAAGCCCAACAAACGATGAGTCAGCCAGAAAGCTACAGAAAATCCCGTGAGTGCCGAGATGTTGGAGAATGAGGACAGAGAAGGGAAAGTTGTGGGGATAATCCTGGGGTTCATTCCCCTAGCTCGTGGGTTCCTGTGAGAGATATCTTTCTCTTCTATTAAACTGATGACATCCTATTAAGCTCAGAGGCTCTTCCAGTTTAAAAGTAGCAGCCTGGGCTTGTGCTTCATCTGACTGCCTGGGAGGGCTTGTGATACTGGCAAAACACAAGAGCCTTGCTGGTTTTATTGTTTTCTACAAAATACAAACGTACTGCTGACCCACCACCCCTAAACAATTACAGGCTTTAGGGAAACTAACTGGGACAGGCTTGTGAATTGGCCATGGTCGGTTTGGTTGGGACCTGTGGCAATGACGAAATAAAAAGAGTACCCTCTGGGCTTCTGGTCCCAGGTGTGGGAGGGCCAGAGCAGGGATATGGTGTCAAGAAACAAAGCTCTATGCAGCCTACCTGCTTTACAACAGGTGGAAGCTGTTACAGTGGGCCTACTCAAGTGCTGGGCAATGCAGAAAAACACTGCTTAGTGGCCATGAGGTTCAAGAATGGGCTGATGAAAATGCCATACCCTGGCATTGCCACCTGTCCTACAGCCCTAGTGCTGCTGGGCTAATAGAAGGACGAGTGGACTGAGTAAGCAACAATTGATACAGGAAACCCAATGTCTCAACTTGTGAACCAAGAGTCTAGCTTAAGTCACAGAGCTTGTCATTAAATATTCCAGGAGCAGTCACCAATGGACGTACCTACATTGTGTTAACCCAGAGCAAACTATTCAACATCATCGGAGTTCAATTGTTGACCACCCAAGTATCATTGCCAGCTAATGATCAGGAGAATAACTACTTTTTGCCCTTGCCACAGGTTTTACCCCCAAGGGAACATATTGCAAGTGGCTCTGGGACTGAAACTGGTATGGATGTCCCAGGTGTTTTGGGTTTGCAGCCCTGTGGGGATTAGGAACAAGGGACTTAAAGATTTCATCTGGGCCCACATAAAATAACTAAGAAATTAGTCTCAGGCCCCTACTAAAGAAAGGCACCATTATATTAACCTGGTGTTCTGTTATGCCCCATCCAGTGTTTGTTGACACTGGCTGAAGTGGACTCAGGTTGGACAGAGTAATGGTACTGCAGCCAGGACAAAAAACGTAGTCAGGGGTGTTATTATGTCGGAATGATGTGACTGCTTGTATTTTGCTTAATGGTCATGATCTTTCCTGCACTGAGTCTGTTAGACATCTTACATTTCATGTCTAGTCTGAGCGGTAAGGAATCTATTTGCAGACAGGGCAACAACGGTGACCTCACTCCAGAATGAACCTGATGGCTGGGTCTACAGTGATGCTGTTGTTGCCCTCAGGAATTCCATGAAAAATTGACCTGATAAATGCCTGTCTCCAAAGACTGCCTGCTCTTTGCATTCTCAATATTCACAGCTGTGGTTGTCTGTATTGCATTTGTGGTATCTGACTGTGGTGCACCTTTATATACCTGAGGCCGGGAATACTGTGGAAGAGGGTGGACCTAGATAGTAAGGGTCATAAGTCATACAGGTTATGTAGGGATGGAGTGTATGGTCAGCCCATGTGAGATGGCTCTTCTTTTGCTTTTTCTACACCTCCCTGCTTGACCAGTCCCTGCTCCATCACAGGACTACTCAATCCTATTTTATACATTGCTTAGTTAGTAACCACCTACATGCTGGCTACTGCCCTAGCTGCAGGTTTCCCTGGTAACAGATAAGGCCTACTGACATCAATTCCCCCTGTAAATGGTAGGGGGACACTTTGACACTTCTCCCCAGTGCCAAAAATTGCTGCCATTTCCTGGCTGCTATAAACATTGGCACATCACTCTAGGATAATGTGTTTTGAACATGTAAGATGCCCTGTCCAATAACCACTGATGTCTTTGATGCTATCTCTCCCTCTTGCTTCAGTCTCAAGGCAGGGCATATGCAAGGCACAAAGGCCTGTGAGGTCCAGCCCAACAGCAGTGGGCAGGTTGCTTTGGTTTTGGTCTCTGGGAACTGTCAGGGGAGGTCTGGCAGTGGTGCCTTCCACCAGAACATTTACAGACCCACTTCTGCTCTGTCCTGGGTGCTGAGCTCTTTGCTTCTAAAACCATAACAAGGGCAGGAAAAAGGAGACATGGCCATCGGAAGTAAGATTCCAGCTCTGTTTCCCCCCTGACCCGTCAGGCAGAGGGCAATGTTTCTGAGGTCAAATCTTGGGGGTTCGATTTATACGTTTCATCTGATCATTGTATCCTAGGTGCAAATTCAGAGCAACTGTGCACACCTGGCTAGGAGTGGCTTATCCATTGGTTGGCTGGAATGGAGGGCTCTTCATGTACTACTGGCTTTATTGTCCTTTCATTTCCTTAAAGTTGATGCCTTAGTAGTTCCCATTTGTTGATTCTTAGGTCAAATAGTGATCTGCCTTCTGTGCACTTCCCAGAGTGCTCAAGTCCTCAGGTATACAGGCATTCCTTAAAACATTTACCCCTCTGCTAAGAGCTGGGATCCAAATGAAAAATCTTTTCTGTGGCTCAGATGCCCTTCTTGGTTTAGGCACGAATTGAAATCCATGCCTTCAGTGCATGTGCCCACTTATATGACTATAAGCTCATCTCTCACAGACAGATGTTCAGACATAAGCAGCCACCAAGTCCAGATGAAAAGCACCTGAGTTAGAATCAACACTTCCTGCAGGCTATAACAGAAGCAGCACTTTTCTGATGAGACTGGATTTCCTTTCCCTCCATGCAGAGCAGAAGGGTCTTGCAAGCCAGTTGAAGCAGGATCATAGGTTTTTGGATACAAAATGACTCTTTCATTTGTATCCAAAGAGACTAACTGCTAAGTCTGCTAAGTTGCTTCAGTCATGTCCAACTCTGTGCAACCCCATAGATGGCAGCCCACTAGGCTCCCCTGTCCCTGGGATTCTCCAGGCAAGAACACTGGAGTGGGTTGCCATTTCCTTCTCCAATGAATGAAGGAGAAAAGTGAAAGTGAAGTCACTCAGTCATGTCTGACTCTTAGTGACCCCATGGACTGCAGCCTACCAGGCTCCTCCGTCCATGGGATTTTCCAGGCAAGAGTACTGGAGTGGGCTGCAATTGCCTTATCCAAAAGAAACTAAGATATACCGTAAATCACTATCTTCCTACCTTTTGGAGAACAGTTCTCATCTAGGTATAATTGTGTCTCAATCCCCACCAAGGATAAGGTCAAAAACCTGAGATGATTATGTTACTCCAAGGGGTAGGAGAGGGTGGATTTGGGGAAGGTGGATTTGGGGCCCTAGGGCCCTCAAGCACAAGATCCTGCTTACCTCTGTTTCATAATCACTTACTTCAGAACTTAGGAGAGAGGTGGTTCAGCATAGATGTATCTTAGAGATAAGGAATAAAGGAATAAATCACATGCCCACCCAGCCCAATCCCTAATTATTTTATGGACTTTCCTTCTTGACCATCCATTCAAATGAGCCTGTACCATTCAACCACTTAAGGCCACATGTATTCCCAAGGGATGATAATTAACTACTAGGATGTGAGAAATGCTGTCTCGTACATCCCAAAGGGAAGGAGGAGAATCGTGTCTTCTTGAGAGTTTCCAACAACATGAGAGACAACTCTACACATGGACTTCACCAGATGATAAATACCAAAATCAGATTGATTATATTCTTGGCAGCTGAAGATACAGAAGCTCTATAAAGTTAGAAAACAAGACCATGAACTGACTGTGGCTCAGATCATGAACTCCTTATTGCAAAATATAGACTTCATTGAAGAAAGTAGGGAAAACCACTCGACTATTCAGGTATGACACAAATCAACTCCCTTATAATTATACAGTGGAAGTGAAAATAGATTCAAGGGATTAGGTCTCATAGAGTGCCTGAAGAACTATGGATGGAGGTTCATAATATAGTACAAGAGGCAGTGATAAAAACCATCCCAAAAAGAAGAAATGCAAAAGGGCAAAACAGTTGTCTGAGGAAGCCTTGGAAAGAGCTGAGAAAAGAAGAGAAGCCAAAGGAGAAAAGGAAAGATTTACCATCTGAATGCAGAGTTGCAAAGAAGAGCAAAGAGAAATAAGAAAATCCTCCCACATGAACAATGCAAAGAAACAGAGGAAAACAACAGAGTAGGAAAGGCTAAAGATGTCTTCAAGAAAATTAGAGATTCATGTCGATGTGTAGCAAAATGAATACAGTATTGTAAAGCAAAACAAACTAAAAAAATAAAAATTAATTAAAAAAAAAAGAAAATTAGAGATACCATGGGAATATTTCATGAAAAGAAGGGTACAATAAAGGAAAGAAATGGTATGGATCTAACAAAAGCAGAAGACATTAGGAAGAATTGGCAAGAATACCCAGAAGAACTATATCAAAAAGATCATAATGACCCAGGTGTGATTACTCACCTAGAGCCAGACATCCTGGAATGCAAAGTCAGTTGGACCTTAGGAAGCATCATTGCAAACAAAGCTAGTGGAGGTGATGGAATTCCAGTTAAGCTATTTCAAATCCTAAGAGATGATGCTGTGAAAGTGCTGCACTCAATATGCTGCAAATTTGGAAAACTCAGCGGTGGCCACAGGACTGGAAAAGGTAATTTTCATTCCAATCCCAAAGAAAGGCAATGCCAAAGAGTGTTCAAACTACTTCAAAATTGCACTCATCTCACACTAGCAAATAACGCTCAAAATTCTCCAAGCCAGGTTTCCACAGTACATGAACCATGAATTTCCAGATGTTTAACCTGGATTTAGAAAAGGCAGAGGAATCAGAGATTAAATTGCCAACATCCATTGGATAATAGGAAAAACAAGCAAACTGAAGCATTACTTCTGCTTCACTGACTGCACTAAAGCTTCTACACAACAAATGAAACTATAAGCAAGGTAAAAGACAGCCTTCAGAATGGGAGAAAATAATAGCAAATGAAGCAACTGACAAAAAACTAATCTCAAAAATATACAGGCAACTCCTACAGCTCAATTCCAGAAAAATAAATGACCCAATCAAAAAATGGGCCAAAGAACTAAATAGACATTTTTCCGAAGAAGACATACGGATGACTAAGAAACACATGAAAAGATGCTCAACATCACTCATTATCAGAGAAATGCAAATCAAAACCACAATGAGGTACCATTTCACGTCAGTCACAATGGCTGCTATCCAAAAGTCTATGAGCAATAAATGCTGGAGAGGGTGTGGAGAAAAGGGAACCCTCTTACACTGTTGGTGGGAATGCAAATTAGTACAGCCACTATGGAGAACAGTGTGGAGATTCCTTAAAAAACTGGAAATAGAACTGCCTTATGACCCAGCAATCCCACTGCTGGGCATACACACTGGGGAAACCAGAATCGAAAGAGACACGTGTACCCCAATGTTCATCACAGCACTGTTTATAATAGCCAGGACATGGAAGCAACCTAGATGTCCTTCAGCAGATGAATGGATAAGAAAGCTGTGGTACATATACACAATGGAGTATTACTCAGCCATTAAAGAGAATACATTTGAATCAGTTCTAATGAGGTGGATGAAACTGGAGCCTATTATACAGAGTGAAGTAAGCCGAAAGAAAAACACCAATACAGTAAACTAACACATATATATGGAATTTAGAAAGATGGTAATGATAACCCTGTATGTGAGACAGCAAAAGAGACACAGATGTATAGAACAGTCTTTTGGACTCTGTGAGAGAGGGAGAGGGTGGGATGATTTGCAAGAATGACATGGAAACATGTATACTATCATGTAAGAAACAAATCGCCAGTCCAGGTTCAATACAGGATCCTTGGGGCTGGTGCACTGGGATGACCTGGAGGGATGGTACAGGGAGGGAGGAGGGAGAGAGGTTCAGGATGGGAAACGTGTGTATGCCTGTGGCAGATTCATGTTGATGTGTGGCAGAACCAATACAATATTGTAAAGTAAAAAAAATAAAATAAAATAAATGAAATAAAATTAAAAAAAAAAGAAGAGGTTGGTATAAAGGTACAAAGAACTCCCAACAACTGGTGGCCCAGTGGTTAGGATTCCTGGGTTTCACAGCTGTGGCCTGGGTTCAATTCCTGGTCAGGGAACTGAGATCCCATAAGCAACGTGGTAAAGCCAAAAAAAAGAAAAACAAGTTTTCTCCCCAGTGTACCCTCAGTTTGAAGTCCCTGTAACCCACAGCTTATTGGTTTCTTTCTTTTGTTTTTGGCCATGGAGCAAGGTATGAGGGATCCTAGATCCTGACCAGCAATGGAACCCATATCTCCTGCATTGCAAGCGGAAGTCTTAACCACTGGACCACCAGGGAAGCTCCTCCAAAGCTTATTGGGGGTACTATCTGTTCAGTTCAGTTGTTGCTCAGTTGTGTCTGACTCTTTGCGATCCCTTGGACTGCAGCACGCTGGGCTGCCCTGTCCCTCACCAACTCCCAGAGTCTACTCAAACTCATGCCCGTTGAGTTGGTGATGACATCCAACCATCTCATCTCTGTCATTCCCTTCTCATTCCGCCTTCAGTCTTTCCCAACATCAGGGTCTTTTCTAATGAGTCAGTTCTTCTCATCAGATGGCCTAAGTAAGCTGAGTTTCAGCTTCAGTATCAGTCCTTCCAATGAAGACCCAGGACTGATCTCCTTTAGGATGGACTGGTTGGATCTCCTTGCAGTCCAAGGGACTCTCAAGAGTCTTCTCCAACACCACAGTTCAAAAGCATCAATTCTTCAGTGCTCAGCTTTCTTTATAGTCCAACTCTCACATCCATCATGACTACTGGAAAAACCACAGCTTTGACTACATGGACCTTTGTTGGCAAAGCAATGTCTCTGCTTTTTAATATGCTGTCTAGGTGGGTCATAACTTTTGTTCCAAGCAGCAAGCATCTTTTAATTTCATAGCTGCAGTCACCATCTGCAGAGATTTTGGAGCCCATAAATATAAAGTCACCCACTGTTTCCACTCTTTCCCCATCTATTTGCCATGAAGTGATGGGGCCATATCTTAATTTTATCAATGTTGAGTTTTAAGCCAAATTTTTCACTCTCTTCTTTCACTTTCATCAAGATCTAGGTGGGTCATAACTTTTGTTCCAAGCAGCAAGCATCTTTTAATTTCATAGCTGCAGTCACCATCTGCAGAGATTTTGGAGCCCATAAATATAAAGTCACCCACTGTTTCCACTCTTTCCCCATCTATTTGCCATGAAGTGATGGGGCCATATCTTAATTTTATCAATGTTGAGTTTTAAGCCAAATTTTTCACTCTCTTCTTTCACTTTCATCAAGAGGCTCTTAAGTCCTTTGCTTTCAGCCATAAGTGTGGTGTCATCTGCATATCTGAGGTTATTGATATTTCTCCTGGCAGTCTTGATCCAGCTTGTGCTTCATCCAGTCCAGCATTTCATGTGATGTACTCTGCATGTAATTTAAATAAGCAGGGTGACAATATACAGCCTTGACAAAATCCTTTCCCAATCTGGAATCAGTCTGTTGTTCCATGTCCAGTTCTAACTGTTGTTTCTTGACTTACATACAGATTTCTCAGGAGGCAGGTCAGGTGGTCTGGGATTCCCATCTCTTTAAGAATTGGGTACTATAAAATTTCTTAAAAACATGAGCTCTAATATGTTGCTTTGCTTTACTTGTTAGTAGTCTGAATGCGATGGCACCCCACTCCAGTACTCTTGCCTGGAAAATCCCATGGACGGAGGAGCCTTGTGGGCTGCAGCCCATGGGGTCGCAAAGAGTCGGATGCACCTGAGCGACTTCACTTTCACGCATTGGAGATGGCAATGGCAACCCACTCCAGTGTTCGTGCCTGGAGAATCCCAGGGATGGTGGAGCCTGGTGGGCTGCCGTCTATGGGGTCGCACAGAGTCGGACACGACTGAAGC
>SJXQ01007836.1:0-26856 GCA_006408695.1 Aepyceros melampus
GTGAACTCCGGGAGTTGGTGATGGACAGGGAGGCCTGGCGTGCTGTGATTCATGGGGTTACAAAGAGTCGGACACGACTGAACTGAACTGATAAACACAAAATATCTCTATCAAAAATATCAATGGCAAAGTTTTATTGATTATATTTTATTTATATTTTCAAGCTGATATATTAATTATTTTCTGTAAGGTGTCATTTAATTATTTCATAACGCATATAATGTAGGTAATTATTATTAATATTATTATTTTGCAGAGTAGGAAGCCATGCTTATAGTGAATGAATGAGAAACTGACTACTATACAAATATCTGTCTCCAAAGTCTGGGAGGTTAAACACTGCACAATAATGAGTTGGTTCATCAAGTATGTATATCTGTGTGTGAGTTTGTGTGTGCAACATGGCTTTAACAACTGACTTCAACAAATTGTATTGAAATATATATGATTTAATATACAACAAATCTATGTCTAATCATTATATATAAACTTTATATGTGTAAATTGGGTATATATAAACATTTGTGTATTTTAAGATATGAACAGATACATACATGCAAAAAAAAGAGATGCTCAAAAACCAGGGATACTATCTCCTACATCTAACATTGACACAGTTTGATAATACATACATGCTAAGTCCTATTAGTTAGGAGCTGTGTCCAGCTCTTTGCGACCCTATGGACTGTAGCCCATCAGGCTTCTCTGTCCATGGGATTCTCCAGACAAGAATACTGGAGTAGGTTGCATTGGCCCTCCTCCAGGGCATCGTCCTTACCCAGGGATCAAACCCATGTCTATTATACCTCTTGTGTTGGCAGGCGTGTTCTTTATCATTAGTACTGACAAAATGACACAGTTTGATAAGACTGTGATTGAAAAGAAATGTACCAACCATTCAAAAAATGTGGATAAATAGCAACTTATATGCATTGCTCGTGGGAGTGTAAATCTGTATGATAACTGTGGAAAACAAATTGGGATTATCTTGTGAAGTGAGTATATGTATCCCAGGAATAAACTAGAAGATACCTTTGGAATTGTACAATGGAAATGATATATAAAATGTTCAAAGCAACACTGTAGATGATAAGGGAAGAAAATTGGAAGCATATTCAATATTAAGTGAGCAGAAAATAGTTAATCAAATATACTATATATTCATACAATGAAATATTATATAGTAGTGAAATTTAACATAATACAGGTTCATATTAAGACATGAATGGATTTCAATGAGACAACATTTAGTAACAAAACAAGCCATAGAAGATTACATTGAGAATCCTTTTCAATAAAAAAGTACGTAAATTTTAAAACCAAGTAAAGCTAAAATAGCTGACTCTTGATCAACACAGATATGAACTTTGTGGGTACATTTTATATGCACTTTTTTCAATAAATATGTGTTAAAATATTAAATGATCTGTAGTTGGTTGAATCTACAAAACACAAAACCACAGATGCAGAGGAAACCTATACAAAGGGCCAACTGTAAAGTTATACATGGATTTTCGACTGTGCAGAGAGTTGGCGATCCTAACTCCTGCTTTGCTCAAACACCAAGTATACTGTGTTTTGTTAAATACTTATACACACACACACACAGACACATGCATGTGGCAGATTAGTTATCTCAGGGGTAATGTTGAGGGAATTGGTTGCCTGGTTGGAGGAGTATATATAGGTCCATTGTAACATCTTGGTGATTTTAATTTATTGGGTTGCTTGATGGGCCTTGCCTATCTATTGTATTAGTAAAGCAAATAATAAATAAATAAATAATATAAAACAGAATAACAATGAAAAGAAAAAGTGAAAGTGTTAGTCTAGTTAAGACATATTCGCACAGATGTATGTTGCAAAAAATATGTTTGGAGAAAACACCAAAATTTGACTAGCTACAATGACTACCATTATAGTATCCCCTCAGAAGCTTATATTAAAGAAAAATTATGTTCTGAAAAGTACCAATAAAAAGCATGGAGTTAAAAAAACTGCAGTAAACAAAAATTTAAATACAGAGAATGAAAGACAAAAGGTACAAAGAAGCGTCTCGAAGTAGCTATGCCAATAGAGAAGTAAAATAGAATAAAGTTTTAAAAGTTATAAAACATGTTTCTCTTTAATCAAGAACTCAAAAGAATAATAAAATTTCAAAGGCTTTTAAGATAACAGATGGAGATAAAAAAACGAGCTGGCAAAACTGAAGATAGAAATGTGGAATAAAAATAAAATTATCACTAAAATGACTGCAGTACAATAAAATGAGGCACTCTTGTAAACATAGGCTGGAGGGATTGAGAATAATGAGCCTTTTTAATTGGAAAATAATGGAATTAAAATTATGTGAAGAAAATAAAATGTATTTGTCACAGGAAAAAGTAGAATTGACCTGACTGCTTGTAGTTCCTCACAAAAAGAAGTGAAGAAATGGGAGAGGAAAACAGGAAAAATGTTCCTTAAAGCAAAAGTTCTATAACAGAAATGAACAGAATTTTTAGATGAAAAGGACAGAACTTGAACAGACAACTGTAACATGCAATTTTAAATAGACCAGTACCATGAATGCTTCTGGAGTGTACAAATACAGAAATGATCCTAAGGATAGCCAGTGATTATCCCCCAAGAATCCCCAATGTAGAGGAAAGAGCTGATGAATTTTGAACATTTGTTTCATATAAAATTAATAATGCTAAAAGATATACTGAAGTATATTACATTTTTTGAATTTATCTGAGCAAAACTTGATTCTAATTGGGTGACACTAAATTGGAACTGATTGGGAGTTTCCACCCACAGAAACTTGGGAAAGACAGTCACCTTGTATCACAGGGAATGCTACTCAATACCGCTTTACCTGTATGGGGAAAATCTGAAAAAGAATAGATATATATACAGGTATAACTAAATCACTCTGCTCTACACCTGAAACAAACAGAAACATTTAAAATCAACTATACCACAATATACAGTAAAAACTTCATTTGAAAAATTAAATTAAAAAAAAAACCAATCAAACAAAGAAGCAAAGCAAGAAAGTCTCTTGGTTGATTGTCAGCAGGTTCAATTTCTAAATCTTGAGGCATTAGATTTTGTTTTGGTTACAGGCAGTTAAGACATTAAATTCACCTCAGTCTAAAGACCTCGTTGTTTAATTCAGCTATAGATTTTATCCAAATAGGTAACAACATATGCAAAAGGTATTTCCTGAGAAATAAAGAGTTGAGAATTCACTAGATCATAACTGGAGTAACCATTAAAGTAAAATTTTAATTCATTTGTCTGTTAACCTAATCTAAGTAGGGGTAGGGATGAGACTGTCAATATTACAGACATTGCAATTGTGAAAGAGTTGTTTTGTTTTTCAAAACCATGCATGTTCATGGCAGGACCTCATGGGAGCATATGAAGTGTCTGAAGAGGTAATTTTCTCTCCCTGCTCTAATGTTATTGTGGAGGAATAAGCCTGGAGCAACAATGAGACACTCATAGCAGCATATGTGGCTAAATGATTACACCTCTGTCAGAGAAAAATCAATAGCCACCCCTGCTCTCACTTCTGTAGGACCTCTAAGTAAGGCAGTCTGTACTTCCCTTCAAACCCACCCCTCAGCCCAGGGCAGGCCCCCCAAAATTACTCCTCCCTGGTTCTGAATCACCATAGTCATTCAATATATCTATAGATTATACTCCATATAAATTTACTACAAAATATGGACCCTATTCCCTCTGCTAAATGCTGCATCTTGTAACTTAGCTATTTTATGCCTAGAGGTTCATCCCTCATAATCCCCCTCACTTATTTTGCCCCTCCCTTTGTTCTCAGTATCTGTGAGTCCATTTCCATTTCTGTATATTTGTTCATTTGTTTTATTTTTTGGATTCAGCATATTAATGAAAACATATGGCATTTTTCTTTCTCTGTGTGATCTACTTCACTAAGCAAAATACTCTCCAGTTTCATATGCAGCATCACACATGGCAAAATTTCATTCTTTTCTATGGCTGAGTAATGTTCCATTGTATATATATACACCACAATTCTGCATCCATCCATCTGTTGATGGCCACTTAGGTTGCCTCTGATCTTGGCTATTGAGGGCTGACATATATCATCCCTAAATTTGTGGTGAAAAACTTTAGAAAAATCTGGTTGTTGGCATTATTCAGTAACACAGTAGCTTATATATTCCATAGAAAAGGAGCTTTGACATTCCAAGAATCCAAACATACATTTAGCTGAATATACCCTTTACATACTGACAAATGTGTTATAAATATGAATCAAGAGCGATCTATGTAGGAAATAGGATGAATAACAGTTTCTCTTCAACATATCTTATAAAGAACAAGTGTATTTAAGAAAGATATATGTCTGTTTACTCCTTTTTCCCTCTTGATTAGATATTGCTTCTGTTCTTAAAAACAACAAAGCAGAACACAACAAAAATTCTATTGACTCTACATTGTCAATAGGCTAAATTCCAAATCTACAGGATGGCAAAAGTGCTTCACAGTTGAAACTTCATTCTACCTTGCCAACTTCAGCTCACCCAAGTACTCAGTGACCTCCACAGGCCAAATGATTTGGCAGCTTTGAACTTTCATTTTCTAAAACAGGAATGTTTTAGGGGGCTGTTGTCAGGGGACAAAATATGAGTTTCAGCAAATGGTAGCTTCTATTCATCTGACAATTAATTATTTCCTCCTCTGAGGTGCTAAATGTAAATCACATGTGTGTGTAAATCACATACAAAAGAATCTTGTACTTATAACTTTTTACTATAAATTTATGCATCTATTTATGTATATACACACATACATAAATACTGTTTTTCCATTGACATTTAAAAAGCATGACATAGAGGAAAGAACTAAGTTTGGCAATCAAAAAGTCTTACTAGGCCCTCGTTTCTCCACTAACAACCATATCATTTCAAGCCAGTTACTCAAAGTATCTGAGCCTTGCTTCGTTCATGTTTTGATCAAGGATAAAGCCAGAATCCTAGGCAGACCTTTATTTGATGTTCATTAAATGTTAACAAATAACTGAAATGTAAAAGCATAACACTTCTGAAGTGTCTTGCATCTTCTTAAAATTAATTTGTTAAATGAAATTATTATGTATTATGAATACATAATTTGTATTTATGTACATTGATTACAAACAGAAATTGAACAATGACCAAAAAAATTCCTAAACCAAAGGAAAGAAACATAAACATGCAATCATTTATTTGTGTGCTCAATCATGTCTGATTCTTTGCAACTCCATGGCCTATAGCCTTCCAAGCTCCTTCGTCCATGGAATTTTCCAGGGAAGAATATTGGAGTGGGTTGCTATTTTGTTCTCCAGGGGATCTTCCCAACCTAGGGATGGAACCCCATGTCTCTTGCATCTCCTGCATTGGTCTGTGCCACCTGCGAAGCCCAATCATATATTTAACAAAAGATAAAATTTCCTATTTATGGTTTGGTAAATATTCTGCCTTTTTTTTTCTTTTAAATGAACATGTGTTTAAAACATATGTAATATATAATGTGGATGTAAAACCACAGAAAATTACTTTGAAAGCAATTATTATTCTGTGACATGCTTTCTTTTTTCTCACATGATACTGAATAAACATGTTTATATGGTTCTTCATTCAGCCTAGCAAATATATGCTGTGTGTGCCTGCTCAGTTGTGTCTGACTCTTAGAGATTCCATGGACTGTAGCCCACCAAACTCCTCCATCCATAGGATTTCCCAGGCAAGAATCCTGGAGTGCGTTGCCATCTTCTCCTCCAGAGGAACTTCCCAAACCAGGGATTGAATCCATGTCTTCTGCATTAGCAGGCAGATTCTTTACCACTGAGCCACCTTTGTCCTCTGTATGCCAGGTACATTTTTAGCCACCTGAGATAGGAAAGTGAATAAGATGATAGATAACACCTCCGCCCATTAATTATATAGAAGATAAGAGAGTTCCAAGTTCTACCAAATATAGTGCAGGAAAGAGTATTCATTTTTAAGTTTTTACTAAGTAAAGTTGATTATATAAATACATATAATGAATCTAATATAGTTCTGAAGGTGAAGGTGAAGTCGCTCAGTCGTGTCCGACTCTTTGCGACCCCGTGGACTGAATGTACTAGGTTTCTCTGTCCATGGGATTCTCTAGGCAAGAATACTGGAGTGGATTGCCATTTCCTTCTCCAGGGGATCTTCCCGACCCAGGGATCGAACCCGGGTCTCCCGCATTGGAGGCAGACGCTTTAACCTCTGAGCCAATAGTTCTAGTATACATATATTTTGCTTTGATTTTTTAAAAACGTTTCTGTAATAGATTCAGAGATCTAAATCTTCACATTGACTCAATATTATTTTATTAAGGTTTCTTTCTCTAAGTTACTTACTGACTGTATCTAAAATATATAAACCCAAATCATCATCCTCCAGAAAGTTTTTGCCTGTTTTTACAATCAGCTGCCAAGTGTTTGTGGCCCCATGTTATAAGCTCCTCAAAATAAATAACTGGCTACCAACAATTTTTGAGGGGCCAAGGAAAGGACAGAATATTATATTCAGGTTTACAAGATATCTATCACATATCTATTACTTAACAAAAATAAGTAAGTTCCCATGTAAATAATCACACACACACAAAAATTCAGACAAGTCTGTGCTTAACTTACCCACATTAGAAAACAGGCTTTCTTATTCTATGAGATGAACAAACTATACAACAAAATAAAAGCCAAAAAACATTTTCTAGCATTAAAGAAATATATTTTTGACTTTAGTGTTTATTTGACATATATATTGCTCATAGAGTAGATAAATGCTTTTTAGAAATATTCTGTATGGCCTAAATAGACCTGTTGGTAGTGTGTATACTGTGAAGAAAGCTGAGTGCTGAAGAACTGATGCTTTTGAACTGTGGTGTTGGAGAAGACTCTTGAGAGTCCCTTGGACTACAAGGAGATCCAACCAGTCCATTCTAAAGGAGATCAGTCCTGAGTGTTCTTTGGAAGGAATGATGCTAAAGCTGAAACTCCAATACTTTGGCCACCTCATGTGAAGAGTTGAATCATTGGAAAAGACTCTGATGCTGGGAGGGATTAGGGGCAGGAGGAGAAGGGGATGACAGAGGATGAGATGGCTGGAGGCATCACCAACTCGATGGACATGAGTTTGAGTGAACTCTGGGAGTTGGTGATGGACAGGGAGGCCTACTTGCTGCGATTCATGGGGTTGTAAACAGTAGGCCACGACTGAGCAACTGAACTGAACTGATACCATGGAATATTTCCAAACAGTTAGTGCAAGCGTCTTTTTGTTACTTTCTCGATGGACATGAGTTTGAGTGAACTCTGGGAGTTGGTGATGGACAGGGAGGCCTACTTGCTGCGATTCATGGGGTTGTAAACAGTAGGCCACGACTGAGCAACTGAACTGAACTGATACCATGGAATATTTCCAAACAGTTAGTGCAAGCGTCTTTTTGTTACTTGGAGTACTATATATTTCTATGCAGACTTTTTGAATAGCATTATTTCTCTTGAATGGGTACAATATTTACCATTCCAAGTGCTCAGTAATTAGAATAAATTTTCCTTTATTGCATTATTACATAGTTTCATGCAAAATTAGTGAATAGCAACAGTGTTTCCAGTGAATGCATGACATTCTTTATTATTGAATTTTAGAAAAGTGTTCAAGATGAAATTGATCACAAATTGATTCATCGACTTTTTACATTTGAGGAACAAACCAACCTTCCAACTTTAACTCTGTTGACTGAGCCAACAGAATGTTTAAAGACACTCCACATTGATGAGAAGTTAAAGATTTGGATCAATGGATGGAAATTAGACAAAGATGCTTTTAGAAAGTTTCTAAGTTATTATATTTGAAAGTATAATTATTGTGTTTTCTTTTGGTTATGCTTCTTCTGAACTATATGTGTTCTCTGTGTTTGTGTGTTTGTGTAGGTAAATTTTATTTCCAATACCGGGCAAGGATAAATGAAAGACGACTGAGAATTGAGTATAGAACGGCCTTTGGGACTCTGTGGGAGAGGGAGAGGGTGGGATGAGTTGGCAGAGTGGCAGTGTAACATGTGTGATGTCATAAGTGAAACAAATCGTCAGTCTAGGTTTGATGCAGGATACAGGATGCTTGGGACTGATGCACGGGGATAACCCAGAGAGAAGGTGTGGGCGGGAGGGGGGAGGTGGGGTTCGGGATTGGGAGTTCATGTACACTCGTGGCTGATTTATGTCAATGTATAGCAAAATGAATACAGTATTGTAAAGCAAAACAAACTAAAAAATAAAAATCAATTAAAAAAAGAGAATTGAGTGAAAAGAACTAAATAAAAAAATATATAAAACTGGAAAAATAATAGGAAATTAAAATAGTGAATGACTTTCAAATAAATTCAGAGCCTTTCTTCAAGTTTATGTTTGTGCAAAAGGCATTCTTTAAGATTACCTGAGGACTAAACTCATCTTGTTACCCAAAAACTTAAAACAGGAAAATCACCAGATTTACATTTTATTAATATTGTATTTTCAGTATTCCTTTGGCATTTTATTAAACTAAAATTTAAATGCATCCCTACTTCATTACATAAACTTCATTACATGTTTAACATTTTCTACATGTGGTTACTGCATTGGTTTTCCACAAAGAGATGGCTGAGCCTTAAATCAAGCAATTTCAGAGAACAAATTTTCTGTAATGGTTGATGGCACTTTATTAAAAACTATTTCACCTTTAAAAATGAAAGTAATGGATTAATTTAAAATATTATCTAGGGGAATAATTTAGTTTCCTAACTTTTTATATATTGCTATGCTTCTTAACTCAGTGGAGTTACGATTTAGTAATATTTATAAAGATCAGAGTAACAAAATGTCAATAAAAATGGAGGCAAAATGCATACATATCTATTAGGTGTATATCTAATGGTAGATTTGAATCTGACCTTTTTCCTGGCTGCATTTGTCGCATTAGTACACAGTATTATTGGTATTATTGATTCCCATACATCTACAATTCTTCCATAATACTTAGAGCAAATGGAAACTCTTATTGGTCATTATGATGATTTGAATAAAAATAGCTTTATAAAGACATAACAATGCTGAGATAAAGTATTCAATTGTCAGAGTACTCTATGGAAATAAAACGTTACCTAGAAATAACCCTTTCTTCTCATTATTTTATTTTATCCTGTTAAAAAGTGGCATTTTAGAGCAAAATAAACCCTAAATATATCAAAGAGTATGTTACTGTACCTCCCAGCCAGAACTGAGTTGCTAAGCTTCTCTCAGATATTGAACTAATGGAGCAAGTCCATGAACAGATTATTTTTACACAGTTGCATTTGAAAGCACAGTAAGACATGCTTTATCCTTGAGCATATTTTTGCTGTTGTTGTTTAGTCACTAAGTCATGTCCGACTCTTTTGTGACTCCATACACTGTAAGCCGCCAGGCTCCTCTGTCCATGGGATTCTCCAGGCAAGAATACTGGTGTGGTTGCCATTTCCTTCTCCAGGGGATCTTCCTGACCCAGGAATCGAAACTGCATTTCCTGCATTGCAAGTGGACTCCGTACCACTGAGTAACCTGGGAACCCCATCATAACTTTAGGAGCAGTAAAATATTTTCCAAGGAAATCTAGTATAGACCCATGTGCCAATTTACTGAAAGATATTTCTATAACCATAAAAATAATTACACTGAAGTTTATGGAGATACTCTCTGAGATCAAAGAAGCTTAATGAGCCTCATGCTGTGATTTAACAAAACACATCACAAAATTTAGGTACCAAACTAGGCTCATCATTAGAAACAAGGAAACTTGAAAAGTCATACTTGCATAATATCCTTTAGGTGACATATTCATTATTGCCTTGTAATATATGAATGCATCCTCTGTGCTCAATCCTGCAAGTTAAACTTCAATTTAGGAAGCAAGTATAGAAAGCAAAAACAAATTAAAATTTAAAAATATTTACCATAGCACCAAAAAGAGAAATTAATTACTTAGATATAAATCTAATGAACTAGACAAACTCTGTGTGCAGAAAAATACAAAATTGATGAAATAATCAGATGATCTAAATACATATGTATTCATGCATTCATGCTAGAAGACTCACTATTGTTAAGACACAATTTTCTCCAACTTGATGTTAATCATCACAAGAACCTAGATAAACTGGATGTTGAAAATGATACCTGGCCATTATGAAACTTTCCTGCTGCTGAGCCAACAGGCAGAAAAAGGCTTTTTCTGTTGGCTCAATGGTAAAGAGTCTGCTTGCCAATAAAGGAGACACAGATTGGATCCCTAGGTCAGGAAGATTCCGCTGGAGAAGAAAATGCCAACCCGCTTCAAAATTCTTGCCTGGAATAGTCATGGACAGAGGAGGCTGGTGGGCTGCAGCCCATGGCATCACAAAGGGCTGGACGTGACTGATCAACTGAGCAGTATCAATACTATTTTCTCATTATTGAGTTGCTTACACACAATAAGAGGGCTTAACATGTAACTTGAGAGACTTACTGGGATATCTATTACCAATTCTATAACTGGTAATTACCAGTTATAGGTAATTACCTATTATTAATTCTATTACCATTTATAGAATTTACCATTCTATAAATGGTAAATGTCAGTGAAGGCTTAGCAACACAAGAGAGACAGAATCCTTAGGAATTTAGACCTTTCAGGAACATTCTCTTTCCTCCAAACCCATCTAAAATACACCTTAGCATTTTGAGTGAAAAGTAAAAATTTTAGTCAAGTCTCTAACATTTTCCATATTCTATGCCAAGTTTAGAGTTGTCAAATCCATTGCTTTTTCCTTTTGTACACGTTCTCTACTGGGATTCTCTCAGAATCTTGTCCTATTAAACTCTTAATTACTATAGGAATAGGATATTAAATTAGTTATTCTCTATGAAGAGTATCCTAACTCTTGAAGCTAGGTCTTTAAAAGGTCTTTCTTTACAGTAGCCTGTACTTATTTTCTTCTTGTTGATAATTAATTATAATTAGCAAACTAAGATATTATAATTATAAATTAAATTATTTGCCACGATACTAGTGTGATGGGTCTCATATTTTTGTTCATACTCATTCATGCTTTTATTCTTTCATTAAATTAATAATTATTTATTGACCACTTCCTGTACTAATTAATTATGACATTGATATACATGTAATCTTGATCCCCAATTCTTTCAGTCCTACCCCTTAAATAATCTTAGAATCCATGCCTTTTCAGCACTCCTTTTCATGCTGATTCCTAGACCATGTCTTTATTAATAGTATCCATGTCTGCATAAATTAATGTTTCAAGTTTTCCACATTTTGACGACCAACTCCTATTTCCAACTTGTCCTTCCAAGATACAAACTCTAAAAGCCCATAATTCTTTTGTATCTATTATGCTTTTACCCTACTTTTATCGTGTACATTCTTACTTTCCTCTTTAACCCTTTTAAATTCCATGACCAGTCATGATAGTCACTCCTCTGCCATACTCCAAACTCTCATTCTTCTCTAGAAACTTAAATTGAATTAGGTCCTTTAATCCACATGGCCACATATAGTTAAGTATGTCTAGAGAAAAGCACATAACCCGAATGACTGATCTCTTGAAAAGCATGACCCTAAACCCCAGGGAGGCCCTAATTGCTTCATTTTCTAAGTTCTGTATATCCCTTATCTCCCAGATGGATATTTCATGCCTAATCTCTACTCATAACTTTATCATAAAATCTTCCATTTCATTCTCCTCTGAAATTCTCATCTACTATTAATTCTTTATGGTCTGAGCCATCAGGGAGTTCCCTCTATTATTAATACTTTTCTGACAAAGGAGAACTTGCACAGATTTTCACTATCTTTTCTAGCTAACAACCAGAATTTAGTCTATGGGGATTCCCAGGTGGCACTAGTGGTAAAGAACCCGTCTGCCAATGAAAGAGATGTAAGAGACTCAGGTTCCACCCCTGGGTTGGGACGATGCCCTGGAGAAGGAATTGACAACCCATTCCAGTATTCTTGCCTGGGAGATCCCATGGACAGAGGAACCTGGCAGGCTACAGTCCATGGGATCGCAAAGAGGGGGACAGAACTAGGCACACGTTTGCACACAGCATGCCCACATCCTAGCCTATACACTTAACATCTTCTCCTCTGATCAGAGGTACATTCTCCTTCCTGCTAAGACCAACATCTCAATTTATGTGCAAGATTCCATCCCCTGACAAATATCAAAGAATATTGCTTTAGAAGTTCTATCTTCTGAAACGTATGCCATTTTCTTCTCCAATGCATCTGTTCTAGCAGCATATAAATATGCCACTACTGACGTATTTCTTTCTTCCTCTTTTTTGTAAAGTTGTTCAATTGATTTATTTGATGGCTCTTCTCCCATTTGCTCATATATGCATTCCATATCTATTCTAATGATCAAGTTTTATGTGTCAACTTGACTATGTTGCAGCCTATGATTATTCAAACACTAATTTAAGTGTTGCTGTAGAGGTATTTTGTAGATATGATCAAAGTTAATTAGATAAAGGAGATTCTGCTAGGTAATCAGGATGAGATTAGTTAAATCAGAGGATATGTCTTAAAAGCATAGCTGAGAATTCCCAGTAAAAGAAGAAATTTCTGCCTACGGGTTACAGTTCAGGTCTTGTAGGAAAGTTCCCACCTGATCTCTCTAAAAGCCTACCTTATAAATTTAAGATTTGCTTAGTAAGCCCTCTGAATTGCCTATGGAAGCTCCTTGCAATAAATCCCTTACTGTATATCTCCTACTGATTCTATCTGTCATGTTGTACAATCACTGCTACACCCACTATTCTAACACAACTACTTTGAGAAAGTGGACCATGAGTTCAATGTAAATGTCAACAGTCCATTTCAGTCCTCATCTTGATTGTTCTATTAGTCTTATTTGTCATAGTCAATCTTACTTTTGATACAATTTATTCCCTCAGTCTTTGCAGACTCTCCTTCATTTGCTTGCTTAGATCAATAGTGCTTTTTTTTTTTTTTTTAATTTTAGCCATTCAAACCAAGATGGAATGGCATCTTGCTGTGGTTTTAATTGTAGTTTCCAAGTGCAAACGATTTTTAACTTCTTTAAATTTTTTTACCATATATATATGTATATACTTGTGAAAATATATTTTCATGTATTTTCCCTGTTTTATAACTTCATTCTTTTTCTTTATTTTTTCTTTTGAGTTTTAAAACTTCCTGATATATTCTGGACACTAGTGCTTTTTCAGCTGTGCTGTTTGCAAATATTTTTTCCAAGTCTGAATGGATATTGAATTTTATCAAGTGCTTTTGACTAATAAGATAATGTGATCTTTCTTCTTTTGTATTACACTGATTGATTTTAAAATAAAGTCAGCTTTGTTTATCTGGCATAAACCCTACTAGGTCATGGTATAATATTTTTTAAAACATTACTGAATTTTCATTGCTAATATTTGTTAAGGATTTTTATGTCTATATGCATGAACTATATGGTCTGTCTTCTTTTCACCATTCAGATGTTCTTTTTTTAATGTATAACCGCCAAGGTTGTAGGTTGCATTTAGTGGAAGAAATAAGGTAAAGTACATCTACTGTCTTCCCTTAGAAGCAGAAGTTCTGTTATAACATTTTGAATTTCTAAAAAAGTGTAGCAATTTATCTTTGATTTATGGAAGTAAATATCAAAGCTATAAAAATATTCCATTTATCTTTTATTCACCATCTCATTTACTCCAACCAATATGTTCTGAGAGATATTGCTATTACTATTTTGCATATTAAGAAAATGATGCCTATAAAGATTGCTCCACATCAAGTCAGTAGTAACTACAGGAGACAAAATTTAAATCTAGATATATTAACCTCTAAACCTGTTTTCTTTTTAAGCACAGCATCATACTACTTTTGTTATTTAAATTATGACTACATTTTAATTATGGCTCTTATATTTTAATCATAAAGTTAGCAAAAAGGATTAGTGGTTTTTTTCCCTAATATACATGAGAAGTTAATATATGTAAATGCAGATATTCTATAAAAAATCAGTTTAGGAACAAAAAATTTTAATACAAATATTAGTGTAATATAGTTGTCTTAGGGTCATGTTAACTAGTAAAATTAAGCTTATCTTGTTCTCCTAGAAATATATATATATATAATGCAATTGAATGCAAATGAGGTGATAGGATCTAGCATAAATCAAGCTTCAATTAGTAAATAAAGGTTACAATAAAGCTGTACTTTGTATTAATTTTTTTACAAAATTCATTTGTATTCTAACTAAAACATCATAACCTCCAATCATGATATATATTCTAATAATAGAATTTCACCTTTCAAAATGCAGTACTTTTCAATTACTCATGTTAATTATGTTTACTAAAAATGTCAGTGACCTTTACTGTCAATAAATTTTTTCAAATTCTTTTGGGTGATGAGGGTTATCATTTTCATTTTATAGGTCAAATCTATTTTTCAGTGTAAACAAAAATAATATAAGCCATTAGAATAAAACTCCTTAAAAATAAATTGTTAAAAACTGTTAGTTTCTCTTCCTCATATTTCTGCTTATCCTACAGAGTCAGTAACTTTGATAATTTATGGCCTTCCCAGATGGCACAGCAATAAAGAATCGGCCTATAATGCAGGAGACACAGGAGACATGGGTTCAGTCTCTAGGTGGGGAAGATCCCCTGGAGGAGGAAATGGCAACCCACTCCAGTATTCTTGCCTGGAAAATCCCATGGACAGAGGAGCCTGGAGGGCTACAGGCCATGGGGTTGCAAAGAGTGGGACAGGACTGAGGGACTGAGCATGCAATAGCGTTTTCTTACATATTTTTAAGAAATCACACTTTGATCTTAAATTTTCATTTTACTTTATTACTTTTTCTTTTACTACACATATTTAGCATTTTATAAGGTAGTTATCTTAACAAGAGGACGTATAGAGAAATAAATCCATGTCTCAAATCCATGCCATTATACAGTCTTAAACTAAAACCTGGTCATCCTAATTTAAAATTCACACATGATTTTAAATATGGCATATAGTAAAGCTATTTTTTGGAGAAGGCAATGGTAACCCAGTCCAGTACTCCTGCCTGGAAAATCCCATGGGCAGAGGTGCCTGGTAGGCTGCAGTCCATGGGGTCGCTAAGAGTGGGACACGACTGAGAGACTTCACTTTCACCTTTCACTTTCGTGCGTTGGAGAAGGAAATGGCACCCCACTCCAGTGTTCTTGCCTGGAGAATCCCAGGGACGGGGGAACCTGGTGGGCTGCCGTCTATGGGGTTGCACAGAGTCAGACACGACTGAAGAGACTTAGCAGCAGCAGCAGAGCTATTTTTAGAAAAGTAAAGATAATCTCATCTGACCATAATCTTNGTTGGGAATGAACAATAGAATGTTATGAAATAGAATCAGGATAATACACCAAAGGCTTAAAAGCATAAGAGCCAGCAATGAACAGGTAGAATCTAAAATGAAGACCACAATATCATTTATATTAGCATCTGAAAATGAAATATTTAGATATAACTCAAACAAAATAGACTTCCCAAGTAGCTCAGAAGAACCTGTCTGCCAGTTCAGGAGACACAGGAGACAGGCGTTTGATCCCTGGGTTGGGAAGATCCTCTGGAGAAGGAAATGGTAACCCCCTCCAGTATTCTTGCTTGGAAAATTCTATGGACAGAGAGGCCTTGCGGGCTGTAGTTTATGAGGTGGCAGAGTCAGACACAGCTGAGAGACTGAACATGTATGCTCACAAAAAAGATATGTACAAGATGTATATGAAGAAAACTGTGAAGAACAGAATTAGAGAAGTACAAAATAAATGGAAACATGTTCCATATACATGGATAGGAAGACTGAGTTTTCTTCCCTACTTGACCTAAAGATACAATACAACCCAATCACAATCATAATCAGTTATTTTGTGGAGATTGGAAAATTGATTCTAAAATTTATATGGAGAGGCAAAAGATGTAAAATGGCCAACACAATATTAAAGAATACAGTTGGAGGATTGGCTATGATTGAACTTCAAGATTAATTATAAAAATATAGTAATCCAAGAGAGTGTAGTATTGGCAAAAGAACAAACAAATAGATCAGTGGGAAAGAATAAAGATTCCAGAAATAAATTCCCACAAACATAGCCAATTGATCTTTGACAAAAGAGCAAAGGTAATACAATAGAGCAAAGATAGTCTCTTCAACAAATGGTCCTGGAATAATTGGGTCTCTTCATGCCAAAAGATCTTCCCTTGTAGCTCAGCGGGAAGGGAGAGGCAGGGGACCCGGATTAAATGCCTGGTTGGGAAGATCCCCTGGAGAAGGAAATGGCAACCCACTCCAGTATTCTTGACTGGAGAATCCCATGGACAAAGAAGCCTGGCAGGCTAAGTTCATGGGGTCATAAGAGTCAGACACGACTTAGAGACAAAATCACCACCATGCCAAAAATGAATCTAGACATAGATCTTACACCCTTCACAGAAATTAACTCAAAAGAGAACACAGACCTGAATGTAAAATTTTAAACTCCTGGAAGTTGTGCTCAGTTGTGTCAGACTCTGGGGCCCCCTGGACTGTGACCTGCCAGGCTCTTCTGTCCATGGAATTTTCCAGGGAAGAATACTGGAGTGGATTGCCATTTCCTTCTCCAGAGGATCTTCCCAACCCAGGGATCTAATCTATATCTCTACTGTCTCCTACACTGGCAGGCAGATTTTTTATCACTAGCTCCACCTAGGAAACACAGAAGAAAAGTTAGATGACTGGATACCGCAGTGACATTTTGGAGAGAGCATCAAAGGCATGATCACGCAAAAAATAATAAGCTGGACTTCATTAAAATTAAAAACATCACACTGTAAAAGAGAAGGAGAAGAGAAGTCACAAGCTAGGAGAAAAATTTCAAAAGTCATATCTGATTAAAAAAAACTGTTATTGAAAATGCAAAAATAATTCTTTAAACTCTATGGAAAGGGAGAAAAAAACGATTTAAACTGTTTTTGAAATTGTTAAAAAAATTTTAAGTGATCCAAAGACCATAAAACTCACCTCACCAAATGGAAAATGATATTGAATGGCAAATAATGCCATGGCAAATAATATTGAAAAAAGTTTCCATATCACAAGTCATCAGGGAAATGCAAATTAAAGCAAGAGTGAGATACTGCTACACATCTATAGCATGTGTGTGCTCAGTCCTGTCTGACTCTTTGAGACCTCATGGATTGTAGCCCACCAAGCTCCTTTGACCATGGAATTTTCCAAGCAAAGATACTGGAGTGGGTTGCCGTTTCCTCCTCCAGGGGATCTTCCTGACCCAGGTATCAAATCTGTGTCTCCTGCATTGGCAGGTGGATTCTTTACCACTGAGCAACCTGGGAAGCCCACACATCTATTAGAACGGCAGTGTCCATCGATCTGGAACACTGACAACAGCAAATGCTGGCAAGGATGTGCAGCGAGACGAACTGTCATTCATTCCTGATGGGAATGTAAAATGGTATGGCCACTTTGGAGGACAATCTGGGGGTTTCTAATAAAAGTAAGCATGCTCTTTCATGTTTGACATCCAAGAACCCCACCTGTTGCTTGAAAGAAGATGGGTTAATGCTGAAAACCATTTCCCTTGGTGCTCACCAGGGAACGAAATAGCAACCTCTGTAAAGTCTCTCTTTTCCAGTGACTAGTAATCTGAGCATTAATTTTAATCTACATGGGCAAAGCCTGTAGCCTGGGCATATGTACAGAAAGCCACAACAATGGCAAGTGAGATATGCCAGTCACTACTAAAGCTGTCACCGTATTTCCCCTCTGTGGGTCATCAGGGAGGGTCCGTGACACTCAGGTATATTTAAATTTCATATAGATAACAAATAATTTTAGAATAGATTTGTCCCCAAATATATTATGGATCACACTTACAAAAACAACCTTATGAAATTTAAATTTATCTCCCTAGTATGTTTTTATGTGTGCACCTATGTATTTATTTATGCTAAACCCATGCTTATGGGCCAAAATGCATTCTCTTTAACTAGCCTGACTGTAATTATTTCATTTTGTATATGTAGAGTAAATCATCGCATTGCACACAAAATGTATATAGTTGATTCTTAAACAACGTGGGGCCTGGGGGACTTACTGCTGCACAGTTGGAACTTCATGTATAACTGTATAGTCAGCCCTCTGTGTATGCAGTTGGTCCATATGCTGTGTTCCTCATATCTTAGGTTCGTATCCTCAGCTTCAATCAACCAGGTCATGTAGTACTGTCATATTTACTATTTGAAAAACTTCCATGTGTAATTGGCCCATGCAGTTCAAATTCATGTTGTTCAAGGGTCAATTGTACATACAATTCTTACTCAAAAAATGATATTATAAAAATGCATGATCAATTAGGGCATGGATTGAAACTCAATGTGACTGAGGGAAGGGAGTCTGGGAGAAAATAGAAAGGCTACATTGCTGACAGAATGTAGGAATATGTACTGTGGGGGTGTGTGTGCCAGTCGTGTCCAACTCTTTGAGACTACATGAACTGTAATCTGAAAGGCACCTCTGTCCATGGAATTTTCCAGGCAAGAATGCTGGAGTGGGTTGCCAAATCCTCCTCCAGGAAATATTCCTGATCCAGAACACATCTATAGCATGTGTGTGCTCAGTCCTGTCTGACTCTTTGAGACCTCATGGATTGTAGCCCACCAAGCTCCTTTGGCCATGGAATTTTCCAAGCAAAGATACTGGAGTGGGTTGCCATTTCCTCCTCCAGGGGATCTTCCTGACCCAGGTATCGAATCTGTATCTCCTGCATTGGCAGGTGGATTCTTTACCACTGAGCAACCTGGGAAGCCCACACATCTATTAGAATGGCAGTGTTCCATCGATCTGGAACACTGACAACAGCAAATGCTGGCAAGGATGTGCAGCGAGATGAACTCTCATTCATTGCTGATGGGAATGTAAAATGGTATGGCCACTTTGGAGGACAATCTGGGGGTTTCTAATAAAAGTAAGCATGCTCTTTCATGTTTGACATCCAAGAACCCCACCTGTTGCTTGAAAGAAGATGGGTTAATGCTGAAAACCATTTCCCTTGGTGCTCACCAGGGAACGAAATAGCAACCTCTGTAAAGTCTCTCTTTTCCAGTGACTAGTAATCTGAGCATTAATTTTAATCTACATGGGCAAAGCCTGTAGCCTGGGCATATGTATAGAAAGCCACAACAATAACTTTGGAGGACAATCTGGGGGTTTCTAATAAAAGTAAGCATGCTCTTTCATGTTTGACATCCAAGAACCCCACCTGTTGCTTGAAAGAAGATGGGTTAATGCTGAAAACCATTTCCCTTGGTGCTCACCAGGGAACGAAATAGCAACCTCTGTAAAGTCTCTCTTTTCCAGTGACTAGTAATCTGAGCATTAATTTTAATCTACATGGGCAAAGCCTGTAGCCTGGGCATATGTATAGAAAGCCACAACAATGGCAAGTGAGATATATCAGTCACTACTAAAGCTGTCACCTGTATTTCCCCTCTGTGGGTCATCAGGGAGGGTCCATGACACTCAGGTAAATTTAAATTTCATATAGATAACAAATAATTTTAGTATAGATTTGTCCCCAAATATATTATGGATCACACTTACAAAAACACCCTTATGAAATTTAAATTTATCTCCCTAGTATGTTTGTATGTGTGCACCTATGTATTTATTTATGCTAAACCCATGCTTATGGACCAAAATGCATTCTCTTTAACTAGCCTGACTGTAATTATTTCACAAGGGAGGGTCCGTGACACTCAGGTATATTTAAATTTCATATAGATAACAAATAATTTTAGAATAGATTTGTCCCCAAATATATTATGGATCACACTTACAAAAACAACCTTATGAAATTTAAATTTATCTCCCTAGTATGTTTTTATGTGTGCACCTATGTATTTATTTATGCTAAACCCATGCTTATGGGCCAAAATGCATTCTCTTTAACTAGCCTGACTGTAATTATTTCATTTTGTATATGTAGAGTAAATCATCGCATTGCACACAAAATGTATATAGTTGATTCTTAAACAACGTGGGGCCTGGGGGACTTACTGCTGCACAGTTGGAACTTCATGTATAACTGTATAGTCAGCCCTCTGTGTATGCAGTTGGTCCATATGCTGTGTTCCTCATATCTTAGGTTCGTATCCTCAGCTTCAATCAACCAGGTCATGTAGTACTGTCATATTTACTATTTGAAAAACTTCCATGCGTAATTGGCCCATGCAGTTCAAATTCATGTTGTTCAAGGGTCAATTGTACATACAATTCTTACTCAAAAAATGATATTATAAAAATGCATGATCAATTAGGGCATGGATTGAAACTCAATGTGACTGAGGGAAGGGAGTCTGGGAGAAAATAGAAAGGCTACATTGCTGACAGAATGTAGGAATATGTACTGTGGGGGTGTGTGTGCCAGTCGTGTCCAACTCTTTGAGACTACATGAACTGTAATCTGAAAGGCACCTCTGTCCATGGAATTTTCCAGGCAAGAATGCTGGAGTGGGTTGCCAAATCCTCCTCCAGGAAATATTCCTGATCCAGGGATCGAACATGGGTCTCCTGCATTGCAGGCGGATTCTTTACCATCTGAGCCACCAGGGAAACCTGGAATATATTCTAGGTCCAGCATTATATCTGGGAGAAAGATAGGAAAACTTAGGAAGGCCACTTCTCCAAGACTCAGGTTCACATTACCTGCAAAAATTATGCTATAATAGAACATGAGAAAATGATGTTCTCCACCGCTCACCACCACTAAACTCACAAGAGCCAGGTAGAGTCACTTGTGAGTTTATTAAAAAACTGAATACAGCACGGACAGCTGCAAGAGACAGAGTGTCTTTGGGGAGCAGCACAAAGGGAAGATTCAAAGCAAAAAAAAAAAAAAATTGAGAGATTCACAGAGTAATGTGAAGCTTTCGGTTCAGTGAAGGTAACCATAGCAACTACAAACCCCAAACCCAGCCCAGACCCCAAGCTGGGTAACACTACCTCCCCACTCCAAAGGACACTCACAGTTTCTGAAGAGAACAATGATCTCTAAATTTTCACCTTGCACCCAAATTCTCTCTGTCACAAATGCTATGTGTACTGTTTCAAGTATAAAATCAGAAACCAGAAACAGGGCCCATTTGTTGCATCATCAACAACAGACTGGATAGAGAGACAGAAACACAAAAATGGAGGATTCAATATGACTTCACACCACAACTGCCACTTACACCAATACTCAGGACAACCTCGCCTCTGTAATTCCAAGTGTCATCTGTATAAGGTCATCAGATGCCCTCTTATAGAACACATTAACTCTACAATTTTTTTTTGTTAAACCATATTTAAATAGCTGCGACATCCCTCAGTGACTCATGACAGCTTTACCATCTCTAGATATCTGTTATTAAGCAATTAATTCTGAAACTTATTCCCACCATTCCTCACACCAAATTATAACTGGGAAGCACAATTAAAGATGAAAGAGCTCAGAAGAACACCAATACTCAGGACAACCTCGCCTCTGTAATTCCAAGTGTCATCTGTATAAGGTCATCAGATGCCCTCTTATAGAACACATTAACTCTACAATTTTTTTTTGTTAAACCATATTTAAATAGCTGCGACATCCCTCAGTGACTCATGACAGCTTTACCATCTCTAGATATCTGTTATTAAGCAATTAATTCTGAAACTTATTCCCACCATTCCTCACACCAAATTATAACTGGGAAGCACAATTAAAGATGAAAGAGCTCAGAAGTGCACACTGGACAGCAGACACCTGTTACTGACGCCCCAAGAGCTATACTTCCATTTCCTCCAGCCATGACAGCATCAAGATTGGTTAACAGATTGGTTGTGTCTGTCTCCAAGCACACAAGTATTTGCTTTAGTATCTGCTATCCAGGGCAACATTTTTGCTTTCAATGAAGAAGCATGAAGCTTACAAAAAGGAAAAACACATAGTTTGAAGAGACAGCATTTTAGGTGAAGAGACAATCAACAGAGCTGATTGTGATACATTTGTTGGAACAATCAGCAGGGAATTTAAAGAAATTAAACTTCATATTCTTAGAGGCTCTCGTGGAAAAGGTTGAATGGAAGAATCAGCTGCAAATGCTAAAAATTTAAAAATAACAAAGATAAAGAATTTCTTTAACAGATTTATCATTAGACTCGACAGCTGAGGAAAGAATCAATTACCTTGAAAATGAATCAGTGAAAACCACCTAAAGGGAAAGTAAAGAGAAAAGACTGAAACAAGTGAAGGAAAACAAAACAGCACAACGAAGGGACAACATCAAATGACCTAGCAAGCATTTAATCTGCATCCTAGGACTAGAAGAGAAAGAGATGGGTCAGAAGCACAAAGTGAAGAGGGGGTGAAGGGATCAGAGCTGAGGATGTGGCAGGGCTCCCCAAACTGGCTGCACATTATAACTATTGCCACTGTGTCCTGGTGTATCCCTATATCTGAAGATTTGTTACTGCCTCACAAGAAAATAGAACTCCATGCGGCTTGATTCCAGAAAAATAAATGACCCAATCAAAAAATGGGCCAAAGAACTAAATAGACATTTCTCCAAAGAAGACATACAGATGGCTAACAAACACATGAAAAGATGCTCAACATCACTCCTTATCAGAGAAATGCAAATCAAAACCACAATGAGGTACCATTTCACACCAGTCAGAATGGCTGCGATCTAAAAGTCTACAAGCAATAAAGGCTGGAGAGGGTGTGGAGAAAAGGGAACCCTCTTACACTGTTGATGGGAATGCAAACTACTACAGCCACTATGGAGAACAGTGTGGAGATTCCTTAAAAATCTACAAATAGAACTGCCTTATGACCCAGCAATCTCACTGCTGGGCATACACACAGAAGAAACCAGAATTGAAAGAGACACGTGTACCCCAATGTTCATCACAGCACTGTTTATAATAGCCAGGACATGGAAACAAACTAGATGTTCATCAGCAGATGAATGGATAAGAAAGCAGTGGTACATATACACAATGGAGTATTATTCAGCCATTAAAAAGAATACATTTGAATCAGTTCTAACGAGGTGGATGAAACTGGAGCTGATTATACAGAGTGAAGCAATCCAGAAAGAAAAACACCAATACAGTATACTAACACATATATATGGAATTTAGAAAGATGGTAATGATAACCCTGTATGCGACACAGCAAAAGAGACACAGATGTATAGAACAGTCTTTTGGACTCTGTGGGAGAGGGAGAGGGTGGGATGATTTCGGAGAATGGCGTTGAAACATGTATACTATCATGTAAGAAATGAATCGCCAATCTAGTTTTGATATAGGATGCTTGGGGCTGGTGCACTGCGATGACCCAGAGAGATGATATGGGAAGGGTGGTGGGGGGGATGCGGTTCAGGGTTGGGAACTCATGTACACCTGTGGCGGATTCATGTCAATGTATGGCGAAACCAATACAGTATTGTAAAGTAAAAAAAATTAAAAATAAAGAAAAAAATGCTAAAAGAAAATTGTTCTTTTTTGGTATTAATTTTTTTTTAATGTTTAATTGGTGCATAATTGCCTTACAATGTTGTGCTAGTTTCTACTGTACAACAAAATGAATCAGTTATATGCATACAACTATCCCTTCCTTGTTGATCTTCCTTCCTACCCCGCCCTCCATTCCCACCCACTTAAGTCATCACAGAGCCCTGAGCTGAGCTCCCTGTGTTTACAGCATGTTCCCACTGGCTATCTGTTTTACACGTGGAAACGTATATATTTCAATGCTCCTCTCTCAATTCACTCCACCCTCTGTTTCCCCCTCTGCATCCACAAGTCCCTTCTCTACATCTGTGTTTCTATTCCTGCCCTGCAATTAGGTTCATTGCATTGTTTTTCAAGATTCCATATATATGCATGAATATACAATATTTGTTTTTCTCTGAGTTACTTCACTTTGTATAACAGGCTCCAGGTTTTTCCACTTAAGTTCAGCAGTCTGTTCTTGAGAAAAAAAAATTAAAAAAAAAACCTTGAAAAGTTGAACTTGGTACCACCTCAGGCACTGTGCTTTCATTGTACTGGGGTCAGGGTGAGAGGACAGACAAGGGATCACTTCCAGGTGCTCTGAACTCTGCATCCAGAGTTAATTACCACTGGTTAATCCTCAAGGCCAGGCAGCTAACTGCGTCCATTTCAATGGACTTCCAACACAACAAACTCTTCTTGGGTTTTAGGAATTAAAATGCAGCTAAAGGTGGTAATGGAGAAGGAAATGGCAACCCACTCCAGTGTTCTTGCCTGAAGAATCCCAGGGATGGGGGAGCCTGGTGGGCTGAATCCTCAAGGCCAGGCAGCTAACTGCGTCCATTTCAATGGACTTCCAACACAACAAACTCTTCTTGGGTTTTAGGAATTAAAATGCAGCTAAAGGTGGTAATGGAGAAGGAAATGGCAACCCACTCCAGTGTTCTTGCCTGAAGAATCCCAGGGATGGGGGAGCCTGGTGGGCTGCCATCTATGGGGTCGCACAGAGTCAGACATGACTGAAGTGACTTAGCTAAAGGTGGCAATATTAAAATGATGCCATGCTTAAAACTACTGTGGCCCAAAGTATATTACTGTCAGGGAAAAGGAATATAATGGTAACAAGATAAGAGGGCTGGTTAATCAAACCCAAAATTATAAAATTGGTAGCAACAGTCTCTCTAGGACTTGCTGTATAGAAACGAGTATGTATGTTGCAAAAACTTCAACTTCTTCCTAAGGATAGCAAGCTAAATGCCTAGTAGAACAATAAGGAAAGCTATTTCTAACACAGATTGCATTTATTGACTAAGCAATCACTATTGAACTATATCTCTACAGTTTGCTTAGAAATGTTTTATGAACGACATTGTCCAAATTGAAATAGTTAATGACACTCTTCATTGTTTTCTTTGAAGATATTGTATACAAGAAAAAAATGAATTGCTTCAAAATATGAGAGATAGAATGCCAAAGTATATTTTTCAAAAACATAAATTCATGACTCTCATAAAATTCTAAAATGAACCTGTGTTAAAGATTTCACTTGTTATTTTTCAGAAGGAGCTAGTGAGTTAAAACAGACCCAAAGGAAATTTTGGACACGAGACATATACATTGGTATTCAGATACACTTAAATGAACTTGCTAGTAGATGCAAAATTGTTTAATATGGATCAATAAATTGTGTGATGTCACTTTTTCTAGAGGATGCATCAGATACAATTTATTTGAATTGCTATGGAAAAGAACCACTTGCAACACTGTTATTAAGGCAACTCAGTTATTATCCTGAGTTAGAACATATCTGAGTTGATAGAAACAGAAACATACTAAAAAGACAGTCAAAGTCACAAATCCCTATAAAAGCAAAGAATCCACTAAAGGATTCTCTGAGCCACTGCTTCCAATAGAAGCTTCTACAATAATGAGACACATATAACTGGACTGTCCAGTACAGTAACCACTAGCCAGATACGTCTATTAAGCTCTCATGATATATATTATGTGACTGAACAACTGAATTTTTATCTTACGTAATTTTTTGTCTTCCATATTGCTGTTTAGTCACTCAGTTGTGTCTGACTCTTCTGCAGCCCAATGAACTGTATAGCCTACCTCCTCCTCCTGTCCATGGGATTCTCCAGGCAAGAATACTGGAGTGGGTTGCCATTTCCTCTCCGGAGGATCTTCCCAACCCAGGGATCAAATCTGCATCTCCCGTGTCTCCAGTATTGCAGGCAGATTCTTTACCGCCCGAACCACCATATTAGGCACTTTAATTCTATAAAATGCCCCACACTACACTGAAAAAAAAAATTGCATCATTTTTTTCTAAATTTCCACCTCTTTGAAAATTTTCCTTTTAGTCTTTCCCTTAGTAATCATAAATAGTGCCTAAAAATGATTATTAATCACAAAATGTCAAGTCTCAGTAGTTTGGTGTGATCACTTTCATGGGTCAGTGAGATTTGTAAAACGTGATGTGTCTCTTTGGCTTACTCTTCAATAGCTGCACAGTATTGAGTAACTGCTTCCTGCTGATGCTTAGTCACTTAAGTTGTATCTGACTTTTTGTGATCCCGTGTACTGTAGCTCCCTAGGCTTCTCTGTCCATGGAATTCTCCAGGCAAGAGTACTGGAGTGAGTTGCCATGCCCTCCTCCAGGGGATCTTCTCAACCCAAGGATCGAACCTAGGTCTCCTGCATTGTAGGCAAATTCTTTGAGCCACCAATGAGCCACCAGGGAAGTCCTGAATAGCCACTAAGCCCTTATAATTAAGTTATAAGGACTTCCCTGGTGGTGCAGTGGTTAAGACTTCACTTCCCAATGTAAGTTGGTGAGTTCAGTTCCTGGTCGGGAAGCTAAGATCTCACATACATCATAATCAAAATACTAAAATGTGAAACAGAAACAATATTATAACAAGCTCAATAAAGACTTTAAAGAAAAGAAGTTAAACACAGAATTTTTCATATGAAATTTCAGATTGGACTTTCCAAATTCTCTATTATTTGCTATCTTGCTGCTAAGAAATCAAGTGGATGAAACTGTTCTTAGTAAACTTGATCTGCAGTATATAAAAACGTGGGTAAACTCCTTCACTGAAGCTCTCATAATTTGTGAAGGTCCATGTCCTGATTAGGGGTGAATTTTCTTATTGACTGTGAGACAGCGATTAAATTCCATGCACA
>SJXQ01007837.1:0-68650 GCA_006408695.1 Aepyceros melampus
TGGTGATGGACAGGGAGGCCTGGCATGCTGCAGTTCATGGGGTTGCAAAGAGTTGGACACGACTGAGCAACTGAACTGAGGTGTGTCATAACTTTCCTTCCAAGGAGCAAGAGTCTTTCAATTTCATGACTACAGTCACTGTCTACATTGATTTTGGAGCCCAAGAAAATAAAGCTGGTCACTGATTCCACTTTTTCTCCATTTGATATGAAGTGATGTGATGGGATGCCACAATCTTAATTTTTTGAATGCTGAGTTTCAAGCTAGCTTTTTCACTTTCCTCTTTCACCCTCATCAAGAGGCTCTTTAGTTCCTCTTCAATTTCTCTCATTAGAGTAGTATCATCTGCACATCTGAGGTTGTTGACATTTCTCTCAGCTATCTTTATTCTAGCTTGTGACTCCTCCAGCCAGGTATTTTGCATGATGTACTCTGCATTGAAGTTAAATAAGCCGGGTGACAATACACAGCCTTGATGCATTCCTTCCCCAATTTTGAACCAGTCAGTTGTTTCATGTTCTTCTTGACCTGCACACAGATTTCTCAGGAGACAGGTAAAGTGGTATGGCACTCTCATCTTTTTAAGAAATTTCCACAGTTTATTGTAACCCACAGAATAAAAAGCTTTAGAGTAGTCAGTGAAGCGGAAGTAGATGTTTTTCTGGAACTCCCTTGCTTTTTTTATGATCCAATGAATGTTGGCAGTTTGATCTCTGGTTCCTCTGCCTCGTCAAAACCCAACTTGTACATTGGAAATTCTTAGTTCATTTACTGCTGAAGCCTGGCTTGAAGGATTTTGAGCATAATCTTGCTAGTATGTGAAATGAGGACAATTGCAAGGTGGTTTGAGCATTCTTTGGCATTGCCCTTCTTTGGGAATGGGATGAAAACTGACCTTTTCCAACCTGTGGCCACTGCTGAGTTTTCCAAATTTGCTGACATATTGAATGTAGCACTTTAACAGCATCATCTTTTAGGATTTTTAAATACTTCAGCGGGAATTCCATCACCTCCACTAGCTTATTTATAGAAAAGTTTCCTAAGACCCACTTGATTTCACACTCTAGGATGTCTGGCTCTTTTTATTTCATGTCTTTAATAATAATGTTTGGGACATGGTTATTATAGACACTTAAAGATTTTAGCAGCTTTTAGTGGCAAGCAAATCTAAATGCATTATGTAAAATGTTTAAGATTAAAAATTATAATTATGTATCACAGAAGAGTCCAACCGAACAACAATAACAAATCACAGAAGAATATGTTACTTTCTTTTTTATATATCCATTAGAACTCAGGAAAGAAAATTAACGCAGTGGCACTTCCGTATGCATATATAAGCTGGTATTCCAAGAAGAACAGTGATGAGCCACTAAAATAATTTTTTTGGCTGTGCTGGGTCTTTGTTGCAGTGTGCAGGCTTCTCTAGCTTTGGTGTGCGGGCTAAGTAGTTGCCTCAGTAGAGGCGTGTGAGGATCTCAATTTCCCGACCAGGGATCAGACCTACGTCCCCTGCCTTGGATGACAGTTTGTTCACCGCTGGACCACCAGGGAAGCCCCGAGAACAATGATGTTCTTATCGCAAATTGATGGAATCTGACATCTAAGTTCTTCTCTGCTCCCATAGCATCTATATTAATTATTCAGTTCTTCAGTGAAATTTTTGAAACATGAGTGGTATTATCACGCTGCAAAAGGGAACCTCAGAAGAGAATTCAAATGGACCACAGACACTTTTGAGAAATAGCCCTTCAGAAGAAGACAGGTCACTTTAGTGTTCAACCTCAATGAGCAGTTTAGAAAGTAAACAGTAGAACCTATTCTCCACTAGGATAGGTTGTAAAGTCCTTGTGGACGGAACATATTTTTCTTACTTACTCTTGCAACTCCTGTACTTAACACAGTGACTGGAAAATAGTAAATGCTTACTGACTAAATAAATAAATAATTTATTTATACCTTGCTTTATTTTTAAGAACTGACTAGCTAGAAATAAGTAGGGCTTAAAAAAAAGAAAAAAGACCTGAAGAAACACAATGGATCAAAATTACACTTAAGCACAAGTTAAAAATTAAGATGATTCTTAATGAAAGAGAGGAGTCACTTCCATTTACTTTTGATGGTGATTTCATAGCACACCTGACAACGTGAACAGGGAAGACACTGATGAGCTGTCTTTCATCTTCATGGAAAATACAAGAGAAAGTGAGTCAGACATTAATATGTTATATTTGAGGTAGACATAAGAAGATGATTGCTGATGACATTGATTTTTAATAAGTTTATCAGGGAACTGTTGATTGGCCTTCCAGTTATAATAAAAATGGAAGAAGAAACACGCGCCTGTTAACATACTCCATCAATTGCACTAAAATCACAACAAAGTAACTTTTAGAAAATCGGTTTCTTTGTTTTCTTTTCACTTTGTTTCTTTTACTTTGGCTGTGCTGGGTCTTCACCGCTGCGCCCGCTTTTCTCTAGTTGTGGCGAGTGAGGGCTACTCTCTAGATGCAGCGTGAGAGCTTCTCATTGTGTTGCCTTCTCTTGCTGCAGGACACGGTGTCCCACCCACCCGCGCTTGGTAGTGGCGGCTCTCAGGCTCAGAGCGCTGGCTCAGTAGTTGCGGAGCACAGGCTGAGCTGCTTTACCGCCTGCGGGGACCTTCCTGGATCAGAGATTGAACCCACGTCTCCTGCATTGGCAGGTGGATTCTTTACCACTGAGCCACCAGGGAAGACCACAAAGTAACTTTTAAACCCACAAGGCTAAAGAGAATGAGAGAGGAAATAACAGGGAGTTGGAAAGAGGACAGAAAAGGACAAAGGACCTGCTGGACCCTGAAAACGTCCTTCTAAACTGGCAGTGGGAAGCTTGTGGAATCAGGTTGGTTTCTGCTATTGATGCAGAATCCTCGGGTGGCCCAGTGATTAGCGGTACTGAATGCCTCTGGAAGAAGGTTAAAGCGGGGTGACTAAACCAGGAAGAATTTTAGAAGTCCGTAGAGAAGGCACTTAGGCCTCCAGATCCCATCCCCATTCTCTGAGCGCCTCTCACCTTGCCCTCCTGACATGGTCCAAAACTGCAGGTTTAGTCTTTGGCAGGGATGAAAAGGAGTCTTTGGATCAAAGGAATTAGGCATGATTAAACAGAGGGGTCCTCTACTGAGAGGACTTCCCTGGTGGCTCAGACGGTAAAGTGTCTGCCTACAATGTGGGAGACCTGGGTTCAATCCCTGGGTCGAGAAGATCTCCTGGAGACAGAAATGGCACCCACTCCAGTACTCTTGCCTGGAAAACCCCATGGACGGAGGAGCCTGGTAGGCTACAGTCCATGGGATCGCAAAAAGTCAGACAGAACTGTGCGACTTCACTCACTACTGAGAACTTGGGGGTCAGGCTTTCCCGGGCAGACCACCTTGGGTCGGCTGATCCACGGTCCTGATGGCGTGCCAGGCTCTGGAGCCCAGGCTGCAGTCTTCAGCATGCACAACTTGGTGCCATGTGCGCCTTGGCACCGCTCCCCTCCTTTCCTCACGACACTAATTGTCGGGTTTAGCTCACTCTTGAACTGACTATAATCATTCATTAACAAACCAAATGAGTATCACAGGCAAGTTCTCCCAGTTTAGGCTGGGCTCAGATGGACATGTCTGAGGTGAGTCAATTAACACCAGTCTTGCTTTCGCCCAGCTGTTCACACATTTGTGGTACACTTGGGAGACCACGGCTGTGTTTGCAGAATTTACAATTCAGATTAAAGGAGTATTTTACAGCTCTTTAGAACAGATTTTTGAAGACAACCCTTTGATCTTCTCAAGCCTTGTACACTTGCAGGTTTGGCTGCCGTGTGGAGAGAGGAGCGGTCCAGCTCTGTGGTATAGTAAGAGGCAAGCCGTCTTCAGATGGATGCTGGCCTCCTGCATGTTGTTGGACTTCAGTGCAAGGAGGCTTGTAATCAGGTGTGCACATCTATGTACCATCCTCCTTCTGCTTTGCTGTCAGAATCACTGGATATCAACCCTCTTTCTCCACTAAAAGGGGTGTGGGAGAGGCAGAGAACAGATGAGTGGGAGGGGAGCTAAGTGGTTCCCTGGATTCAGGTTTAAATTTCAGCATTACTGGGTGACTCAGGCCGTAAAGAATCTGCTTGCAATGCAGGAGAGCTGGGTCAGGAAGATCCCCGGGAGAAAAGAATGGCAACCCAGTCCAGTATTCTTGCCTGGAGAATTTCATGGACATAGGAGCCTGGTGGGCTACAGTCCATGGAGTTGCAAAGAGTCGGACACAAGTAAGTAAGTTTAGTTGTTCAGTCGTGCCTGATTCTTTGCAACCCCATGGACTGCAGCCCACCAGGCTCCTACATCCATGAGATTTTGCAGGCAAGGATACTGGAGTGGTTGCCATTTCCTTCTCCATGGGATCTTCCCAACCCAGGGATCAAACCCAGGTCTCCTGCACTGCAGGCAGATTCTTTACTGACTGAGCTATAAGGGAAGCCCAAGTCAGACAGAAATGAGTGACTAACACTTTCACTTTTGGCATTACTGTTCATTCGGGCTTCCCCGGTGGCTCAGATGGTAAAGAATCCGCCTGCAGTGTGGCAGACCTAGGTTCCATCCCTGGTGGGAAGATCCCTTGGAGGACGGCATGGCAACCCACTCCAGTATTCTTGCCTGGAGAATCCCCATGGACAGAGGAGCCTGGCGGGCCCCAGTCCATGGGATTGCAAAGGGTCAGATAAGACTGAGTGACTATGCACAACACAATGTCCATTTGGGCAACTGATGTCATATCTCCAAGCCCTAATTTCCTTGTTTATGAAACGAAGAGTCCAACATTCTTTCAAAGATCCTGAGAGGATTATCTGAGATCACGTAAACAAGCACGCCACAGCGTCTAGTATACTTGTCGTTCAGTGAATGAAGCTATTATTACCTGGTGAATTGCCTCATCTAGAACCTTACCAAAGATGACCACTTCAAAGCAGTGCCATTGACCATTCAAACTGGGATGCATGACACACCTTCTTATGTTGCCAGTATGAAAGTAAAAGTGAAAGTGTTAGTCGCTCAGTCGTGTCTAACTCTGCAAGTCCATGGAGTGTAGCCCGCTCGGTGCCTCTCTCCATGGAATTCTCCAGGCAAGAATACTAGAGTGGGTTGCCATGCCTTTCTCCAGGGGATCTTCCTGACCCTGGGATTGAACCTGGGTCTCCTGCATTGCAGGCAGGTGAGTTACTGTCTGAGCCACCAGAGATAGCAGTCCTAAACTGTAGGATGAGCAGGTAACACGGAAGGCCGTGCATGCCTGCTAAGTCATTTCGTCGTATCTGCCTCTTTGCGACCCCATGGACTGTAACCCACCAGGATCCTCTGTCCATGGGGTTCTCCTGGCAATAATACGGGAATGGGTTGCCATTCCTCTTCTAGGGGATCTTCCTGACCCAGAGATTGAACCTGAGCCTCCTGCGGCTCCTGTGTTGCAGGTGGCTCTTAACCAATGAACCACCAGGGTCAGAGGAGTTAAATGACATCCAACTGGTCATCTAGTTGGTAAAGAGTGGAACCCAGGCTCTCAAATCATTCTAATACCTCCTGCAGGAATGGTCTTGCTTGTGTAGAGTCTAAAGGGTGGTTTGTATTGTTAGAAAGCCCTTTCAAACACTGAGCTGGAATCATCCACTTAATGAAGTCAACTCTTTCTTGATCTGATGACCCTTAGGAGTAACTAGTGTACTCTCCATGCCTTCCCGAGCTCCCAGGCAACCATCTGAAGCTCAGACTCAGTTACCACCATTTCTGGGTCAGTGCCACCTGTCTTCCAGGCCCCAGCACCCATGCACACGCAAGTGTCCTGGACCATCAGCCAAGGTGTCTTTCAAGGGCGCTTGGAAGCTTTCTCCTCTCTGATGGCTGTTTCATGCATCCTGCAGGATATTGAGTTCTCCAGGTCCTCACATGGCCTTGCTATAGGCTCTTTGTGACAGCTTTTGTTCCAAGCATTATGCTTACTTAGTCATCTTTGCGACTTTATGTGAGATTAAACAGTGTGAAGATTGGAGTCACCACTCGATAGAAAAGTGTTCAAGGCCCACTTATTCTTGCTTCTGTCCTCCTGTTCTTGGAGCAGGTTTTGTATGCCTGCAAATTTAAATCAACAAAGTGCCCTTCACTCACACACACTAGTGTTCATGGACTGAAAACTGTGACTTCAAGGCTGCCAGTTTCACCCTTCTGTAATTTTCTGTGCATCTCTGGGCAGGCGACCACAATCTTCCATCCACACAGAGGGCCTTGCTTCTTACAGGCAGCCAAGGAGGACAAGGGAGCTTTAGAACGACAGTTAGTAAAGATGATCCTAAGTGCAATGCCAATTGCACCAACATACCTTTGGAAATAAAACTCTGAACACAAAATAGTCCCATTCGGATCCCAGGGAGATAGGAAGACACAGATTCCAGTTGAAGAGGGATAATACGGAAGGGCACGTTACTCTGTACCGCTCAGTGCTTCCTGCTGAGCCCCGGGGTCAGCGAGTCTGCTGGGTGGAGACACCGGCTCTGAGTGTGTCTGTGTGGGTCTGGGATCCAGTTCCCAGATGGAGACAGTGCAGATGGTGCTGGTAGCACATGCGGGTGGGAGGACTCAGCCCCTTGGAGAAGGAGTGAAATCCTATTCCCAGATGGAGAGGTCAAGACTGTGGATATTTTGGGTGCCTTTCAGTAGGAGGACAGCCTTATTCCCAGACCTGATTGGCAGTCCTTTCTGGCATAATGGAACTTACACGCTGGCAAGGATGCTAGCTTGCTTGTCACCTGATTGCCTTACAGAAATAAAACAGGGTGCTCTGCTTGTCTGTGACGTATGACTCAGGGGTTCTGTCTGCAGGAAACGCGTGAGAAAAGGATTCATTGGATAATTTTAGAGAAGAAAGCTGGATACAACTCTTCCTTTTGTTAGAAGACAGGAGAGAGAAATATTTAAGATATCTTCAGCTACTGCATAGCACAGAGAAGTAAATACTCAATATCTTGTAATAACCTGTTATGGAAAAGAATCTGAAAAGGAAAATATATGTGTATGTATAACTGAATCTTTTCAGTGTACACTTGAAACTAATGCAACATTGTAAATCAGCTATACTTCAACTTTAAAAGAAGCATCTTAGTCATACAGCTGTAGTCAACTGGTAAACCAGTCAGTGGACATGTAATTCCAGTCATTCGGTACTACTGTCCATTTGTATAAACCTTAACAAAGGGATCAGCAATGGAAAAGATGCCAAATAGTATAACCTTGCCCCCATACAATTTATGTTACTTCCTGGCAGTAGAAGCTTATTCAAGAACTACCCAGAATTCTGATTTCCATTGTTTAGTTGGCATTTTGAGCATTTTAGCAAGAAGGACCTAAAAATCGCTGCTCTTAAACATTTGATAAAATGGATCAGAAGTAAAGCACGCTAATTTCACTTTATCTTTTCTTCGTGAAAACAGTGCCACCAGCTGGTTAATAAATGATCTTGACAACTTTTTTTTTAAGTGAGATGAATGAGTCATTTTCCCTTCATTTAAAAAGCGAGCACAATGTCTAGTTTTAGGTATTTTTCTTCTTTTCATAAAGATTATTTGCATCTCATAATGCCTGTTACTCTTCAGTCCTTTGAAGAGAAAAAATGATCTGGAGAAGGCCTATGCTGGCCACCCCTGGGCAAAATCATAAACATGTTCAAGGACACTGATGCTTTATGGAAAGAATCATTGAATTTCTTGATTTCAGTTGTGAATCACACAGGGCCCATCCTCCCATTCATGGGACAGTTATCCTCACTCCCATAAAAGGAAGGGCGCCTGGTTTAGGGGCCTGACCAGCATAGCAAATGTCCTCTGGCAGCTTGCAATGCCTTATGTCCTGGGCATGGTCTTTCCTCCTCCACTGAGATGGGATCCGGCTTTCTCTCTGCATTGGTGCATGGTATACCCCCAAAGAAGCTGTTTCGGCTATAGAACATGGTTAAATAATCTAAGATTTCTTTAGGTATTAAGACACAGAACCACAGAAAAGGAAGGGAGAACTCTAAACAGCTACATCTGACAAGTATGAAGTAGAACTCATGACGTGACAAAACTTTATAAAATTGGAGCCACCATCTCAATACTTGCATGCATTCATCCGGGTCACACGTGACACCAGGAGCAGGAGCCCCTCACTTGGTTCAGAAACGTCCTTCATTAGGAGGACGTCCCCACTAGGAGAGTGGAGAGCCTATGAAGGATGCCCTGAACATGCTCTGTGAACCATGCACATCCTAAGCTCTTCCTCAGCAGGTAGGAAATGTTGGGCTCCAGGGAAGGGAGTGAAGCCAAGTTCATGTGAGCAGGAAAGGGGAGCCAGGGATCGATTATGGAGCATTCATGGGGCCAGGGCGGGCAGGTGTGAACAAGAGGCAGCAGTCCTTCAGTCACGGCAACCATAGAGTGGGGAGGGATGACAGTGTTGGCCATGTTGGAGGCTCTCAGCCCTGGAAATGGCTTTTGCTTTGTTTCCATGAGGTTTGGTTTGATTTGGCCTCCCTTCAGCAGGAGTCACAAAGCCTGGGGTGTTCCTGACCACTCTAGTTCAATAGAGTGCTGGTGGATGGGGTCCGATCATTCAAGAAAATGCAGAATTAACCAAAGCTGAACAATGCATGGTCTTCCCCAAATGTATCCCTTTACAAAGTCCCTTTGTACAAAGTGTGGGGCAGGACTGTGTCCAGGGAGTGCCCACTGGGAGACCGGCCATGCCAGCTGCATCTCCTCCATATCCATGCAAGACTGCATCAGCACAGGGGAACTTTTCAGTTTTCACAGGGGCCAGGGTGTGGCCAACGTTTCTAGGAGGCCGCTTCCATGAGGCACATTAGAAAGCTTTGCGATGCATGACGCTTCTCACCTCCCAGCCTGTGGGGTTGATGACACCTGCCCCACTTTAGGGGTGGGAAGTGGGCTCACAGAAGCCCACTTAGTGGGCAAGTGGAAGACTGATATTCAGACTCATAAGTTCCTGTCCCTTCCATAACACATGGCCAGACAGAAGGACAAGGAGACTGGGCTATGACCTCGGAGCTTCTGGAACCTGCTGGGGAGCTTGAACACTTTACTTGGCCTCTCTGAACCTCTGTTTCCTAATGTCTAAACTTAAAGAGTTGGAGTCCAATGATCACTTGAAGACTTTAGCTCTCCTCATGTTTCAAGATTTCTCACAACCATGATTGTGTGTGTGTGTGTGTGTGTNCTGGGGTGTTCCTGACCACTCTAGTTCAATAGAGTGCTGGTGGATGGGGTCCGATCATTCAAGAAAATGCAGAATTAACCAAAGCTGAACAATGCATGGTCTTCCCCAAATGTATCCCTTTACAAAGTCCCTTTGTACAAAGTGTGGGGCAGGACTGTGTCCAGGGAGTGCCCACTGGGAGACCGGCCATGCCAGCTGCATCTCCTCCATATCCATGCAAGACTGCATCAGCACAGGGGAACTTTTCAGTTTTCACAGGGGCCAGGGTGTGGCCAACGTTTCTAGGAGGCCGCTTCCATGAGGCACATTAGAAAGCTTTGCGATGCATGACGCTTCTCACCTCCCAGCCTGTGGGGTTGATGACACCTGCCCCACTTTAGGGGTGGGAAGTGGGCTCACAGAAGCCCACTTAGTGGGCAAGTGGAAGACTGATATTCAGACTCATAAGTTCCTGTCCCTTCCATAACACATGGCCAGACAGAAGGACAAGGAGACTGGGCTATGACCTCGGAGCTTCTGGAACCTGCTGGGGAGCTTGAACACTTTACTTGGCCTCTCTGAACCTCTGTTTCCTAATGTCTAAACTTAAAGAGTTGGAGTCCAATGATCACTTGAAGACTTTAGCTCTCCTCATGTTTCAAGATTTCTCACAACCATGATTGTGTGTGTGTGTGTGTGTGTCTGTGTGGGTCCATCCAAAAGCACAGGGCACTCAGTAGAGTAATGTGGGGTGGGAGAGGTGTGTAGATTCCCCATTCTTACACCACAATCATATCAACCAAATTTTTACATTAAAACCTAATTTCAGTTGTTTCAATTGAACTCAGATAGAAGCCAGAGAGAGAGAGAAAGGAAGAGAGATGGCATCCATTGGGATCCTTTTCTTTCCAACTAAAGAGGAAAATATCAAGAATTTCCTGGAATAAAAGGATTCATTTCTCCAAAAGGCTTCAATAAGAGAGGAATCATTAAGAATTTAAAATACAAAGATAAAAACTCTCAAAGATTCCAAAGCACCCACATTAAGCTGTAACATCATTTATTAACTGCATGGATTTGTAGAACTCTCTACACTTAATACTTAACTCAATTGAGCTTACAGGCTTGAAAAGTACTTTTGCAACACCATTACATTATTTAAGGGCAAGTGCTCATTTCAAAGTATTATAAATGACTGATGGGACTTGAATCTCATGGTAGAATTAATTCTAAAATAAGGTGCAAAGCAAACAATTTGGGTTTCTCTCAGGCTTTCACAGTGACCCCTGGAAAAAATTTTAAAAACATTTTTTATTCAAAAATTTTTATCTCAAAAAAAAAGTCTTGCAATTTTTTGAAAGGATAATTTGCTTAGAAAACTTTGCTGGGGTACTGCCAACCTTTCCTCTAACACCCAAGCAGCTTGATACTTTAATAATACCAAGACCTAAAGGAATTCATGGTATTAGTTTTAGCAAGAGATGGTGATCAATTATCAAATGGTTCCAGCTCTTTCTCAGGCATCCCAGGTCCTCGCTGCCACGGGCGTCTGGTCCTCCCAGCAGATTCTCCAAGACATAGAAGGATGCGCTTGGTTCTCGTGCCTCTGCTTGTCCTGAGTCTGGGCAGCTGGAGCTTCTCCTCCACTGTAGTGATCAAATCCCCAAACCAAACACACCCCCAACACTTTCCTGAAGACTGTAGCCTACCAGCTCCTTTGTCCACGGGATGTTCCAGGCAAGAATACTAGAGTGGATGGCCATTTCCTTCTCCAGGGGATCTTCCAGACCCAGGGATCGAACCCAAGTCTCCCACATTGTAGGCAGATGCTTTACTGTCTGAGCCACCAGGAAAGTCCTTCCTAAAGACCAATTTTCCCAAATTAGATCCTCTTGCCTCCACTTCATCACCCCGGACCACCTTTGTCCACGGGATGTTCCAGGCAAGAATACTAGAGTGGATGGCCATTTCCTTCTCCAGGGGATCTTCCAGACCCAGGGATCGAACCCAAGTCTCCCACATTGTAGGCAGATGCTTTACTGTCTGAGCCACCAGGAAAGTCCTTCCTAAAGACCAATTTTCCCAAATTAGATCCTCTTGCCTCCACTTCATCACCCCGGACCATGACTTCTGGACACACACCTTGAGCATATCTTACTGTGCTTCAGGTCTGCCAAGTTCCTTCCCCCATGCTACCTGGGGCCCTGGCACAGCCCTCCCCTTCCAGGGGATGCAACAACCTTGGCTGGACAAAAGGACCTTTTCCTGAAATCCAGGGCCCTCAGGCTTCCACTCAGTGACCTGAACTTGATTTGAGGGGAGAGGATTCAGGTGCTAGGAGCCCCTGGCTGGAAGATTTTGACAAACAACTCTGCACTTTTACACATTTTCCACTTGGAAAATTTATACATACTTCTTTGAGCCATATTTCTTTCTTTCTTTTTTTTTTTAAAGTTTTGTCCCTCTTTGAAGCAACTCAGCTGGCACAGGAACAGTCTGGAGGTGGAAGAAAATTAGAAGGAGGCTCTTCCTCTGCACTGCCTCCCAGGTTAGAGCAGAGCATGGCCGGGGTCAAGGGGGCCCCCAAGAAAACTCCCGGAAAACAGAGCTGGATTGCTTCCGGATTCATCTGATGGAAGGTTTTATTTCATGCTGTTTTTACATCATGAGAGTAATACACAATTAGAAAGTGCTATCATTGTATTAAAGCCTATTTGAAAATGCTTTCTCAGTGAAGGTAGCAACTCAGTTTAAGTCCAGAAGTTTTGCTATAATGGGGTAGATTACTGTGAATCAGCTAATTCCCCGTGCATATACTGAACTCACATAAACTTGCTATCAGCTCATCCTTGTTGTCTCATTACCTATAACACTTGTTTTAAAACATTCTTCCAGATACATCTGTTGCTAAATTCACTTTTTTTCAGAGGTTAAGAAAAGAAAAGAATATACTCAGTGTAGAGAACTGGAAATAGAATGAACTAAAAAGGAAAGATAAACCCTATCACCTGAGTCAACCTTCTTTAAATTTTTAGTTTAATTTCACTCCATATTTTTTTTATTTTTTATTTTTTAATTTTAATTAATTTTTATTTTTTAGTTTGTTTTNCTGAGTCTGGGCAGCTGGAGCTTCTCCTCCACTGTAGTGATCAAATCCCCAAACCAAACACACCCCCAACACTTTCCTGAAGACTGTAGCCTACCAGCTCCTTTGTCCACGGGATGTTCCAGGCAAGAATACTAGAGTGGATGGCCATTTCCTTCTCCAGGGGATCTTCCAGACCCAGGGATCGAACCCAAGTCTCCCACATTGTAGGCAGATGCTTTACTGTCTGAGCCACCAGGAAAGTCCTTCCTAAAGACCAATTTTCCCAAATTAGATCCTCTTGCCTCCACTTCATCACCCCGGACCATGACTTCTGGACACACACCTTGAGCATATCTTACTGTGCTTCAGGTCTGCCAAGTTCCTTCCCCCATGCTACCTGGGGCCCTGGCACAGCCCTCCCCTTCCAGGGGATGCAACAACCTTGGCTGGACAAAAGGACCTTTTCCTGAAATCCAGGGCCCTCAGGCTTCCACTCAGTGACCTGAACTTGATTTGAGGGGAGAGGATTCAGGTGCTAGGAGCCCCTGGCTGGAAGATTTTGACAAACAACTCTGCACTTTTACACATTTTCCACTTGGAAAATTTATACATACTTCTTTGAGCCATATTTCTTTCTTTCTTTTTTTTTTTAAAGTTTTGTCCCTCTTTGAAGCAACTCAGCTGGCACAGGAACAGTCTGGAGGTGGAAGAAAATTAGAAGGAGGCTCTTCCTCTGCACTGCCTCCCAGGTTAGAGCAGAGCATGGCCGGGGTCAAGGGGGCCCCCAAGAAAACTCCCGGAAAACAGAGCTGGATTGCTTCCGGATTCATCTGATGGAAGGTTTTATTTCATGCTGTTTTTACATCATGAGAGTAATACACAATTAGAAAGTGCTATCATTGTATTAAAGCCTATTTGAAAATGCTTTCTCAGTGAAGGTAGCAACTCAGTTTAAGTCCAGAAGTTTTGCTATAATGGGGTAGATTACTGTGAATCAGTTAATTCCCCGTGCATATACTGAACTCACATAAACTTGCTATCAGCTCATCCTTGTTGTCTCATTACCTATAACACTTGTTTTAAAACATTCTTCTGGATACATCTGTTGCTAAATTCACTTTTTTTCAGAGGTTAAGAAAAGAAAAGAATATACTCAGTGTAGAGAACTGGAAATAGAATGAACTAAAAAGGAAAGATAAACCCTATCACCTGAGTCAACCTTCTTTAAATTTTTAGTTTAATTTCACTCCATATTTTTTTTATTTTTTATTTTTTAATTTTAATTAATTTTTATTTTTTAGTTTGTTTTACTTTACAATACTGTATTCATTTTGCTATACATTGACATGAATCAGCCACGAGTGTACAGGAACTCCCAATCCCGACCCCCACCTCCCCCCTCCCGCCCCACACTGTGTTTTGAGAATATAGCTTAATATATACAGGTTTTGCATTCTGATTTTTTTTTCATTGAACATACCATAAGCATTTGCCAATTCATTAAATATTTATCAAAACAGTTAATGTTTGCATGTTATTCCATTATGTTATTATGCTGTGATTTATTTATCCATTATTTTTTTAGTGCAATGTTCATTTTTTTTCAATAAAATGTATTGAGTACCACTTTGTGTCAGGGGCCGTGTGTTAGACATTTCAGACAGTTTAAATCTTAGCTTTATGAATCTTATAGTGTTAAGTATATTTTTTCATGCATCTTTGTGTGTAACTTTAATTAATCTCAGGATAAATTTGTTCAAGGGTACTGGTTGGATGGAAAAGGATTAACAGATTTTTTTGCCAAGTCTTTATTCAAAAAAATTTCAAACCTTCCCCCAGAATAGAAAGTATAGCATAATGAACATTTCACTTAATTTGACCAATTGTATGGACTCTGTGGGAGAGGGCGAGTGTGGGATGATTCGGGAGAATGGCATTGAAACATGTATATTATCATATGTGAAATGAATCGCCAGTCCAGGTTCAATGCAAGAAACAGGATGCTTGGGGCTGGTGCACTGGGATGACCCAGAGGGATGGTATGGGGAGGGAGGTGGGAGGGAGGTTCAGGATGGCGAACACGTGTACACCCGTGGCGGATTCATGTTGATGTATGGCAAAACCAATACAATATAGCAATTAGCCTCCAATTAAAATAAATAAATTTATATTAAAAATAAAAAAATAAAAAATTTAACCAATTTTAAATATTTTGCTCATATACTTTTCCTCCCGTGCCCTCTGAAACAGGATGCTTGGGGCTGGTGCACTGGTATGACCCAGAGGGATGGTATGGGGAGGGAGGTGGGAGGGAGGTTCAGGATGGCGAACACGTGTACACCCGTGGCGGATTCATGTTGATGTATGGCAAAACCAATACAATATAGCAATTAGCCTCCAATTAAAATAAATAAATTTATATTAAAAATAAAAAAATAAAAAATTTAACCAATTGTAAATATTTTGCTCATATACTTTTCCTCCCGTGCCCTCCTCCCAAATACACACACACACACACACACACACACACAGTCTTTTTCCTGAACAATTTAAAACTTTGGAAAGTAACCTGCACCCACAATGATATTTGCTCACTCCTCAAAATTGCAGCCTGCAACTCCAAAAAATAAAAAAAAGACACTCTCTTACACAATCATGTTAACTTTATCATGTCCAAAAAATTCACTGTTTATGCTATACAATAACATGAACCAGTATACAGTTCATTGATTTTCCCCCCAACTGTCCCAATAAGGTCATTATAGCTGTTTTTTCCCCCTTTTTAATGTTTATGTGTGTCTTGTTTTGGCTCAGGACCCAGTTGAGGTCACACGTTGCCCTTGGTTATCAAGTCTTTTTCCTTCTTCACCCCACAGATGTATTGTGGGAGGATTTAGTTTGAGTAAAAGTCACGGTGTTTAGGTGTGTGGCTCTATAAATTTGACAAGCTTATGTAATAAGGAAACTAAGTTGGTGGCAGTTTCAAGAAACAGGGTGCTCCCATCATACNTTGTTTCTTTTCTTAATACTTCGAGTTTTGCGAGTTTTTCATACAGTCTGGGTAGAAGTACTCTATCAATTTTGTGTTTTGGAAACATGTTATTCCAGTCCACGGTTTGTTTTCTCATTTTTTAAATAATGTATTTCAAAGAACAGTTCAAATATCTTTTTTTTTTCTTTTATGGCTCTTGTTTTTGCTTGTATCCAAAATCTTCCCTGACTCAAGATCATAAAGGTTTCCTCATATGTTTTCTTCTAGTGGTTTTAAGATTTTAGGTTTTACATTTAGAACCAACCACCAGAATTAATTTTGGTATGTTGTATAATGTAAGTCAATGTTTATTGTTTTGGGTATAGATGTCCAGTTATTTCAGCGTGGTTTTTGAATAGCATTCTTTTTCCCTTGAATTGCTCTCTTTTATAAACAAAAGGATGAAAGGCATGTAACTGCCAATCCTTTAGTACTAGAATTTAGTGTTGCATAACAAAAACTTAAAATGCTTTATGTAACTCTTACTCCTTCAAAATATTTGTGCTGTTAGTCTGGGTTTTATAGATTAAAAGAAATTTAATATATAAAATGCTAGTTTTTCAGAACTATTAGACTTTCAGGAAAATTTTATATCCCCGGGGCCTCTTTGCCTTTCACTGTATAACCCCGGGCATACCAATGATTCCTTCTACTCTAAGGAATAATTAGATGGAAAACAACGTTAGCATCTTTTGATTTTTTCAGTTGTTTTTTCCCCTGGGAGTTTCTTGCTGCCACTCAATTACAAGTGATTTCTGTATCCCAGTTCAGGATTTGTGCATGCTTCACCATGAAAAATAACAGCTTAAATATATCACAAAGGAACAAAATATTTTCTTTTTGCTTCATTGTTTAACAGATGAAATGTTAATGCAGTCATTCTGCCAATTACCCCAAACTGGACTGGATTGCAAAAAAGCTGTCTCTGCATATCAGGTTCCATATCCAGGTCCTTTTACCTCCTGACTTGTTAGCTCAGTATCTCAAGAATCCAGGCTAGCATAAATGCCTGAATATCAATGGATCAGTGTTTTTTTTTTTTTTTTAATCACTTTTCTACCCATAGCGCTAGAGCAATTCTGATGAGAGACACCCTCAAAGCTGCCCAGGTTATTGTACTGTGCAGTGTCTAGGCTGCCTCTAGTGAGGATCTCAAAAAACACCGATCCTTTCTGTGATTGTTTGCAAGTTTGTCGTGTGGCCAAAGGAATAAAACGAGGGACACATCTTAACTTTTCTGGAGCTCGGAGCCTGGTGGCAAAAGCTGACACTTTCACCCGTTGCAAGGTACATGATGAGGGGCTTGGGGGCTGCGCACAGGGAGTGCTCCGTGGTCAGTCCTTCCTGTGACCATCGCAACCGTTTCTTAGTGAGGAGAGGCCTCTGATGATGTTCTTTATTTTGCTGCAAATGCAGGGCCTCGTCACATGTAAATGAGCCAACAGTCTCCAATGATTAATCCCCTTCACGATCAATTGTCTTCATCCAATTCCCAAGCTCATCTTCAACAATCTTGTCATCTGCAATAAATGTATTCCAATTTCCCTTGAAATTGTTGATTAAGAGTGTTAAACATCTGCTAAAATAAACCATCTCCGTGAGCTACTCTTTAGCATTTGGATGAACAATGAATTCATTCCCATTATCCAAGTGATGTCTGTTATTTTTTTCTCCTTGAAGAAAAACAATTTGGCCATGAAGAGGAAAACCCTGACCAGTGCCTTTCCTCATCACGATCAGCTAATATTCATGGATCAGGATAAAAATTCAAGGCCACTTCCTATTTTATTAAAATTTGACCAAAAATAAGCCATAAAGCACTGTTTATTTTATTCAATACATCGCTCTTACCACTGTGTTTAGGGCTGCCTTGGTTAAGAATATTTCCAGTTTCAAATAACACTCTGAAAATGATGGCCTGCAATAGCTTAGCTTGGGATTTATTTCACTCGCAACGTAAAAATTTAGGAGGCCACCAAATAAGGCTGGTCAGATGCCTCCAGGATCTAGGCAATTCTGCATTTCCATCTTTACACTGCACTGCCTTGTGGTGGTCCTCCTCATCAGAACACTTGTCTTCTCTTTTTACAAGCTGTCCCTGCAGGCTGACCTCAGTGAGGAAGACAAGGAGGAAGGGAGGTGAAGAACCATCACCTCAGCCACTTTTAACTGCAAGGGAGTCTGGAAATGTGCCTGTTTTAGCAGGAGACCTGGTGCCTGAAACATAATCAAGGCCCCATTAATGAGGAAAAGCAGGAGGCAGGGAAGGGAGGGGAATGGGAATGGATATTGATCAGGCAACTAGGAGAGACTCTGCCATAAACACCCAGGAATCAAAGCACAAGTTAATTGAGGGGAGATGTGCGATTTAGATAGTGCAATGGGCCTTAGATCAATAACGCCCATTTCCTCTGATTCTTTAGCATTTTCATGCACACCTGTTTCACTCCTAACCTCTCTCTCTTAGCTGCTCAGACATGTCTGACTCTTTGTGACCCCAGGGACTGTAGCCCAGCAGGCTCCTCTGTCCATGGGATTTCCCAGGCAAGAACACTGGAGTGGGTTGCCATTTCCTTCTCCAGGGGATCTTCCTGGACCAAGGATTGAACCTGTGACTCCAGTGTCTCCTTCATTGCAAGTGGATTCTTTACCCACTAAGCCATCGGGAAGCCCTCCCTGTCTATCCTATTAGGTAGTTTCTTTTTTCTTTTTTTTTTTTTTTATTGGAGGGCTATGATGGCAGCTACTTTATTTATACAGAAAAAGAAGGGAAGTGCTTAAGAATTCCCATCCCCCAAGGTCAGCCCTTAAACAGCAGCATAAGGGCTTCAGCTCTCCTTATACTCCTAGGAATGACTCGGGATGTGAACTACAGTTGACCCTTGAACATCAGGATCCTGAGCTTTGGGGGGGTCACTTGCACGCAGACTTTTTTCAGTAGTAAATACTACAAGACTAAGGGCTCTGCAGGTTGGTTGAATCTGAGGATGCAAAACCGGGCATAGAGAGAAACCGCTTGTATGGAAGACCAGTGATAAGCTATACTCAGATTTCCAACCACACCAAGGTGGGCACCCTTAACCCCTGCGTCTTCAAGGGTTGACTGTACTTATCTCCACAGTTTCCCCCAGGGACTGAGCCAAGTTATACTTCTGGAGACTCATCTATGCTCATCTCACTTGACATCCTTGCCTTTCTGGTCCTACCTCCTCATTCCTGTATCAGTTCTCCTGGGACCACTTCTTCATAAACTACTTTCACAGGCATCTGCATCTCTCAGGAACCTGAACCGAAGCATCAGCTGCCATTATCACAGCCTGATCAGTGCATCTGAACGCACATCACTTTCTCTCCAGTCAGCTCTGCCATTACCAGAAAAATGGTCCCCGATTGTTGAAATTTTCTGCACCACATCTAACCATCGGGTGTTTTGCAGCAAAATTAATGTTTATAGGTATCATCATCATAAGCACTGCTGTGAACATAGATCGATGTAAAGGGATCAGCTGACTGCAAAGGAAAGTATTGAGTTAAACTCTGCCTTTTAGCCATTTATTTGAGCACAGGTTAGTATTAATCAGAATAAAATTCATTCCTCTCATGTGGTTTGAGAAGGGTCTGTTTCCAGCAAGGCAGCTTGTATTCGGTCCCAAACTAGAATTCATCATACTGACAGGGAAGAGCTTCACCAGTTTTTCTCCTAAAATGTAAATTTCACTGTTCAAGTGATTTCTGAAACCAAAATGATGGAAGAGACAAGCAACTTATTTTGTTTTATTTGCTTGTACTTTTCATTCATTGTTTCTGGTTAAAAGACTCCCCTTTCTAGCTACAAAAATATTCTCAGATTTCTTTATAGCTTACAGTCTTGTTTTCACATATCCCATCATGATCTTGGTTTGATATAATTTATTGTTCCGTTGTGTTGAACAGGAGACAAAAAGATTTAAGCATATTTGCTTTGCCACAATGACAAAATTCATCTTTCAAATAACTTTCTAAGAACATCTATGCCTTCTTTACTGGCTAATGCTGCTGGCTTCTGGTGTCTTGACTGTGCTGGAAGCACCTTCTGGTATAGCAAGTTCACGTCTGAAGCTTCGGAGTCAAAGGGAAGTCTGCCTCAGTCCTCACTGAGGCTCTGATCCTCATTCGGAAGGCTCCAAATGTCTTCATTAGAAGTAGTAGTATTGCAGAAACCAAGCACCATGCTCGGAAAGTTGGAGAACTCAGGTTTATTATGCCGGTGGGCCCAGAGGAGTCAACACTCCAAGATCTGAGCCCCAAACAAGAGGGTTACAGAGTTTTTACAGACGGACTGTAGTGGGCAACGCTAGCTGTTAATTGGCTGGTTTAAACTAAGGGGTTTCACTTGCGCACGGGAACAGCAGTCAAGATGGGGAGGGGGATACCTGACCTGGACAGGCATGATTAGGCAGGTTTTCAGGGGCCCGGTGGCTGTAAAGAGCAGGACAAGGGTGAGTGAGATAAACTCCAGTTCCTAGTATTGCAAGTCCCCACTTTCTGAGACTACATGACCTATGTGATCTAGCCTTTGCAGGGGGCAAGCTGGAGTTACAGAGGCACAAGGAGCAGGAGGTGATGCCAAATTTTAACCCTTCCTCTTGAGTAGTAGTGATAGTCGCTCAGTTGTGCCTGACTCTTTGCAACCCCATAGGCTGCAGCCCACCAGGCTCCTCTGTCCTTGGGATTTTCCAAGCAAGGATATTGGAGTGGGTTGCCATTTCCTTCTCCAGGGGATCTTCCCAACCCAGGGATCGAACCTGGGTCTGCTGCACTGCAGGCAGATTCTTTACCGACTGAGCTATGAGGGAAGCCCCGAATGTCTTCATTATCTGGTATATTTTCATTTGTTTCAAGGTTAGACTTCTAACTTCCCTTTTAAAAGCAACCCATTTCAAGTTCCCAATCTAAAATATAATTTTTAAATTACAATGCTTTAACAGGTCAAATGATGAATGGCACTAACTCAGCAAGAACTAAATCTGTAGTCCTTTCTGTCATGAGAATTCATTGCAGCTGGAACCAGGCAAAAGTTGTATTTTGATAAACAGAACATTTGAGCCAACACAACAATGGCAGGAAGTTAACTGACTTGTGTGGGCCAATTTTATTTTCTGTAATCAAACATTGGCCCAGGAAGTGACATGTTCCCTTGAAAAATGGCTTCCAGTTCAAGATTTTGCACCGAGGACAAGTTTTTACTTCCTCCAAATAAACTTCCAATGACAGCTTTTAAAAAAGCACAAAAGGGAATCAATTCATAAAAAAATTATTACACCTTAAAATGGCAAATGAAGAATGACAGGGACTCATAAAACCCTCTACTCTTCAGCATGTCTGTGCTATCAGGGAACTGTGTGCCTGACCCTTAGCTAAGTCATATTTTTTTTATAACAAAGTGTTGATGGAGCACAACTTCTTCAACTGATTGGCAAGATTCAAGGGCAGTCTTTGAATTCAGCAGCAGTTCATCAGATGACAAGCACATTGCTCCCGAAATCTCAACCCTCACTTGAAGGTGAGCCCTGAGCCACACATTAAACCCCTTCCAGTGGGAAACACACTGGGCTCGCAGGGAAGGACTTCAGGGGTTACACTCAAGGGAAATATTCAATGGGTCAAGCTGATGCCCATCTAGAATCTAGACTCTAGATCAGCAGTCCTCAAACTTTTTGGCATCAGGGACGGGTTTCATGGAAGACAATTTTTTCAGAGATGGGTTGGGAGTGGGTAAGGTTTGGGGATGACTCGAGTGCATTATATTTATTGTACACTTTATTTCTGTTATTACATCAGCTCCACCTCAGATCATCAGTCATTACATCTCAGAGGCTGGGGACTCCTGCTCTAGATGACCCAAGCCAGGGGGTTTCTACCTTAGAAGACTCACCCAGGGAACTGGAATCGAGCCGCTACACAATTTCCCAGTGGACAGCCTCTAGATCAAAGGTGGAAATTACTGGAATGAGTAGGAGTTGGGGGACAAATGTGCGGGGCTTGGTTGAGGGCCCTCCATGCATGACACTGACCCCACTTCTGAGCCATGCGAGTATCTCCCAGAGTGCAAGACAAAGACTCTCCACCTCAATGAGACTGGGCCACCAGCAGAGATAAGTCTGGCTTTAAACATTTATTGAGCACCTACTGTGTGTCAACCACATACCAAGCCCCAGCAAACAAGAGAAGCTGGTTCTGACAGTTCCTGCTTCACTCTGTGTGGGCAGCCAGGTACCCCTCCCCCGGGGTTCCCTGCAGAGCTGCTGCTGTTGCTGCTAAGTGGCTTCAGTCGTGTCCAACTCTGTGGGACTCCATAGATGGCAGCCCACCAGGCTTCCCCGTCCCTGGGATTCTCCACGCAAGAACACTGGAGTGGTTGCCATTTCCTTCTCCAATGCATGAAAGTGAAAAATGAAAGTGAAGTCTCTCAGTTGTGTCCGACTCTTCGCGACCCCATGGACTGCAGCCCACCAGGCGCCTCCGTCAATGGGAGTTTCCAGGCAAGAGTACTGGAGTGGGTGCCATTGCCTTCTCTGCCCTGCAGAGCTGGTGGAGCAGATTTAGCAACTAGGAGCCACCTCCACCCTCCTGGAGTTCAGATGGGTGAGATGCTCAGGCACAGTGAGAACTTCTCCAAACCCAGTTTATTTCTGACTTGAACCAATCGGGCCATCTGCCAGGTATTCTTTTAACTACAGTCAACATGCCAAGATGCTCTGTGTCCAAATTTATATGCAGCCAAGGGCTACTGGGCCATGCCAGTCAGTGAAGAGCTCACTTTAGCAAACTGAAGGACTCTCGAAAAAGAAGTCTGTGCTCACCCATCTGTTTTAGAGGGACTTAAAACTCCCTTGACATGAATAATGATGAATCAGGACCTTAAAGTTAATTCTGCCATTAGAATCCCCTTTCATTTTCCACATTTGGAATTCCTCACACTCCAGACTGTGGTTCTGTCCCAAAGTCCTCACCCGGAGCTCAGTGGGGCAGTCAGTGTGTTTCCCAGCTGCTGAGACTCAAACCCTAGTCTACTTGCTGTTCGGGTGTCTCAGGGCAAATCCAGATTAAAAGGAAAGTTATGCTTTCTTAGGAAGATTTTTTTTATGTGTTGTGGTCATTGAGATGTCCTGAAGTGGGTCCGACTCTTTGCGACCCCATGGACTGTAATCTACCAGGCTTTTCTGTCCATGGAGTTTTCCAGGCAAGAATACTAGAGAGGATTGCCATGCCCTCCTCCAGGGAATCTTCCCGACCCAGGGATCGAACCCATGTCTCTTGCATTGGCAGGTGGGTTCTTTACCTCTGAGCCACCAGGAGACAATAACACTCCCATCTCTAAAGCTATGACAGATACAAAACCTTGGTTGTCTGTTTCCCCCTTGGCCCAGTTCCCAATTAATAACTCTGAATCTTAACCTCCCCTACTGATGTTAGTTTCAAGATGGCCTGTGGCTTATCCTTCTTTTTAATCCTCCTTGGACCTATCCTGAGGGCTGGAAGGCTTCTAAAGAGCCCAAAGAATAAGTCTGAAACTGCTGGAGAAGGTTGTGTTGCTGTTCTTTGTGTTGCTTTGTTTGTGAATTTTCTTAGTGAAAGTCCAGTGTGTTTGATGTGTGTGTATTTATGGGCTGACCCCAGGAGTGGGGAGAGCCAGTGATGAGCAGAGAGAGTGCTAGTAATGATGTGGTGAATTGGGCAATCTCACGGAATAGTCAAGGAAAGTTTAATTGGTAGATATTCAGGTAAATGCTTTAGAAGCTGCTTAATATATGAACATTTCATGGGATAAACTGTCTTCTTGTTGACCTGACTTTTCAGGTTTTACTGAATTCTGGTGAGCTAACATTTTGAGAAGAAAAGATTTTCTTTCAGTCCATTGTTCTGTAGGATGAAGACTACTTCTAGCCTAGAAAATTGAGTTATTTTAAAAATAAACTCTAGTATTTTCTTCCCTTTGCCAAATTTGATTCCACTGAATAAGCCACTGGAATGTCCAAGAAATTCTGTGGCAAGAAAGGCGCTGGGGTTGATATTGTTCATTAGCGTATCCTGAAGTGACAGATTTGTGAACTTTGCACAATTGTTCAAAAGGGCTTGGCAAGTGGGCGCAGAAGCAAATGAAGGTAGAGGTTAAGTTGGGAAGAAATTGCTTCCTGTGCTGTCACTGCTGCAAATTTAAGACAAGAGGATGAGTAAGTGAAAGTCGCTCAGCTGTGTCTGACTCTTTGCGACCCTGTGAACTCTAGCCCTCCAGGCTCCTCTGTCCATGAAAGTCTCCAGGCAAGAATGCTGGAGTGGGTACCCTTTCCCTTCTCCAGGGATCTTCCTGACCCAGGGATCGATCCCAGGTCTCTCACATTGCAGGCAGATTTGAACGAGAGATTGGGGGCTGGCTAACGCTTGTAACATACGGACACCCATTTCCAAACGCAAAAAGGTGCTGAGTTACCTAGTCCTACGTAAACCACATTTACCAGATACATACCTAATCTTCACTCAGAGACACGGCTCTGGTGGTCCTAAAAAGCCTAGGGTATGTAGACACCGCCCCCCACTACGGCTGTACACTCTGTGACAACAAGAGCATCTAGCCGATCGCTCAGTCTCTGCACCTACTACGGCCCCTGGCATAAAGAAATCCCACAGAGGCCAAGAGAAGCCATTGGACTGATGTCTGATAAACAATTGAATAGAGGGTTGGATAATTGGATAAGATGGATGGGTAGATGGACAAAAACTTACCAACCAAAAATAAAACTGAGTTTTCTCTACATAGCAAAGTTGGCTATAAACGACCCAAAGAGAAACCTGACTACAAAGACGTCTTGGAGGACAGTCCTAGTGGAAAAGACCCAGAGAGGCAACCAGTTGAAAGAAGATATCCTCAGAGCCATTTGTTTATTTGGAAAGCTCAAGCTATTTTTTTTCTTTCCTTGCATTGGCAGCATTTCTATGAACCAGTTGTTTCCTGACTCTGCAGATTTAATTACAAAGATACACTTTCTTATTTTAAAATAGCTGGATGAAACAGAAAGATTCCATTTTGACCTCCCAGATTTGTAATTTATTTTCAGAAAAATGTTAGCAAAGGCTTTTAATTCTTAGGATTTTATAAAGGAAAGCAAGGTGAATGCATAGGTTATTTAGAAGTAAATGACATTTCTTTCTTGGTCTTATTGTTAGATGATGTATCTGGTGTGCTATCTGCATGTGGCAAATTCCATGTAAGTGCTGTTTAGAGATGCTTCCTGCATCACAAGGCACTTGTCCTTTATTCACGGTCCACAGTGACACTGCAGGGAACAAATAAAATGAGATCTCTGTATACATCTCCCTTCTCTGAGATTAATAATGCTGCACTTTCAGCAGAAAAAAATGTAGAGCAAAATCTCACCAAATTTTGCAAAATCAATTCTTTATAATGTTAATGTGAATACAAAGAAATAAGTTTAAATAAACTGGCAGCTCCAGGTCCTCCTCTCCTCTTACAAAAAGAGTAGTTTTTGCAAAGGAAATTTTGAAGTATTAAAGGCAAAATAAGATATTCTTCACGTAGGCTGTTTCTGTATTCAGAAATCATTTGTTTGATGAAGAAACATGAAAAGAGCTTGGACAGTCAGTCTTAAAGGAAATCAACCCTGAATATTCATTGTAAAGACTGATGCTGAAGCTGAAGCTCCAACACTTTGGCCACCGGATGCGAAGAGGTGACTCATTGGAAAAGCCCTTGATGTTGGGAAAGATTGAGGGCCGGAGGAGAAGGGAATGACAGAGGATGAGATGGTTGGATGGCATCATTGGCTCAATGGACATGAATCTGAGCAAACTCCAGGAAATAGTGAAGAACAGGGAGCCTGGCGTACTGCAGTCCATGGGGTCACAAAGAGTTAAATGCAACTTAGTGACTGAACACAGAAGAACTTGGAAAACAAATTATAGAGAAGAATGGACCAACGCAATGCTCTGCAAAAATGAGTGTGAAATAAACACTTGCTTTTTTTAGATTTGAGCATATCTGGGAGGAAATTTTTTAAACAAAACATTTTCAAACAAAATTTTAGCATGTTTCTGCCTTTAGAAAATGAAATTTCCTCCCCTCATTTTAGGGATGAACATGGGCTATAGCTCGGGGCCTCCTGGAGAGCAGACAAGATGATGGTATAAAACATTGTCTTCAGTTCTGGGAGAGCTTGTCCCCCAGGGGAGCTGGCAATGCCTACAGACTCTTGTGGTTGTCCCAACATGGCTGTGGGAAGCGATACTGGCACTTAGTGGGTACAGACCAGAGGTGCCCCCAAATACAGTACCTGCTGTAAAGTGCAGGATGGCTGCATGCAGTGAAAGATCATCCAAGCTAAAGTGTCAGTAGGATGAGTTTGGAAATATCTACTGTCAAGGTTTTCAGGTAGGGGCGTGAGATTGAAGGCTGGGGCTGGAAGCAGAATTTATGCAGCCAAAGATGAAAGGAGGACTCCTTTTCCCAATCTCCCCTTTCCAGGTGGGAAGGTCAAAACAGCTGGTCATATCCAAGGAATACAGCTGCCATATATATTTAACCATCAGCCCATGTTTCAATGTACATTTTTGGTCTCTAACCTAAAGGTGACACTAGATGCTATTAAAATTTTTATCTTTGTCAAATTATGCCTCGGCTTTTAAAATTAATTGAAAGGATGCATTTTAATTAAAAAAAAAAGCCAGGTATGTTTATAAAATAACATCTCAGATTATAGTAAAATTAATTTGAATAAAACCATTATTAGTACACTGATCAGAAATGAAATGTTCTACACATGAAATACATTTCAAAAGTAATATGCTTCTGAAAACCTATTACAGAATTACAGCCCCTAAGGGGTTTCAAGAGATTATATACTCTTTTTTGCTCCCTCTCTTTATTGGAGTATAAGCGCTTTAAAATGTCATATTAGTTTCTGCTCTATGACCCAGTGACTCAGCTATGTGTGTAAGCATATCCCCTCTGTCCTGGATCTCCTTCTCCCCCGCCCCTCACCCCTCCCGCGGGTTGTCGCAGAGCGCTGAGCTGAGCTCCCTGTGTTGTATAGCAGCCTCCCTCTAGCTGCTTGTTTTACACACGGCCGTGTATATACGTCAACCCTAATCTCTCAATTCACCTCACCCTCCCTTTCCTCCCCTCGGTTCACATATCCGTTCTCTATGTCTCCATCTCTATTCCAGCTCTACAAACAGGCTCATCTGAACACTTTTTAAAGATTCCACACATATTCATCAATATATGATATTTGTTTTTCTCTTTCTGACTCACTTCACTCTGTGTGACAGAATCTAGGTCCATCTCATCTCTACCCGTGGCTCAATTTCATCCCTTTTCACAGCTGAGTGATACGCCCCCGCATACATGTACCACATCTTGTTTATCCGTGCCTCTGTCAATAGACATTTAGCTTGCTTTCCTGTCTTAGCTATTGCCAATAGTGCTGCAATGAACACTGGGGTGTAGGTGTTTTTTGAATTCTGATTTTCTCCACATATATGCCCAGGAGTGGGATTTCTGGACCATACAGTTGCTCTATTTTTCATAAGGAACCTCCATGCTCTCCATAGTGGCTGCACCAACTTACAAGAGATTATATGCTCTTGGGAATGAGATCAGTGAGTGGAAACTGGTGAGAAAGCAGATGCTCCAGTGTGAGCATCACCCAAGCAGAGGCTTTCTCCAGTCCAGACTCGTCTAAGCCTACATTTCCCTCTCCTGTGTCGCCCACTACCATTGCCCTCCAGTCTGCTCCTCTAAACTCAGATGTGCTACAGGTGATTAAAGATATCACGTACTTTATAACCCAGGACATTTTATTTAAATAGCTGCTCTTTGGAAACAAAACTTTGGGGAAAATAAAATGTTTATCTTTCAGCCTAAGTTAAAAAGGGGGCTTCCCTGGTGGCTCAGCTGGTAAAGAATCTGCCTGCAGTGTAGGAGCCCTGGGTTCGATTCCTGGGTTGGAAAGATCCCCTGGAGAAGGGAATGGCAACGCACTCCAGTATTCTCACCTGGAGAATTCCACGGACAGAGGAGCCTGATGGGCTACAGTCCACGGAGTTGCCGAGTCAGACAAGACTGAATGACTAATAGTTTCACTTCCTTAGGTTAAAAAAACACATATTGTTCATCAATCTCTTTACTCACTTAAAAAAGAGTCACTTCATTTTCTATAGTCTTTTATGAGCCCTTCCATGTTTTTGTTATACCAGATATACTTTGGCCCCTGATGCGAAGAACTGACTCATTTGAAAAGACCCTGATTCTGGGAATGATTGAAGGCAGGAGAAGAAGGGGACGACAGAGGATGAGATGGTTAGATGGCATTACTGACTCAATGGACATGAGTCTGAGTAAGCTCTGGGAGTTGGTGATGGACAGGGCAGCCTGGCATGCTGCAGTCCACGGGGCCACCGAGTGTTGGACACAGCTGAGCTGAACTGATAAAATAATGGTATCTGCCACCTCAGGACTGCTGTTCACAAAAACAACCCACCCCTGTCATGTGACCCTCCCAAATGTGTGAGGAGAAACAGTCTTAAATTAATAGACTGCTTCAAGTGTAGGATCTCCTCAGCGGTGACAAATGAGTCCAATATCCATTTATTATTCTTGCATCGTTTCAGAGGCAATAAAGCCCTGTTTATACAGAACTTGCAAAATTACCTCATTTGTGATTCTGTTTATTACTCATCATTAACAATTTTTAAAGTATCAAAGGTTTTCCTTTCTCTTACTGCCTGCTGAAAGTGAATTTTCTAAATGAAAATTTGTCACACAGCTGCTTATACATATACATAAACAGTTAAAAGGAGTTATTGTTATGTGTATATGTCTGTGATTGTGATTTTCAGCCACAAGACTGGAGACTCCTGAAATCTTTGGTTCAAGGAACCATGGGACTTTCTCACCACACTCAGTGCAAAATCTGCATGTCCTCAATGGGTAAGCAAGCTGACTTCCATTCCTGTAGATCACGCTGAATTATAGTATCAGAAAATGAAGCTTTGGTTCCAATTACAGCTCAGAATTAGAATGCTTACATGGTGTTTTTTTCTTTTTAAGGACCTCTTTTTGCCTCTAGTTGAAGAGCCTGATTTATCAGTAAAGTGAAGATTGAGTGACATTTTGGAGACCGAAAGATAATTTTGAAATGAGTAGAAGAGGATTAAAAACAAAACTTTTCTAAATAAGGCTCTGCTTATACCCAGACTGCAGTAACATTTATTTTTGAAAACGTTTTATTTGTATTGAGGTACAGCAGATTAACAATGTTAAGACAGTTTCAGGAGAACAGCAAAGGGACTTAGCCATACATATGTATGTATCCATTCTCCCCCAAACTTCCCTCCCATCTAGGCTGCCACATAGCGTTGAGCAGGGTTCCCTGTGCTATAAGGTAGGTCCTTGGTTACCCGTTTTAAATATAGCAATGTGTACGTGTTCATTCCAAACCCTGTAACTATCCCTTCTCCCTTTCTTTTCCCCTCTGGGAACCATAAGTTCATTCTCTAAATCAATGAGTCTCTTTTTGTTTTGCAAGTAAGTTTATTTGTATCATTTCATTTTAGATTCCAAATATAAGGGATGTCATACCATATATCTCCTTCTCTGACACTTCTCTCAATATGAGGATTTCTGGGTCTATTCAGGTTGCTGCAAATGGCATTATTTCATTCTTTTTAATGACTAATATTCCATTGAAGATATATACCACAACTTTTTTTTTCACCTGTTCCTCTGTTCTTGGACATTTAGGTTGCTTCCATGTCTTGGCTATTGTAGACAATGCTACCATGAACATGATGGTGCATATTGCAGGTCATGCTTTTCTCTAGATATATTACACTGCAGTAATATTTAAATGAAATTGTTTAGCATGGAGTCATTCCCATAGCAGGCATTCAATAAATGACAGTTCTATTGATAAAAATATTCAAGCAATCAGAGAATGTTCACATTACAGAAAGCAATGTTGTAAACAGGTTTCCTGGGTCTCCCTTCTAAGCCAAGACCATAAATGGACTCGGAAGATGCCAATTTGTTGTGCTTTCCACGGATAACCCTGAGATGCACTTAAATGTGAGTTTAAGTGATCCCCAAGGATGCATGTAATTCCCTAACCTGTTGGTGAGAGACTTCCCTCTTTACAAGAGGATAAAATTCTGTGATTCAGAAACATTTTTTATACAAGGGAAAATGCAAAAAACAAAGGAGTGAGAATCTAGCTACGTCACCATGTCCTATTTCAACGGGAGCTGGGAAATAGCTGGAGGCTAATTGTTAAGTTGGGCTTCCCTGGTGGCTCAGTGGTAAAGAACCTGCCTGCCAAACCAGGAGTCCCGGGTTTGCTCTCTGAGTTGGAACGACCCCCTGGAGAAGGAAATGGTAACCCACTCCAATATTCTTGCCTGGAAAATCCCATGGACAGAGGAGCCTGGTGGGTGACAGTCCACAGGGTTGCCAGAGTTGGAGACATCATAGCAACTAAACAGCAACAGTTGTTAAGTTGTGTGATGATATTCATTGTGAAAACACTGTTTTGAACCCTTAGGTTCAAAGTAAGTTTCAAATAACTCAAAGAAAGGAGATTCTTCAAATACCAGCATCATTGCTTTAAGAAGTTTAGCTGGTAAACCTGGAGTGGGGCTTTGCAAAGACATCATCGTGAAGCTGGAGTGAGAGAGAGTTCTGTGCATCTCACCATGGCAAGAGTTTACCCAAAAACTGCTCCGACTGGAAGGGATGACCAGAGGTCTTCCCAGGGCCTTCTTTATCTAGGCTCACCTGCTCTATTCCTTCATCAGCTTCTGTGTTTGAGCTGAAAAGAAGGGAATCTGTGGGATTTGAGGTTTTTCAAGTTTCAAAGAGACAGTCTCAGAGAAGGGTGCATCACCATGAAGCAAGAAAGATGCAGAAGCACTTTTCCTGGAAAGGAAAAGCGGCAGCAGTTCTGAGAGCTGGAGCGGGCGGATAGGGATGCGAGAGCAGGGCTTTGGTTATCCCTCATGAACCAGAATTGGAGAAGGAAATGGCAACCCGCTCCAGTGTTCTTGCCTGGAGAATCCCGGAGACAGTGGGCCCCCGTCTATGGGGTTGCACAGAGTCGGACACGACTGAAGTGACTTAGCAGCAGCAGCAGCATGAACCAGAAAAAAAAAAAAAAGAAGACATTTCTGTAGATCAGAACTCAAGAAACCAAAGTTAAATTGATACTAGGCACCCTCTGGAGACGATCTGAGAGGATTTAATGACTCATCATCTGGTGGCTCAGCTGGTAAAGAATCACCTCAGGGCGGGAGACCTGGGTTGGATCCCTGGGTTGGAAAGACCCCCTGGAGAAGGGAAAGGCTACTCACTCCAGTATTAGGGCCTGGAGAATTCCATGGACTACATAGTTCATGGGGTCGCAAAGAGTCGGACACTGAGCGACTTTCACTGTCATCACAGCGGCGTTCTTCACTCAGAGCACATCATAGCACTTGCTCCGGCTGGCTTGTCTCTGTTTGTGACCATCAAATCTACTGAAAGGGCTAACGGTTTCAATTCAGGGAGCACAGTTTTTTAAATTAATTTTTATTGTAGTATCGTTGCTTTACAGTGTTGCGTTCGTTTCTCCTGCACGGCAGAGTGAGTCAGCTATCCCGATACACACATCCCCTCGTTCTGAATTGCCTCCCATTTAAGCCACCTCAGAGCATCCCGTGGAATTCCCGTGCTATGCCGGGGGCTCTCACCAGCCACCTATTGTGTACACAGCAGTATATGTGGATGTCAATTCCAATCTCCCAGTTCACCCCACCCTCCCTTTCCCCTCTTGGTGTCCACAGATTTGTTCTTTACATCTGTGTCTCTATTTCTGCTGTGCAAATAAGTTCATCTGTACCATTTTGAGCTCTCTCTCTCTCTCTTTCTCTCTCTCTCTAGGTAAAGCGGCAGTGCTGAGGATTGCTCGTCCCGAAGCTGTGCCCGCTCCCGCGGGCTGCCCGCACTGCACACTGGACTGTGCGCACACAGCATGCTCTGTGCCACGCGTGCACGCGCCGCATGTACGCACCGTGTATGTGCTGGGCGCCTATGCTGTGTGCACACACACACTGTGCATAACACGCTACCCACCACTAGAGGAGCGTGCTAGACACTGTATCTCTGCATCGACTTCTATCTCAGCGATGCCCAACCTCCCTTTTTACACCTGTTTTTACTCTTTTCTCACTTCCTATTATTCTAGTGGGCTAAAGCACAGCCCTGCCTCCAGGGGGCTCAAACTTGGAGTTTAAGAAAGTCTCCGATTCAATGCTGGGCTTCCCTGGGGTTCAGAGGTTAAAGCACCTGCCTGCAATACGGGAGACCTGGGGTCAATCCCTGGGTTGGGAAGATCCCCTGAAGAAGGAAATGGCAACCCACTCCAGTATTCTTGCCTAGAAAATCCCATGGACAGAGGAGCCTGGTGGGTTATACTCCACAGGGTAGCAAAGAGTCGGACACAACTGAGCGACTTCACTTTCTGATTCAGTGCTAACCTGGTTCTGTTAATTCCTGCCTTTCTGCATTGTCCTTAAATTCACTTCCTGGAAAACTCCCACGCATGTCCTTCTGCAGTATAAATGCAGACTCCTACATGAGCTCTGGGTGACCTCCCCCATCACTACTCCTGCAAATTTGCTTGGCGTTTTTTATGGTAACATTTTCCTTTCCTTCTAGAGGTGCTCTGTTCTTCCTCTATTTATATAAACTGAATTCCATTAACTCATTCCTTCCTGTTCTTTAGCATCAGTGCTGATGAACAAGAAGGACCTTTCTGCAGTATGGGAATATGGAGCGGTGTTTCCCTCAGTGGTGCTCCGCCTCTCTCTGCTCTCATCTTTCCTGCCCTCCTCTCTCCATCCATCCATCAGTCTGCCCCACCTCCCTTCTCTCACCCTACAGCTGCTTTGAACCGCGTGAGAGACAAACTGAAAATAACACAGTAAAAGATCTCTGAATCATCTTACAGGACTCCCACCTTTGGACTGGTTAGTTTTCTCCGGCCCCTCTGCACAGCATGGAGCCTGAATCCCAGGGAAGATCCAGGTTTCGTGGGACATGAAGCTTATACAATTTGGGGATACTTCTTTAAGAAGAAGACTGCAGAATTACAAACACATAAATGGATATGAAACTCAATGTTTATGTAAAATGACAAAGCACAACAAATTAAAAAATTTTAAGAGCCACAAAAGTCCACAAACATTACAAAATCCAGAAAAAAAAAAAGTAATAGTTTCCTGTGTATTTGGCCACATACTCTGATTATCTTTTCATCCAAAACAATTTGGCCATCACTTTCTGTAAACAATGTTGTCCATTAGAAATATCATGCAAATCTCCAATGTGTCACATGTCTGGTTTTCAATTTTGTAGTAGTCGTATTTAAAAGGGGAAAAATGGGGGGAAAAGAAGAGATGGGAGTATTTTCATCCTATGTTTTATTTATGTCAATATAGCCCAGTTCAGTTCAGTCGCTCAGTCGTGTTCGACTCTTTGCGACCCCATGAATCGCAGCATGCCAGGCCTTCCTGTCCATCACCAACTCCTGGAGTTCACTCAGATTCACATCCATTGAGTCCATGATGCCATCCAGCCATCTCATCCTTGGTCGTCCCCTTCTCCTCCTGCCCCCAACCCCTCCCAGCATCAGGGTCTTTTCCAATGAGTCAACTCTTTGCATGAGGTGGGCAAAGTACTGGAGCTTCAGCTTTAGCATCATTCCTTCCAAAGAAATCCCAGGGCTGATCCCCTTCAGAATGGACTGGTTGGATCTCCTTGCAGTCCAAGGGACTCTCAAGAGTCTTCTCCAACACCACACAATATAGCCCAAGTGTTACTGAAATGGAGCTGAACTCTGTAGCCCTTGCCTTGCCCCAACCCCACCCTGCCATGCCCCCATCCTGCCTTTTAGCCTGTACAAAAACTTTAGCCAAGGAATAATTTTAATCAGAAAAGTGAGAAAATGGAGATGCAAAGGAAAACAGTTAAAGGAGATCAAATAATAGGTTAGTCATTAATCACAGTCAAGGAACTTTAGTTCCTTTTCAAGGCTGTAGATAATATTCTGAGCCGTATCCTGTGAGCTGTCTTACAGATACTGAAACCCTCACCAGGTGGAGGGGTTAACTGTATGATGACCAGACTGTAGCCATGATGTAAGTTGCCACAACTCAGAACTGCCTCAAAGAAATGGAAACCAACTGACCCCGCAACTGAAGACCAGCTGACCCCGGAACTGAAGATCAGCTGTGCTTGAAACCATCAGGATGAAGCTGGGCAGACCACTGATAACCAGTTACAAGATAACTGTCAGAGCTGACTGTGCTGTTCCACAGGTAGCCCCCTCCCTCTGCCTGTAAAAGCTCTTGTCACCTGACTTGTCAGTAGGGTGGTGAGGGAGTCAGCCTTTGGACAGTTGTGCGCTCTTCCCTCACCCCTAATTGCTGGCATCCAAAATAAACCAAACTTTCCTTTCCACCAACTTGGACTCTTTAATGGCTTTTGAGCAGCAACAAGCTGGACCCCACTTCTGGTTACACTGTGATATCAGCATGGTTGCTCTTTGGCAGCTCAGTCATGTCTGGCTCTTTGCAACCCCATGGACTACAGCACGTCAGGCCTCCTTGTCCATCACCAACTCTCGGAGTCCACCCAAACCCATGTCCACTGAGTCAGTGACACCATCCAACCATCTCATCCTCTGTTGTCCCCTACTCCTCCTGCCTTCAATCTTTCCCAGCATCGGGGTCTTTTCCAATGAGTCAGCTCTTCACATCAGGTGGCCGAAGTACTGGAGCTTCAGCATCAGTCTTTTCAATTAGACATATTATTAATAAAATATTAATGATATACTTTACCTTTTCTTTCTTTAGTAAGTCTTCAAAATCTGATGCTGCATCACTTGTCAATCACACCAGCCATGTTGCAAGTGCTCTGCAGTCATGTGGCTAGTGGCTGTGGTATGAACTGAATGGCTTTATCAAGACTAGCAAGGTAACCAGTCTTTATTCTGTCATGAAGGAGCAATATTTTCTGTTATTGATAGCTGAGAAAGTTTATTTTTAACTTTCCCAAGCTCATTTTTGGTAGTGTAATGAACTAACTAGAGTGAGTGTCATGTTTAGAAAAACTTCTATCAGGTTTCTGAAATATGAACTGCTAAGTTTCAGGGCATTTCAAATTTTCTTCTGTAGTTCAGTTCAGTCGCGCAGTTGTGTCTGACTCTGCGATCCCATGAATGGCAGCATGCCAGGCCTCCCTGTCCATCACCAACTCCCAGAGTTCACTCAAACTCACATCCATTGAGTCGGTGATGCCATCCAGCCATCTCATCCTCTGTCTTCCCCTTCCCTCCTGCCCTCAATCCCTCCCAGCATCAGAGTCTTTCCCAATGAGTCAACTCTTCACATGAAGTAGCCAAAATACTGGAGTTTCAGCTTTAACATCATTCCTTCCAACGAACACCTAGGACTGATCTCCTTTAGGATGGACTGGTTGGATCTCCTTGCAGTCAGAGGGACTGTCAAGAGTCTTCTACAACACCACAGTTCAAAAGCATCAATTCTTCGGCACTCAGCTTTCTTCACAGTCCAATTCTCACATCCATACATGACTACTGGAAAAACCATAGCCTTGACTAGACAGATCTTTGTTGGCAAAGTAATGTCTCTGCTTTTGAATATGCTCTCTAGGTTGGTCATAACTTTCCTTCCAAGGAGTAAGCGTCTTTTAATTTCATGCCTGCAATCACCATCTGCAGTGATTTTGGAGCCCCCCAAAATGAAGTCTGACACTGTTTCCACCATTTCCCCATCTATTTCCCATGAAGTGATGGGACCAGAGGCCATGATCTTCGTTTTCTGAATGTTAAGCTTTAAGCCAACTTTTTCACTCTCTTCTTTCACTTTCATCAAGAGGCTCTTTAGTTATTTTTTGCTTTCTGCCATAAGAGTGGTGTCATCTGCATATTTGAGGTTATTGACATTTCTCCTGGCAATCTTGATTCCAGCTTGTGTTTCTTCCAGCCCAGTGTTTCTCATGATGTACTCTGCATAGAAGTTAAATAAGCAGGGTGACAATATACAGCCTTGACATACTCCTTTTCCTATTTGGAATCAGTCTGTTGTTCCATGTCCAGTTCTAACTGTTGCTTCTTGACCTGCATATAGGTTAATCAAGAGGCAGGTCAAGTGGTCTGGTATTTCCATCTCTTTCAGAATTTTCCACAGTTTGTTGTGATCCACACACACAAAGGCTTTGGCATAGTCAATAAAGCATAAATAGATGTTTTTCTGGAACTCTCTTGCTTTTAGTATGATCCAGCAGATGTTAGCAATTTGATCTCTGCTTCCTCTGCCTTTTCTAGAACCAGTTGAACATCTGGAAGTTCACAGTTCATGTATTGCTGAAGCCTGGCTCTTCTGTAGGGGTTAATCTTGACTAGTCTTTGAAATGATGACACCTCACCAACCAGTTTGTTGTCAGTACTCACACTGTAGTAGCTTATTGTTTTACCTTTTATGTCAGAATTTCATGTCAAATCATGAACTTGAAAAAGAACCTGTATAAATGTGCTTGGGCAGGACTCTTTAGATGGAGGATGAAGGGATAAGATGGGAAAAGTGGGTGAGATTCAAGGAGGGAAAGAAAAAGCTGTCTACTGCTTGCGAGAGGTTGGGAGTAGACCCTCAGCCTCGAGGTCAAGGTGCAAGGCCTGTATGTGAACCTCTATGTTGGAGAAAAAATTCCTCAAGGTCTCTAGTATTTCTGAACATCTTCTCAGTAGAGTGACTGATGGCTTTTTCCCAGGGCTAGCTTTCCAAGGCTGAGCACAGAAGGATTGATATTTTCAAACTGTGGTGCTAGAGAAGACAATCGAGAGTCCCTTGGATAGCAAGGAGATCTAACCAGTCAATCCTAAAGGAAATCAACCCTGAATATTTACTGGAAGGACTGATGTTGAAGCTGAAGCTCCAATACTTTGGCCACCTGATGAGAAGAGATGACTCATTAGAAAAGACCCTGGTGCTGGGAAAGATTGAGGGTAGTAGGAGAAGAAGGCAACAGAGGATGAGATGGTTAGATGGCATCATTGACTCAATGGATGTGAGTTTGAGCAAACTCCAAGAGACAGTGAAGGACAGGGGAGTCTGGTGTGTTGCAGTCCATGGGGTCACAAAGAGTCAGACACGACTTAGCAACTGAACGACAAGCTTTCCAAGAATGTTTGCAAGTGACCGTGAAGAACAGAGAGAGTATCTTGTGACAAAAGGCCAATTTGTTTCCTGACAGGATAATAAAGTCTCCCTGTGGAACTGAAGTTCTGACGTGTGGGCTATACTCCTCATTTCTAACCTGGGGCTCTTGTGTCTTCCACCAGCATCTCATTAAACATGGCAGGCTCACTTGTTGGCATACAAGAGGGTTAGGCTCTTAGGCTCTCTGTAATTCCTGACACACTGGGAGCATATGAAAGGCTGTAGGGTTAAGAGCAAGGTTAAGATCATTAAAATTCAAGACCTCTAAACCCTGGGTGTTAGTTCTAGAAAGTCTTGTAGGTCTTCACAGAACCATTCAACTTCAGCTTCTTCAGCATCATTGATCAGGGTATAGACTTGGATTACTGTGATACTGAATGATTTGCCTTGGAAATGAACAGAGATCATTCTGTCATTTTGAGGGATTGCATCTAAGTACTGCATTTCAGACTCTTTTGATGACCATGATGGCTACAACATTTCTTCTAAGGGATTCTTGCCCACAGTAGTAGATATAATGGTTATCTGAGTTAAATTCACCCATTCCAGTCCATTTTAGTTCACTGATTCCTAAAATGCCCATGTTCACTCTTGCCATCTCCTGTCTGACCACTTCCAATTTCCCTTGATTCATGGACCTAACATTCCAGGTTCCTATGCAATATTGCTCTTTAAAGCATTGGACTTAACTTCCATCACCAATCACATCCACAACTGGGTGTTGTTTTTGCTTTGGCTCTGTCTCGTCATTCTTTCTTTTATTTCTCCACTGATCTCCAGTACCATATTGGGCACCTACCAACCTGGGGAGTTCATCTTTCAGTGTCCTATCTTTTTGCCTTTTCATACTGTTCATGGGATTCTCAAGGCAAGAATACTGAAGTGGTTTGCCATTCCCTTCTCCAGTGGACCACGTTTTGTCAGAACTCTCCACCATGACCTGTCCATATTGGGTGGCCCTACATGGCATGACTCATAGTTTCATTGAGTTAGACAAGGCTGTGGTCCCATGTGATCAGATTGGTTAGTTTTCTGTGATTGTGGCTTTCAGTCTGTCTGCCCTCTGACGGTGAAGGATAAGAAGTTTAGGAAAGCTTCCTCATGGGAGAGACTGACCAAGGGGGAAACTGGGTCTTGTTCAGATGGGTGGGGCCATGCCAGTAAATCTTTAATCCAATTTTCTGTTGATGGGTGGGGCTGTGTTCCCTTCCTGTTATATGACCTGAAGCCAAACTATAGTGGAGGTAATGAGGATAATGGGGACCTCCTTCGAAAGGTCCCATGATGCACTGCTGCACTCAGTGCCCCCAACCCTGCAGCAGGCCACCGCTGACCTACTCCTCAGCCAGAGACTCCTGAACACTCACAGGCAAGTCTGGATCAGTCTCTTGTGGCATCACTGCTCCATTCTCCTGGGTCCTGGTGTGCACAGGTTCTGAACTAACACCCAAAAAATATGTTATAGGGGACTGGAATGCAAAAGTAGGAAGTCAAGAAACACTCAGAGTAAAAGGCAAATTTGGCCATTGAGTACAGAATGAAGCAGAGCAAAGGCTAATAGAGTTTTGCCAAGAGAACACACTGGTCATAGCAAACAGCCTCTCCCAACAACACAAGAGAAGACTCTGCACGTGTACATCACCAGATGGTCAACACTAAAATCCGACTGATCATATTCTTTGCAGCCAAGATGGAGAAGCTCTCTACAGTCAGCAAAAACAAGACCAGGAGCTGACTGTGGCTCAGATCATGAACTCCTTATTGCCAAATTCAGACTTAAATTGAAGAAAGTAGGGAAAACCACTAGACCATTCAGGTATGACCTAAATCAAATCCCTTACAACTATACCGTGAAAGTGACAATAGATTCAAGGGATTAGATCTTATAGACAGAGTACCTGAAGAACTATGGATGGAGGTTTGTGCCATTGTACAGAAGGCAGTGATCAAGACCATCTCCAAGAAAAAGAAATGCAAAAAGGCAAAATGGCTGTCCGAGGAGGCCTTACGAATAGCCATGAAAAGAAGAGAAGTGAATGGCAAAGGAGAAAAGGAAAGATGTACTCATTTGAATGTAGAGTTCCAAAGAACAGCAAGGAGAGATAAGAAAGACTTCCTCGGTGATCAATGCAAAGAAATAGAGGAAAACAACAGAATGGGAAAGACTAGAGATCTCTTCAGAAAATTAGAGATACCAAGGGAACATTTCATGCAAAGATGGGCTCAATAAAGGACAGAAATGGTATGAGCCTAACAAAAGCAGAGGATATTAAGAAGAGGTGGCAAGAATACACAGAAGAACTGTACAAAAAAGATCTTCATGACACAGACAACCACGATGATGTGATCACTCACCTAGAGCCAGATATTCTGGGATGTTAAGTCAAGTGGGCCTTAGGATGCATCACTACAAACAAAGCTAGTGGAGGTGATGGAATTCCAGTTGAGCAATTTCAAATCCTAAAGGATTATGCTGTGAAAATGTTGCACTCGATATGCCAGCAAATTTGGAAAACTTAGCAGTGGCCACAGGGCTGGAAAAGGTCAGTTTTCATTCTAATTCCAAAGAAAGGCAATGCCAAAGAATGTGCAAACTGCTGCACAATTGCACTCATCTCACATGCTAGCAAAGTAATTCTCAAAATTCTCCAAGCCAGGCTTCAATAGTATGTGAACCGTGAACTTCCAGATGTTCAAGCTGGTTTTAGAAAAGGCAGAGGAACCAGAGATCAAATTGCCAACATCTGTTGTATCATCAAAAAAGCAAGAGAGTTCCAGAAAAACATCTACTTCTCCTTTATTGACTATGCCAAAGCCTTTGACTGTGTGGATCACAACAAACTGTGGAAAATTCTGAAAGAGATGGGAATACCAGACCACCTGACCTGCCTCCTGAGAAATCTGTATGCAAATCAAGAAGCAACAGTTAGAACTGGACAAGGAGCAACAGACTGGTTTCAAATTAGGAAAAGAGTACATCAAGGCTGTCTATTGTCACCCTGCTTATTTAACTTCTATACAGAGCGCATCATGAGAGACACTGGATTGGATGAAGCAATAGATGGAATCAAGATTGCCGGGAAAAATATCAATAACCTTAGATATGCAGATGACACCACCATTATGGCAGAAAGCAAAGAATAACTAAAGAGCCTCTTGATGAAAGTGAAAGAGGAGAATGGAAAAAGTTGGCTTAAAACTCACATTCAGAAAACTAAGATCATGGCATCTGGTCCCATCACTTCATTGGAAATAGATGGGTAAATAGTGGAAACAGTGACAGACTTAATTCTGTGGGTTCCAAAATCACTGCAGAAGTGACTGCAGCCATGAAATTAAGACGCTTATTCCTTGGAAGAAAAGCTATGTCCAACCTAGACAGCATATTAAAAAGCAAAGACATTACTTTGTCAACAAAGCTCTGTCTAGTCAAGGCTATGGTTTTTCCTGTGGTCATGTATGGATGTGAGAGTTGGATTATAAAGAAAGCCGAGTGCCGAAGAATTGATGCTTTTGAACTGTGGTGTTGGAGAAGACTCTTAAGAATCCCTTGGACTGTAAGGAGATCCAACCAGTCCATCCTAAAGGAAATCAGTTCTGAATATTCATTGGAAGGACTGAGGCTGAAGCTGAAGCTCCAATACTTATTCTTAATCAATCTCTTTACTGACTTAAAGAAGAGTCACTTCATTATCTATAGCCTTTTATGAGCCCTTCCATGTACTAAACTTTGTTTTTGGTATACCAGATATATTTTGGCCACCTGATGTGAAGAACTGACTCATTGCAAAAGACCCTGATGCTGGGAATGATTGAAGGTTGGAGGAGAAGGGATGATAGAGGCTGAGATGGCTGGATGGCATCACTGAGTCAATGGTCATGAGTTTGAGTGAACTCCGGGGGTTGGTGATGGACAGGGAAGCCTGGCGTGCTGCAGTCAGTGGGGTCCCAAAGAGTCGAAAACAACAGAGCGACTGCACTGAACTGAACTGAAAGCCTGAATATGGCTTCAACTCTGTGTTTTGCAGGCTTGAAACTGGCTGTACTAACTTTACACATAAAGGTAACTGAAAATCACATCTGCCATGAAACCCAAACAAAATGCATCCTCAATCAGATTCCTAGAACCAACCCCCCAAATGCTTGTGACCATTCTACATCACCCAAAATGAGCAGAAATTACAGTAGAAACACGCAGTAGTCAAAGCCGATTAGAGTTAAAATTTTCACATTGGTAAATTTCACAACTCTGTGAACACATTCTTTCCGATAGCCTTCCTTTGGGCTGAGAGGCTTCCAAGGTGGCACTAGTGTTAAAGAATCCACCTTCAATGCGGTAGACACAGATTCGATCTGGGTCAGGAAGATTCCCTGGAGAAGGAAATGACAACCCACTCCAGTATTCTTGCCTGGAAATTCCCATGGGCAGAGGAGCCTGGCAGACTGCAGTTCATGGGATTGCAAAGATTGGACATGACTGAGCACACACACACAGAGCACACATGCCTGAATGGGTCTCTTGCACATGAGATAAATTCATTTTTTAAAAGGAGATATGCATTTTTAAAATTTTATTTATTGTTTTGGCCATGCTACATGGCATGTAACATCTTAGTTCCCTGACTAGGGGTCCAACTCATGCCCCTTGCATTGGAAGCACAGAGTCTTCACCACTGGACCTCCATGGAAGTACTGAGATAAATTCTTAACTTGTAGATGGTGGTCTCCTCAAACCCCACCTCCCAGTGAGATGCTCCAAGCACACTCTTTCTCCAGCAGCTGAGTTTTCTGTCAGGGTGTCTGTTTCCAAATCTGTCTTGGCCAGTTTATCCTTGAAGGGCTGGGAACTTTCTCAGCACTCCTGGAGCAGGAACTTGGTGCTCCAGACACTTTTGCTTTATTCTCTTTTAAACTGTAAAATGACTATACAATAATATGCACACATTTGCTGAGTTTTGACAAGCGCATACATCTCTATGACTCTGATCCCTATCAAGTGAGAAATGGGATTTTTTCCTGCCATATCAGTAAACAAGGTGGTCACAGTCATCAGTGATTGCAGCCCCCATGGATGGTGTGCCTGTGAGCCTGAGGAAACTTGGGAAGGAAAAGAAGACCTGTCATCTATCAGCCATCAGACTGCAGCCACTTCCTATGGTGAGCCTTGAGGAAACTCAGGGTGTGAAAACACAGATGCTGGCCCCAGATAGCCGAGGTGCATATCAAAGCAATGATTGCAGTGAGCCAGACTCCTGCATCTTCCCATACATAGAAAAGTACTAAATTTCCTAACTCAGGGTATCTGGTTTTCCTCACTTAATAAGCATCTGTTGATATTCTAACTACCTGCTTCTTGTTGCAAAACTTCTGTGTAATCTGGCTCCCCCCTCACCTCCCCAGAGCAGTTCTCTCAGGATTACTTAAGATGCTACCTCCTGGGCTTGAAGCCCTAAAATTCCCACCTAATAAAACACAACTCTCAACTTTTAGGTTGTGAATCATTTTTTGAGTCCATACATGGTAAGAAGCATTATCATGACTCCATAAATTTCCCTCCTGCCCTTCCCCGGTCAAACCATGCTGTGCTATGACGTTCAAAAATTTTTCATTAAACTTTTGATTTTGAGATCATTGCAGATTCACATGCAGTTGTAAGAAATAACATAGAAAGACCCTGTGTGCCTTTCCCACAGTTTTCCCCAAGGGAAGCATCTTTTAAAGCTGAAGCACGATTTCACAGCCAGATACTGACACTGATACAGTCAAGACACAGAGCATCTCCATCTCTGCAGCAACCCTTCAAGTCACACCTTTCCAGCCACACTTCTCCCCTCCTCACACCCTCTTAACCTCCAGCAACCATTTATCTGTTCTCCATGTTTATAATTTTTCCAGCTCAAGAAAAGTCTGTAAATATTATCATGTGGTATGTAGGGTTTTCAGATTGGCTCTCCTCACCAGCCCCTGCCAGCCCCACCCTTTGCCATTCTCTGGAGGTTAATCCAGGCTGCTGCATAAGCCAGTCATTCCCTTTCTATTGCTGAGTCGTCTTTCATGGTGTGGATGCACCCGGCCGTTTAATCACTTGGTTGTTGGAGGGCACCTGGGTGGCTCCCTGGTTTCAGTCACTGTAAATGGAGCTGCTATCCACCTTTGTGTACAGCTCTTTGTGTGAAGAGTAGGCTCCACTCCTCTGTGCATTGCTGAGTCAAGTGGTATTTGCAGGTCTATTTTTTGGAGAAACTGCCAGGCTGTCTTCCATGCTGACGGACCATTTTGTATTCTTACCAGTGATGAATGTGTGATCCAGGTTGTGGCTTCTTTTGCTTCAGGCTTGGGATGTATGAGGGAAAAAGAAATCCCAAGGAACATTCACTCCGTTGTTCCTTGGGTCCTGCGGTCCTTAACTACCTTACCTTCCTCTTCCCGTATCTCAGAGTTCTCTCATGTTTATTTTGCATGTATAATGTCAGGGGAATTTAGTTGTACTTAGTTGGAAAAAGAGGGGAAAGTACGTCTACTTCATCCTTCCAGAAGCAAAAGGAAGTCTATACTTGGTTCCTTTTAAATACAACTTACTGACACATAGTTTACATGCAGAAAAATCCCCCCATTTCCAATGAGCAGCTAATTAATGTTTTATACTTGTAGGCACCCATGATGCCCATCACCCCACTCAAGATCCCGAACGTTTCCAATCCATCATCTTTCAGATAACCACTAGTCTGACTTTTACCACCACAGATTAGTTTTGCCACATTTTGAACTTCCTATTTAAAAGTCATATGTTTCATTTTGTTCTTTGCTTCTTTTATTTTGCAGCATCATATTTTTGAGATTCACCCATATTATTTCGGAAACTCTTGCTTTTTACTGAATAGCAGTTAATACACCACAGTTAATCTATCCTTTTGAAAAGTGGGTCTTAAAGGGCAATTTGATGCCAACAAGCTGAGGGACTGGAGATAATATTTGGGCTGGTAAGACCATGGAAGCATAGGATATAAAGGTAAAGACTGAAAAGAACAATCAGAGCAGTTTCATATATTTTGTTAACAGGTTAATATGAAATGTATCATTTACTTTCCTCAAATACAGTAATTTTAGGAAAAGCCTTTTAGGTGCCCATGGATATCCATACCTTTTGAAATTCTGATTAACTGAGAGCTAGAAATCTGTGTGAACTCTGCCTTATTCATGCTCTCAGAAGCGACCACAGGATCACTACCATTTTGCCAGAAATATGCCTGCTACAAAATGATAGATAAGGGAAATGTGATGCAACAACTGCCCAAAAAGACTCTTCATTTTATATTTTGCTTTAAAAAATTAGAGAAGCCACTTCATGTTGCTTTGCTTTTAAAACAAAGCACCATCAAAAGCAATAATGAAATGTTAACTCAATTACAGAGGTGAATTTTGTTTGCCAAGATTTCCATCTGTAACAGGCAATGACAAATATTGCTGCTAAAGACAGGGAAGGGATAAACACGCCAGTGGTCTCGGACTGCAGAAAGATCATGTCTGAGCCGCCAAAGCTGTGACTGGTTCAGAAAAGCATTCACTGGGGGCTTGCTACATGCACGAAGCGTGCAGTGCATACCAAGGAGGGTGCAGAGACCCTGCCCAGAAAGAGCCTGCAAATTCACAGGGAGAAAAGACAGATGCGTGGAAAACAAAATAGCTGTGCACGATTTCTTACTGAGCCCACTCTATTAGTTCGTAAGGGCTTCCCTGGGGTTCAGCTGTGAAGAATCCACCTGCCAATGCAGGAGACGCAGATTCAATCCTTGAGTCGGGAAGACCCCTGGAGAAGGGAATGGCAACCCACTCCAGTACTCTCGCCTGGGAAATCCCATGGACAGAGGAGCCTGGCCAGCTAGAATTCATAGTGTGGCAAAGGAGTTGGACACGACTTGGTGACTAAAACAACAAATCATTTCATAAGTCCTTCACAGAAGATCTCACCCAGCAATCCTGGAGGTAATGATACAGGGGAGATAGTCCTTTTGTTCTGAAGTGAATAGGACTCAGACACTGGTAGCTTTTGCCCAGGGTTTTATCCCAGACAGGAGCTGGGATGCCCTCCCTCAGGGTGCCTTGTGCTGAACTGCACTTGTGAGGAGTGGGAAAGTGCCCAAAATGACCTCCCCCAGAATGGCTAGGAATGGGGTGGGGACAGAAGAGGATGTGCAGGCCAGAGAGGAAGCTGAATCTTCAGCAGTGGATGGATGCAGCAGGTCCGCCTCCCCCCAAAGAGGGGGGAGCCAAGCCTTTGTTGCTCACCAGAAAAGTCAGGTTTAGGGATAAGTTTTAGGAGAGAAAGTTGTGTTTGGATGTCCTGACTTCCAGGACCAGGGGATGAAAGAGGAGACACTAAATTGTAAAGGAGAGCTGGGGCCAGAATTGAAGAGGACCCAAAATCAGAGAATTGACGGTGGCTGGGACCAGAGACCAGGGACCAGCGTAGTGAGTGAAGTCGCTCAAGTTGTGTCCGACTCTTTGCGACCCCATGGACCTACCAGGAGCCTACCAGGCTCCTTCATCCATGGGATTTTCCAGGCAAGAGTACTGGAGTGGGTTGCCATTTCCTTCTCCAAGGGACCAGGGTAAGAGCCGTGGAAATGGTGAGATGTGCGGTTCTGATGATGTGTGCGTCTATTTTTCCCCCATGTACTTCTTGCCCTTGTTTGTTGTTTAGCTAGCTTTCAATCTTTTATTGAAAGGCAGGCATGAGGTACTGGGTGAAAGGAGGTGAGGGAAAAGGTCTTCAGTGAGGGATTTGTAAAATTAGTATTATTTCTTCCGGAAATCATCAATGGTGTTATTTGGAGTTTTCTCCCTGGAACATGTTTTAATCTGCAAATGTAATCTCTTTTTTAAGTGAACTTTAGTAGTTTTATGTCTTTCTATGTGTTTGTCCATTTTATCCAAGTTATTGAATGTATTGGCATAAAGTTGTTCATAATATTCCTTTATTTTTAATACCTATAAAACCTGTTGTGTTGTTGTGTATTTCAGTCCTGATATGGATCATTATTGCCTGCTCTCTTTTTTTCTTTCAGCCTGGCTAGAAGCTTTTTGACCTTTTTTATTTTCTTGAATAAACAGCTTTAGGTTTCATTGATTTTTCTCATCTGACTTCCTATTTTGCATTTCACTGTTTTATACTCTGATCTTTATTATCTATTTTCTTCTGCTTACTTTGGGTTTGAGTGGCTCTTTACTTTTTAAATTTTCTTAAGGAGGAAACTGAGCTCATAAATTGTGATTTTTAGTGCTATAAATTTCCCTCAAGTATTACATTAATTGCATCATGCAAATTCTGGCATATGTTCTTCAGATATATTAACATATTTTTAAAATGCTGTGTTTTTGCTTGAAACTACTGTTTTAAAATACTTTGTCTCCCTTTCGATTTCTTCTTTAACCCATTGATTATTTTAAAATATATTATTTAGCTTCTAAATAATTGGGAATTACCTGTTATCTCTCTATTATAGATTTCTAATTTAATACTATTGTGACTAAATAATCTACTTTGCATAAATCAAATCCTTTTAAATGTGTTAAGATATATTTTAAAGCTCAGAATTTGGTTAATTTGGGTAAACAATCTGTGTGTACTTGAAAAAAATGTGTATTCTGCTGTTTGATGGGCTGCCCTAAAATTGTTGATTATGGCAATGTGATTGATCAGACTATGATGAGGTTCTATCCAACTCTATGCTGCATATGAGATGTGCCCTTGAAACAAAAAGCCAGAAATAGGTTAAAAATAACAAGACAGTAAAAGACATGATTACACTGATCAAAGGAAAGCTGAATTGGCTATATTAATATCAAAGTGAATTTCAGATTTCCTGACTCCATTTTTTGTCTACTTGTTCTGGCAGTTATTGGAACAGAGGAGTGCAATCTCTGACAGCTTTGAACTTGTCTATTTCTCTTTTCAATTATATTAGGCTTTTGCTTCACATATTTGGAAACTTTCTTAATAAGTACATAACTATTTAGGATTGTTGTGTATTCTAGATGAATTGACCCATATATCATGATGAAATGACTTCATCTCAGGTAATATGCTTTGCCCTAGAATCTACTTTGTTTGAAGGCTTGGAAAATTTAGGCTATTAATTTTTTAAATATTTTTTTCTGTCTTTCCCCCTTCTGTTCATCTTTGCAGACTACAGTTACACACACAGTAGGCCACTGGAATTTTCCTGAGAGCTCACAAATTCTCTGCTAATGTTTTCAGTCTTTCTCCCTGTAGTTTATTATGGGCAGTTGTGGTTCCTACGTCTTCAACCCTCTCTTTTCTTCTGCAGTGTCTAATCTGCCGTGAGTACTATCCAGGTCTCACAGGCCAGGAGTCTGTCTATTCCTGCCAGGTGCTTGGTGCAGAGCTCTTGGGTATCTTTTTAAATAAGTGGAGGAAGCAGGCCCATAGACTGTCAAGGGCCTCACAGCTACGTTTAGAGCAAAAGACCCTTGACACAGGCTTTTCTGATTTAAGAGTTTATGGCCTGGAAGCGAGGAGATAGAAGGACGGGAAGCCGTTCATCAGCTCTTCCCTCTAACAATTTCCTCCAAGTCTAGTTTCCTGACAACTGTTACATTTTTACAGCAGGAGGGGAGCGTGAGCACAGGATAGCTGTAATTACGCCCGTAATGCATAACCGCTACTAGAATGATCTGATGTAAATAGATTATGTTTATAATTATAGTAAACTGTAATCTTAAATAAAATGAAAATTGGGGGTCTACAACACATCTCAAAACATCTAATTACCAGAGAGCAGTTTTGAATGCAAATGCCCTAACCTATTATTAAACATGAGCACATTTTTGAAGTGTAACTACGAGTCAGTCACGGTTGCTCTGACATGATGATGAGAGACCATTGAAAGCATGTGAGCAATGCAGAAGGGTAATCGTCTTACAAGAGAAAGTGATTAGAAATCAGGCTGAGAAGTGAGGCCACTGACAAGACGAGCAGGCCTCAAAACTGTCAAGGTCGCCAAAAACAAGGGACATCTGAGCAACTGCCACAGCCAAGAGGAAACTGAAGGAACATGGTAACTAAAAGTAACTGCATGGAATCTTGGAGCAGAAAAAGACATGCGTTTAAAAAAAAAAAAAAAAGGCTAGCTGAGTAAAACAGGGACTAGTTAAAAATACATCCATATTAGTTTGTGAGTTGTAACAAACAAATCGTAATAACGTGAGGTACAATAAAAGGGGAAATTGGTATGATGTATCTGGTAACTGTCAGTCCCATCTCCCCAGTGTTTCTGTAAATCTAAAATTGTTCTAAAAAATAAATCTGCTTAAAAGTAGAGAGATAATGGGAAGGAGTTGTGGTAGCCAGGAGTTCCGTGGAGCTGCGCTGAGGTGGTTTTGCTTAGCTAGTTAATAGTAGTTAGTTCCCTTTGTAGCTGGAGTTCCATTTTCCTGGAGCAGTGCAGTCCATACGAGCATGTCAAGCCTCTTCAGTTGTGTCCGACTCTTGGCAACCTGATGGACTGTAGCCCACCAGGCTCTTCTGTCCATGGGATTCTCCAGAAAAGAACACTGGAGTGGGTTGCCATGCCCTCCTCCAGGGCATCTTCCTGACCCACAGATTGAACCCGTGTCTCTTATGTCTCCTGCATTGGCAGGTGGGTTCTTTACCACCAGTGCCACCTGGGAAATTGCAGCTATGCAGATATTAATATCTGTGCTGAATCACTCACTTTATCTTGCTTAGTACTTCAGGCACATGTGCATGTGTATGTTTAGGCACACTTGCAAGCATAAAACAGAAACACACGTGGCTTCAATGCAGACTTTTTGAGCTTACTTTTGATTTGTTAAGCAAATGCTCTTAAATCTTTCATGTTTTGTGCATAATACCTCCTGGTTCAATGTAAAGCCATTCATAGGGACAAGTGGGAATGAGGAAGAGGCCAGAAAGCACCAGGGAAAAGACGAGCCTTGAGATGTTTCTGGCCGTCTTCAAATCCATCATGTCACGCTTATGACCATTTATTGTCATGCTGAAATGTTTGATTTGTTTAGAAACAGTAAACTGTAAAAAGGACAGTGGGGCTGCTGATGAAGTTGAAAGAATAGTGCCATTTTCTCACCTCATTTGAATATTTTTAAAATGTAAACCAAATGACACTGACTTTTTATCTGAATATTCACAAGCTGCTCACCAGTGTCATTTGGGAGGCCCGTTCCATGTGTCAGGCTGGACAGACAGAGCATGCTTTTCACTGCAAGATGCTGTGGATGTTATAACTCAGCACTTACTGGAGAATGTGGCATCAGCTAGTCATTGGGATGCTGCTCTGAGCTATAATACTCATCATGGATGCTGAGCAGAAGTAGGACTTAGACGATTTCAGCATAAAGCTAGCAACAGTAGTCGTAATAACAATAGTCAGCTCCATTTCCTGAGCTGCTGGGTGTGACAGGCCCCACACTACAAGCTCTCTGCCTTAATCTTCCCACAGCCCTGGAGGCCAGCAGGTCTTGTCCCTGCACTCTTTGGATGGATGCCAAAGCTGATGTTCAAGAGGTTTTAGTGTCTTCCCTATAGCCCCGTGGCTTGCAGATGGCGAAACTGGGACTGTTCATTAGAGTGTTGCTGGCAGCGCTGGGTTCCAAGACCCAGGTGTTGCCAGCTGGTCTACCCCGCCTGGTAGAACAGGGGCCTTTCTTTCCTATTCACAAGCTTTATCACGAGAACTTAGACATTTTCAGAAAAGTTAAAAGCACAGTACAGGGAACGTTCATGCCTTCTTTTTCTAAGCTTGATATTTGTGAGTGATTTGCTTCTTTCTCTCTCTGTGTGTAGGTGTGTGTGACCTTTTTGGCTGGACAATTTGAGAATAAACTGCAAACACCATGAAAGTCACTCTCAGATTCCTTGACATGCACTGCCTGAGAATGAGGACATCAAGAGAAGGATATTCTGGACTACTTTCTTCCAAAAAGAAAATTGAAGTTCAGATGAGCCCTCTCTTTTGGAATCCCTCTCTTTTGGAAAGCTTTTCATCCTCCTGAGCTAGTGTGTTATTCTCCCAAAGTCCAACCCCAGTAGTCACATCTCCTTACCCCACTGCTAGCTGCACGTTCCTGACCACTCAGCACCAACAGCCTGATGCTGCTGAGCCTCTGGCTGCCCATTTCATGCCTTGACATCTATTCCACTCACTTTCTAAGGCCCAGTGAATGCTTCCCCCAGTATCATGGTCTGTGAGGCAGTAGGCATCTCCCCACTCAATAATCCTCCAAGTAATCTGTGTTTTGTATTTATTTTTTATTCAAGTATAGTTGATTAGGAGTTCCCTGGTGATCCAGTGGTTAAGACTGCCAATGCAAGGGACGCAAGTTTAATACCTGGTCGGGGAACAAAGGTCCCACATGCTGGGGGCGACTAAGCTTGTTTGCTGCAGGGAAGACCCCGCAGGCCACAGGGAAGACCCCGCAGGCCACAGGGAAGACCTGGCACAGCCAAAAGTAAAATAAATCAACAAATATTAAAGCGTAGCTGAGTCATAATATTCTATTTGTTTCATGTGCACAATATTTTGTAGAATATACTCTACTTAAACTTACCATAAGCAATGGCTATATTCTCTGTATTGTACAATATATCCAGGTTCTGCTTTGCTTTCTAAGGGCTGTTGCTCTGTCTGACCCTCTCATTGGGATGCAAGCTCCCCCAGGGCAGAGGGTGAACAATTCATCACTAAATCCCCTCCCCCTTTGCATGAAACACAAAGGCTTAAGCCACAGCAGGTGCTTAATAAACACATTGCATTGTATGGATCAGCTAGCTGAAGGTAAATGGGACATCTTGATCACTCCAGAGTTGAGAGTCTGGAAATCTTCTCCTTTTTTATTACAAGAAAAAAAAATTTTTTTAATATTTCATAGTTGCAAACACATACCAAAAAAACCCCACAGCACTAGAGTGGACTCAGTATTTCAGACAGTAGCACTTCAAGACAGAAGTACTTTCATTTCTTTCAAATGCCATCATAGCAAAACGAGCTGGCCATGTTATAAAGTCAACTAGGGCTTTTTGTATCAGCAGATAGTTTGACTCTGCTTGTACTGGGGATTTTAAACCATGCAGGGAAGAATGAAATACTACTGAAAAGAAAATCAAGATTGACAAAACGACAAAAAGGGAAACATTTCTCTCTACAAAAGTGCCTAAAACACTCAAAAAATGCCATGAAAAAGGTTGTTAACAGCAGATAGTTCAACAGTTAACGTTATTATACCCAACTGCCAAATTAGTAGGAAAAGGTAGTAAATGAAGCAGTTGAAATGAACAGAGCCTGTTTAGAAGGTGAATATATATATATATTATTTCTGAATGCAACAGCTGCATGTAAGTGTGACAAGATCCTGGCTCAAATTACAGCTTTGCATTCTTCCCTCTTGAAGGGTCTAATCTGCTCTCCTAAGACCTGGCAAGGCTGGCAGCGAATGCATCAAGGCCGTTTTTCCCAGCGTGGTGATATGACAGCTGTTTGATGAACAGCTGCCTCGTGTGAATTTCGGGTCAGCGTGCACGCAAACACAGCCTCTCGGCTTACTCGGAGAAATGAATGCCAGCCTGCTGGCGTTCCTTGGCAAAACCCTGTGAGATGACCCCATTCAGTACATGGGCAGCTGTGGGGTTTTTTAAAAAGATATAAACAATCTGTTCCCTTTTGGACAGGGCTTAGTAATGGAGTCCATAACATCTGCAACCTGAAAGAAGGATTGTCTTTGAGTTGCAATGTGTCCTTAGCATTCATCCTCTGATTGGGTGAAACTGCCCTGGGGCAGAGACCCTGGAGCCCCCATCCTGCCTAGCAAGTGAAAGGGACATTTACAAGATGTAGCAATGAATGGATTCCAAGCTTGTGATATCATTCTTCCCCCAGAGCAAAGATAAAAACTCATCTGTCAAGCAAGCTGCAGCCAGGCTGTCTGTCCCCCTCCTCTTCTGACAGTTTTCCTCTTTGGGGGCTTTGAGGGGACATGTGATAGATTATCATTGCTAAAATGCCAAGTGTTGCGAAAGAAAGAACCATGGGCTGAGCAGAGGTGTGTCTGCCGGCACACCTTCCCCACTTCACTGTAATCCCATTTAACCCCTTTGATTTGAGAGAGCCTGGACTCACCTCCTTGGTCCCAAGAGTGAGCACATGAATCAAACTGGCAAACCAAAACCCTTTGAGCCACAGTGATTGGTTGGGAGGTGGACACGAGACTCAACCAGGCCAGTCAGAGTCCTCCTGGAGGAAAAGGCTGGAGTGGGTGGTAGGCCCGGCCAGAAGCCATCTGCCCTGTGAGCAGAGAGACCATTGGGAATGAACCCAGCAGGACAGGACACAGCAAACAGAAAAAGACAAAACCTCCATGACATTGTTGACCAGACGCCTAAAGCTGGTTTAGCGCTTGGATTTTCCAATCAGTGACACGAACAATACTCTTTTAGCTTTAGCCTGATCAAATTGGACCTCCATCACTTGCCTCTGAAATCACTTTGTTTATTATTTGCATCCCGTTTTTTTGTTTGTTTGTTTGTTTTGTTTTTTGCCCCCTCCTAGAGCAGGAGCTCCATGAAATCAGGAGCTTTGTATGCTCTCCTCACTGTCTCTCTGAGGTCCCAAAATATCTCTTACAGCCAAAGCAGGTGCTTACCACACTTGGGGGGAAAAACTAACCACATAGGATGGCTGGGAGGAGCTGGATATGTCAGGTTTACATGAGGACCTTGGACCTACGGTGTGAGCTGAGGTTGCTGCAAAGGCAAACCACCCTCACCACTACTGCCCAGGTTGATTAAAAAAAAAAAAAAAAGCCACTTGCTGCGTCAGTAAACAGAGATGCTTCAGCCATCAAGCCATCACACTACAGCCGCCCCAGCAGAAAGCCCAGAGAGAACTCAGGACAGAAACAGGATGCCCACCGTCTAGCAGTCAGCCCCTGCAGCCACCCCAGATGGTGCACCTGGGAAGACTCAGGATGAGAAAGCCCGGGATGTCGGCCCCAGAGAGCTGAGGTGCAGATCAAAGGAAGGGGATGGTTTCAGTAAGACTGGACCCTCGCATCTTCCCGTACACCCCAAAGTGCTAAATTCCTTAACTTGAGACACCTGGTTTTCTTTAACCCTGATCTTTTGATGCTCTGTTTTGTTGCAAAAATTCTCTATACTCTGGCCCCTCATCTTGCCTCTTTGGAACAGTCTCTCAGAGCTAGGAGGCTTCCTCCTGGGCTTAAGTCCTCAGCAAGTCCACGAAATAAAACAAAACTCCCAACTTTTAGGCCATACGTTTCTCTTCAGTCCATAGCTTCTATTAAGCCCAGACTCTGCTCTCAAGGAGCCCCTGATGAGTGAGCACATCAAAAAGCATTGCAGACAGAATTAGCATCAGGGGAATGGAATCTCTTGGTAGTGGAGGAGAGGGGATTGTAGCAGACCCTGAAGGAAGGAGGCATGATGGTCCACACTTAAGACCCAGGGCAGGGATGCGGAGGGGAAGTGAATGGAAGTGCTTTAAACCAATGAGATAACCCTACCCCTACCATGCCAAGGGGTTGCAGATGGCTTGGAGATTTTGGAAAGGAATCCAGGATTACAAACCAAATGGATACTTTTGAAGAGAAGTCAACATTCTGATGAAAGTAATAAACATTTAAACATAATTTAATCTTCAAGCTCTTGATTTACATAAGATAAACGTGATAAGCTCTCCAAAATAGTGCTTTCTGCTTTTCTTTACTCTTCATAATGTACAATTTCATCTGTAAGGAAAAAACAGTCAAATCAATGTTTTCTGCAGGTGAAGCCATTGACATGTATCTGGCAAAGACATCAGCACTCAGAGCTGGAAGGAAGTCCAGTGAGGTCTGCCAGGCTCCAAGGGGACACAGGAATTGGAACCAAATTCCTCTCTTTGAAGAAACTGGGAAGAACACAGTCTAAAAGTGAGTTATGAGAAAACCTCATTAATACAGATATTTCTAGTCTCCATTTGTGACCACTTGAATTTTACCTTTGTAATGAAGAATTTGCAAAGCAAATTAAGAATGTAAATAAGATTAGAGAGGGGATGCTTAAACTACTCAAGAGAACAAAGTGTTTTCATGAATTCATTTGCATACAAAATTGATAGACTAATTAAAATAGCTTCTAATTAACAAGTTCACCTATTGCCCACTGCTATTGCTAAGTCGTTTCAGTCATGTCCGACTCTGTGCAACCCCATAGACCGCAGCCCACCAGGATCCTTCGTCCCTGGGATTCTCCAGGCAAGAACACTTCTCCAGTGCTTGAAAGTGAAAAGTGAAAGGGAAGTCGTTCAGTCGTGTCCAACTCTTCGCATGGACTGCAGCCTGCCAGGCTCCTTCATCCATGGTGTTTTCCAGGCAAGAGTACTGGAGTGAGGTGCCATTTACTAGCCTGATAAAATAAATTTACTTGAAAAAAATTTTCTTTTTTCAAAGGCTTACTTCTATTTATTGGCTGTGATGGGTCTTTGACTCTGCAGGCAGGCTTCTCTCGAGCTGTGGCAAGCGGGGCCACATCCAACTGCAGAGCAGAAGCTCTAGGCATGTGGGCTTCTATAATTGTAGCTCTCAGGCTCTAGAGCTCAGTCTCAGTGGTCGTGGTGTATGAGCTTGGTTGCTCCAAGACATGGGATCTTCCCGAATCAGGGATCTAACTGATGTTCCCTGCACCCGATCAAGGCCATGGACCTTAACCACTGGACCACCAGGAAGCTGGAAATTTTATTTATTTAAAATAGTGATTCTTCCTCTTCCTGAATGTCACATAGTTGACATCATAGACTATGTAGCCTTTTCGGACTGACTTTTTTCACTAAGCAAGATATACTTAGGATTCATCCTTGCCTATTTATGGTGTATCAACTCATTTCTCTTTATTGCTCTGTGCTATTTTTAAAGCTCAAGTATTTATTAGTTTCTCTGGATAGACACATGTGCATGTTCTGGGAAATGATAAATAATATCTTTTTATCTTAAAATATGGTACGGCCATCCATCTAGTTGTTCAGACCAGAAAACTGAGAGCCATTTTAGCATCTTCATTCTTCCTCACATCCATCACCTGTTCCTGAGGATTCCGTCCCTAACACATATCTCCAATGCATTGATTTTTTTTCTTTCTCCATTTCTACTCCTATAACCCCATCTAATTAATCATTATATTTCAGTGAGACTACTTTAGTAGATTTCTAATCATTCTGCCCTCTCCCTTTGCAATCAATTCTCCAGGGAGTAGCAAGAGACAGAACTGAATGATTTTCAACCCTCCTGAAGATCCTTCCACCTTGCTAATTGCTTGAAGTGAAATCCTAACAACTTAGTCTTTCAAGACGAAGAGCCTGTCCACTCTCACAGCTCAGCTGTCACTGCCCTTCCTCTCAGTCACTGGGACCTGCTGTTCTGGTCTTCTAGCTCCTACAGGAGCTCCTGTCACCCTGAAGCCCTTTCACATACCGTACCCCCGAGAGCATGCTGCCTCCCCAGCTGTCTACAGGGCTGACTTCTGCTCATCCTTCAAGTTTCCTTTTTGAAGTCACCTCCACAAAGAGGTCTCCTTGTTCTCCAGGTCTAAAAATGCCTCCCTCTAGTTGGTTGTGCCCTTAGCCTGTGCCACAAATGTTAATTGTGCACATCTGTCTCTATATCTGTTTTACATCCTATAAGAGCATTAGGTAAGGTCATGTGGGTTTTGTTTATCACTGGACTCCACATCTAGAACTGTGCTTGGCACCTTACAGGTGCTCAGAAAAAAATGTGTTGAATTAGTTGAGGAATGAGCTGTGATGATAGACAAAAAAGTTCAGGGCAACACAGCTTAAGTTCTCACTCTTAGTGACCTTGGGAAAACTTTGTAATATTTCTGATTCACAGTTTCTTAATCCATTGAGTAAATATAATACTTTTTCCTGAAAGGTGTAAGGTGAGGATGGAAATGACAACTATAATACAGATAGCCCAACATGTGGCTACATCATAGAAATTTCAGAGATGCTAGCTAAAAACATATTTTTAACAGCATAGTCTGATGATCTGGACCATAAGTTTTGCTTTTCAGAATTTATTGAATTGTTCATTTGGTCATTTTTATTATGTATTATAGGGCTTCCCTAGTAGCTCTGCTGGTAAAAAATCCACCTGCAATGCGGGAGACCTGGATTTGATCCCTGGGTTGGGAAGAGCCCCTGGAGTGGGCATGGCAACCCACTCCAGTATTCTTGCCTGAAGAATCCCATGGACAGAGGAGGGGCTGCAATCTATGGGGTCGCAAGAGTCAGACATGACTGAGTGACTAAGCACAGCACAGCCCGTTATGTATTATATGCTCCTAACTTTTGTGAACGTTTCTTGTTTTAGGATACAACAAGAGGGGAGCAAAAGAAAGAGAGAAAAGTTAAGTGCTCTTGTAACTTCTTTATATTTTGGGTTTTTTGTTTTTTTATTTCAACATCATCCACTATTTATTATATTCCTTGTGAATGACATCTTTCACAATATCAAATTACTCATTTCTTACTTAATGATTTTGACATTAAATTTTGCTGTATTTGAAATCAATTTGGCCATTCCTTTTTATGATTATATTTGCCTTGTTGTCATTCAGTTGCTCAGTCCTGTCCAACTCTTTGTGACCCAGTGAACTGCAGCACACCAGACTTCCTTGTCCTTCACCATCTTCCAGAGCTTGCACAAACTCATGTCCATCGAGTTGGTGATGCCATCCAACCATCTCATCCTCTCTCGTCCCCTTCTCCTCCCACCTTCAATCTTTCCCAGCATCAGGGTCTTTTCTAATGAGTCAGCTCTTCTCATCAGGTGGCCAAGGTACTGGAGCTTCAGCTTCAGCATCAATCCTTCCAATAAATATTCAGGACTGATTTCCTGTAGGATGGACTGGTTGGATCTCCTTGTAGTCCAAGGGACCCTCAAGAGTCTTTTCTAACACCACAGCTCAAAAGCATCAATTCTTCAGCTCTCAGCCTTCCTTATGGTCCAATTCTCACATTCATACACAAATACTGGAAGAATCATAGCCTTGACTAGATGGACCTTTGTTGGCAAAGTAACATCTCTGCTTTTTAATATGCTGTCTAGGTTGGTCATAACTTTTCTTCCAAGGAGCAAGTGTTTTTTAATTTCATGGCTGCAGTCACCATCTGCAGTGATTTTGGAGCCCAAGAAAATAAAATCCATCACTATTTCCATTGTTTCCCCATCTATTTGCCATGAAGTAATGGGACAGATGCCATGATCTTAGTTTTTTTAATGTTGAGTTTTATATTTGCCTAGCTGGATGGCATCACTGACTCGATGGACGTGAGTCTCAGTGAACTCCGGGAGCTGGTGATGGACAGGGAGGCCTGGTGTGCTATGATTCATGGCATCACAAACAGTTGGACACGACTGAGCAACTGAACTGAAGTGAGTCAATGTTTATTCATCCTTTGATTGTAACATTCAACTGTAGTTGTATTTTTGGTTATACATCTTTAGGCCACATACAGCTGGATATTTTAAGTCCAATGCAAACTCTTACAAATATTTAAGTCAAGATTCTCAAACAGAACTTCCAGAGGAATTAATTCAACTACAAGCTCTCACTTCTGGTCAACTTACTTCAGAAAACAGACTCCTGTGGAGCCCAGGAGTCTGCATTTTAATGGTGAAAACCAGTTTTCTGAAACATCCAAGCCATAGACTATGTTTAATAATTTTCATTAAAGCATTTCATTTCTTGCCACAAAAGGTAATTTTCACTTCATTTCTCTCATCCTATTACACATAGTTTCATTTTATGCTTGTATTCTTTGTTTATTTTTTCTCCTTGGGCTTAACTATATTTGGTTATTTTCTCTGGTTTTTTTTCTTTAAATACTAATGGAGTATAACTTTAAGCATTCTTAGAAACAGGTAAACCTGCATTTCTTGAATTACAAAGTCAAGAATTAATTTATTTCTTCTTGTTTCATCTTGCCCCAAGTGAAAGAAAGAATTCCACGTATTCTTGGTTTGAAGCTATAATTATTATTATCATCAATTATTCTCATTTCAGTCATGTAGCATGCATTCCTCATGGTATGCATTTCTTATGGTGTGTGGTTCTCTGGTTTCAAAAGGTTTTATTTATATTCACAGTCTTTCTAGAACTGTAGCAGTGAGTATTCACATTTAGCTGTCTATTTAATTGGCTTACCTCTCACAAGCTGTGCTTTAATAAGTACCCCAACCTAGAGCATTTAATGAGAACATGTTTCTCTGTTAGCTGGGGTGTATATGTCAACATGAGCTGGAGATATCATTGCGTTACTTTTGCACATGATCTAAATTTGGCTGGGTATAAAAACGGACCTTGAAACACTTCTTTCCCAGGAGCACGTCAGCCACGATTCTCTGTTTTCTGGACTCTGGTTTTTCAAAGACGTCTGAGATCCACTGAGTTTTCTGTCCTTATGAACACTATACCTCATCTACTATCTCAGGTGTTTCTAGATCTGCCTTTTAATTATCTTGTTCAGAAATGTAATTATTTTCTAATAATTCTGTCTGGAACATGGTGGCCACTTTCAATCTGCATATAATCAGGCTTTTTTAAAAAAAAACTGAGGAAATTTTTCTCTAATTATGCTTATATCTAATCATAATTGTCTTCCAAGAATTTTGACTTCTTCATTAGATACATCACTAAGTCTTAGGGTCGCTCCACTCCTGCTCACATAGTGCAAAGTTTTTTAGCAGAAACAACGAACTTACAGAACTGCTCATTAGGCTTTCAAGCTCCCCAACCCCAGCTCCTGGCTAACACTGAAGAAGAAGCCTGCAGTTCCCACATCATCTCCCAGCTGGTCATTCTCAATATCAGTGCACAACAGGGGACCCCCACAGTAAGAAGGAAAGTCAGCCTCATGAACAATGAATCTGAAAAACAGCCAACAGAATGAAAAGGCAACCTGTGAATAGGAGAAAATATTTGCAAACTATATATCCAATTAGGGGTTAATATCCAAAACATATAAGGAACTCGCACAGTTCAGTAGCAAAACACAAATAACTTGATTTAAAAAATGGGCAAAGGAACTGTATTAATTTTGAAGATGAGATAAATCAACAGGTTTTGTCTCATCACTTAATTAGTATTCATATACTAATGTGGAGCTAAGATTATGCGTGATTAGACATAATAGTTAACTAATGTGTAACTAAAATTAAAGTGAAGAATGAATGTTATGTGACAATCTTCAGTAAGTGTGTTTGTATATTCATGTATCAAACGCTGGTGTCTGGCTATTGAAAATAAATAAAATGGATATAAAGTCAAAATAATGTCATTAATTTCAATATACATCAAAACTAAGCTTTTCCTACATGGTTAATTAAAAAGAAAATTATTATACCACCAAAATTCAGTCTGTTCAGGCACTAGCTTATTATTAGATTGGCCAAAAAGTTCATTTGGATTTTCCATGCCATCTTTCAGAAAACCCAAGCAAGCTTTGTGGCCAATCTAGTATATTTTTGATTGCCAAGAATTATGAGACATACTTGGGTTGCAGTGAGAAGTATGTAAAAATAACAAACAGTGATTGTATGATTTGAATAGAACTTAACTATCTTAGGGTCTTCCCTGGTGGCTCAGACAGTAAGGAATCCGCCTACAATGCTGGAGACCTGGTTTGATCCCTGGGGTCTCAGAGAGTCAGACCTGACTGAATGACTAACATACACACTAACTACCTTATTGGATAACACACTCAAATTCTTACCATCACAAGTTTTATCTGTGAGTTTTATCCCACAATCTTTGAAAAATGTGGTAGTTTCAGAATATATTCTAGTCATAACTAAGAGAATCAACATTTTTTTGAGAGAGGCTATTCTTAACTGTTGTTAATGGGGTACAAAATAGTAGAAACTCTAACCTAGGCAATATCTAACAAAATTACATATGTGTTTACCTTTGACCCAGCAATCCTTTTGGAAACAAATATGAACAACACTTACCTAGGTTAATAACAGTGGCATTATTTACGGTAGCTCCAGATGCGGAAGAACCCAGATTTCCCTCAGCAGGAGGCTGGTTGACAACACCATGGTACATCTACCCAAAAGAATATGATAGAGCAATATAAATGAATGCAAAGGTCATTTTCTTCTACATGAAGTAATCTCCAGGATATGCAGAATGATTAAGACAAGGTGCAGAGCAGGACAGTATCATGGTGAGCAGAGACAGACTCATGAACATTGAGAATGGTTGCCAGACGGAGGGGGGTGGGGGAGGGATGGATTGTGAGTTTGGGGTTAGCAGACGCAAGTTACTATATATAAAGTGGATAAACAGCAAGGTCCTACTATACAGCACAAGGAATGATATTCATTATTCTTTAATAAACCATAATGCAGAGGAAGAAAATTAAGTTTATGTGTCACGGCAAATTTGTAAAAAAAAAAAAAAAGGGGGAAACTATGTTCAATACAGGATGCAAGATGCTTGGGGCTGCTGCACGGGAATGATCCAGAGAGATGATATGACATGGGAGGTGGGAGGGGGGTTCAGGATTGGGAACTCATGTACACCTGTGCTGATTCATGTCAATGTATGGCAAAACCAATACAGTATTGTAAAGCAAAATAAAGTAAAAATAAAAATTAAAAAAAAAGAACCCATAGTAGCAAAAAACAAAGCCTTCAGAAGGATAAAGCCCAGGATAATAAGGATGATTATTGTATGGGAAATAATGGAGGAGATGAAGGTGTAATACTTTGATATCATACAGGCTGGACTTTTGAACCAAGTTAGTATTATACATATTCAAAAACTGAAATGAATCAGTAGGAAATAGCAGACTTAAAACTGAAATTAAATGAGATCAAATAAACCCAGCAGTATATCAACGAAGTAATATAAGACAGTATTTCAAGTGTCTTTTGACTCAATACATTGATTGTACATCTCATTCTCCACTAAAGGGGAAACTAGAATTATCTGAGAAACTTTTGCATTCTAGGCCTGAGGCAAGAAAAGTACATCTCACTGTTTAGAAAGCAAGATTGGACTCACACACTCTGGGGGAGAGAGCATGTCAAAAGGATGCAGAAGAGAACCAGACACAGAAAATTAAGACGTCATCCCAACTGTGATAGAATCAAACACATAACATACTCAGGAATAAATGCAACACAAGACACACAGGACCTCTTCACTGGAAACTACAGAACACTGCTGAAATAAATTTAAAAAGAGCCAAGAAAAAAGGAGAGATATACCCAGTTAGGACTGACAGATTTTATATTATTAAGATGTCACTTCTCTAGGACCTAGTATATAGATTCAATCTGATTTCAATCAAAATTCCAGTAGGTTTTATTTTTTGATAGAAATTGAAAAGCTATTTATAAAATTTATATAGAATTGCAAGTAAGCTAGAGTAATGAAAGTAATTCTTAAAATAATAAACTTATGTTACATGATGGAAGACTTACTATAAAGCTACAGTAATAAGAATAATATTGAACATTGAAAGAAAAATAGACATAAACAAAATTAGATCTAGAAGCAAACCCTCATATACAAAATCAGCAGATGTTTGTCAAAGGCGATTCTGAGGGAAACATTCTCTTCAACAAGTGGTGCTGCAACATCTGGATATTCACATATAAAACAGCAAGCATTGACACTTTACAGAAAACTTAGCATAAATGATAGACTTCAATGTAAAGTCTAAAACTACGAAACTTCTAGAAGAAAACATAAGGGAAATATCATGGCCTTGGTTCAGGAAAATATTTCTTAGGACAAAAAAATCTGAACCATAAAGAAAGATATTATAAACTGGTCTTCATCAAAATTCAAAATTTTTAATATTTGCAAAGCACTGCTGGGACTTTCCTCGTGGTCCAGTGGTTAAGACTCCCAGCTTCCACTGTGAGGGTGCGGGTTTGATCCTTGTCTGGAGAACTAAGATCCCACATGCTGCATGAATGTGGCCAAAAATAAATAAACATTAAAAAAAAAGACAAAGAAAAACCCCCAATTAAGAAAAGAAAGCACTACTAAGAAGACAATGAGGCAAGTCACACGATGGAAGAATATGCTATATGTTACATAACACAAATCTATTTTTATGTCAAAAGGCCTTATGTTCAAAATATATTTCTTCAGCAAATAAATAGCAATGAAGAGAGACAGAATTTTAAAAGATTAAAGAGATAAATCAGTTGCTGTGTATTGACTTCATATATGAAACTTCAAATAAAAAAACCTTAAAACAAGGATGGGAAAATGCAGAATTCAAACTATGGACATTTGATATGAAGGACTCATTGCTCATTTTTAAAGTCTGATGATGGTACTCAGTTCAGTTCAGTCACTCAGTTGTGTCCAACTCTTTGAGACCCCATGGACTGCAGCTCGCCAGGCCTCCCTGTCCAACACCAACTCCTGGAGACTACTCAAACCCATGTCCATTGAGTCAGTGATGCCATCCAACCATTTCATCCTCTGTCATCTTCTTCTCCTCCTGACTTCAATCTTTCCCAGTATCAGAGTCTTTTCCAATGAGTCAGTTCTTTGCATCAAGTGGCCAAAGTATTGCAGTTTCAGCTTCAGCATCAGTCCTTCCAATGATATTCAGGACTGATTTCCTTAAGGATGGTACTACAAAGAGGTTTTTTTTTTTTTTTCACAAAGAAATTTCAGCTTTTAGTGATACATACTGATGTTTTTATAGATAAAATGATATGGTTAGGATTTGTTCCAAAATAACCTGTAGAGGTTTTTCCTGTGGTCATGTATAGATGTGAGAGTTGGACTGTGAAGAAGGCTGAGCGCCAAAGAATTGGTGCTTTTGAACTGTTATGTTGGAGAAGACTCTTGAGAGTCCCTTGGACTGCAAGGAGAAGCAACCAGTCCATTCTGAAGGAGATCAGCCCTGGGATTTCTTTGGAAGGAATGATGCTAAAGCTGAAACTCCAGTACTCTGGCCACCTCATGCGAAGAGTTGACTCATTAGAAAAGACTCTCATGCTGGGAGGGATTTGGGCAGCAGGAGAAGGGGACGACAGAGATGAGTGGACAGTGATGGCTGGATGGCATCGCTGACTCGATGGACGTGAGTCTGAGTGAACTCTGGGAGTTGGTGATGGACAGGGAGGCCTGGCGTGCTGCAGTTCATGGAGTCACAAAGAGTTGGACATGACTGAGGGACTGAACTGAACCGAACCTATAGAGGAAGTGCTGAAAAGTATAGTTGAAACAATGCTGAGCTACAGATTATCCATATCTTATCTCATTTATTTCTTACACTACACTAGTCAGGTAGAATGATCCATGATCGCTATGCCCACTTTACAGTACAACACCCAAGGCACAGAGAAGCCTATGACCCACTCCTCACCTTTTTCAATCAGGTAGAATCCAGGTTTTCCAGTAGTCCTGTGTGAATGTGAGAGTTGGATCATAAAGAAAACTGAGAATCAGAGAAATGATGTTTTTGAATTGTGCTGGAGAAAACTCTTGAGAGTCCCTTGGACTACAAGGAGATCCAACCAGTCCATCCTAAAGGAAATCAATGCTGGATATTCATTGGAAGGACTGATGCTAAAGCTGAAGCTCCAATACTTTGGTCACCTGATGCAAAGAGCCGACTATTGGAAAAGATCTGGATCCTGGGAAAGATTGAAGGCAGGAGGAGAAGGGGACGACAGAAGATGAGATGGTTGGATGGCATCACTGACTCAATGCACATGAGTTTGAGCAGTCTCCAGGAGCTGGTGATGGACAGGGAGGCCTGGCGTGCTGCAGTCCACAGGGTCACACAGCAGACACAACTCAATGACTGAACACCAGCAGCAACAACAGGATCCAGGAGAAGCAGGAAAGAAACAGACATTGCTCTGTAGAACAATGGGACAGTGGAAAAGAAACCAGCTCCTCTCAGTTTAAATCCAAACTGCTGCTGCTGCTGCTAAGTCGCTTCAGTCATGTCCGGCTCTATGTGACCCCATAGATGGCAGCCCACCAGGCTCCCCCATCCCTGGGATTCTCCAGGCAAGAACACTGAAGTGGGTTGCCATTTCCTTCTCCAACGCAAGAGAGTGAAAAGTGAAAGTGAAGTCGCTCAGTCGTGTCCGACTCTTCGCGACCCCTTGGACTGCAGCCCACTAGGCTCCTCCGTCCATGGGATTTTCCAGGCAAGAATACTGGGTTATTCTCAAAACTGAATGACTGGTTTGGAGAGGGCTGCTCATGGCCACAGGTGGGTTCCAGGTAAGTCTTCAGTGTGCCTGGGCAGCTTATGGTGGTGAAAACATTGCAAAGGAACCCAACCAGGAGAATCTGTGTCCACCTTTGACGGCAGGGCTTGGTGACCCTTGCCCATTCCTTCCCCAAAGATTTGGAAATAGGGTAACCATCCCTCAAACTAGCCAAATTTTCAGCAATGGGCAATCTTGAGGGAGACAGCAAGCCAGAGCCTTCTGCCTGGTCATGAGGCTCAGGTAGGCTTCCCTGGCAAGGATGAAGGGAACAAGAGTTACCTGCAGCCTTCCCACCACCAGACCGGGAGACTTTCAGGGACCAAAATGGTGAGTCTTTCATCATTATCCAATGAATGGGCTTCATTTCACTCCAGTAAAGTAAGGAGAACTCTTAACTTTAATCTGCCAGCAAGGTGAGGTGAGGTGGACAGTGTAAAATGGTACAATTCCTTTGAGTGCAATTCTGTAAGGGGCATGACATTTTGGAAAAGTTGATATTCTTTGATCCAATAATTCTACTTCTTGAAGGTAGCAATTCTAAATATGGGTGGAGGAATGTATTCATAACAATATTGTAAATCAACCCTACTTCAATACAGGAAAAAAAAGTATGGAGGGGTAACCCTACTAAACCTGACAAAGTGAGTGACTGTGAACTGTGTTTGGGGTGGGGAGGCAGGGAGATGTTTCAGGTGGAGAAGCAGCATTGCAAATGCCTGGAGGAGACTAACCTATTCACTGCCCTGCAGCCACACCCTGAAGTGGCCCCGCCTTGGTCACAGAATTTTTTCTGCATGAGGAGAAATGCCTGGAGTAAGATATACATTCATCAGTTTCATTTAATTAGCAGAGAGTGAAACCATCTGAGCTACCCAATTCATAAAATAAGCACACAAGACTTCCCTGGTGATCCAGTGACTAAGACTCTGTACTACCAATGCAAGCGGCGTGGGTTCGATTCCTGGTCAGGGAACCAGATCTCACATGCTGCAACTAAGACCTGGCCAAACAAATACTTAAAAGAAATATGAACAAACAGTAAATACCTCACAATTCTGTAGTAGAACCACTATTTGATCTGAAACATATTTGCTTTGTAATCCAAGTATTATCTGCCTCAGTAACCTGAAGTTCTTCAGAATTTGGGATTAACTTAATTTTACAGCTTTTAAATTTATTAATAAATGTTTCAAGTTCCATTGCAAAAAAAAGAATGTATTATAATTTAGCATTATTTATAATTTAGAAAAACTAAAAATAATTGAAATGCTAAAAAATGTAGAAAGAGTTGAATAAACTCTTATGTGATCTGGAAAATTTATAGTTAATTGTCTCTGTGTGTGTCTTCATCAAGGCAACAACGGAATCAAGTAAGACAAATATTCCAAGTGGGATTAAATGATTCTGTTAGCGTCCCAGGACTTTATATGGTTTCTGTGTTTTCACTTTTTAATTCAGAGTGATCAGAATACGTTTTGGGGTTTCCAGGAGACATAAGAGATGCAGGTTCAATCCCTGTGTTAGGAAGATCCGTTGGAAGAGGGCATGGAAACCATCCCAGTACTCTTGCCTGGAGAATCTCATGGACAGAGGAGCCTGGTCAGCTACAGTCCATAGGGTCGCAAAGAGTCAGACACGACTAATGCGACTTAGCACACTTGCATGCAGAATACGTTTATTACAAATCTATATAAAATAGTGAGGAAAGAAAGAAAGAGAGGGAAAGAGGAGAGAAAGCTGACCTATAGCAAATCCAAATCCATCACTTTCTCTAATTTTTAAGAAACGTACAGGACATGACCAAGTGAGAGAAAGCATGGCCCCGGGAACTGCCTGCACTTAACACTTTAGAAGCTATTGTTTTCTAACCTCTCTTTGGGGCCTCAGAATGCTCACCTTGTCAAAAGAGGTCCCATTTCTTGTTCAGGATGTTCTATTCATTACAAACCAATTGCTTGCTATGCTAAATGCTTGAAGGATTATATTTTAGTACCACTCAAAGAGGCTTAATCCCCTTGTTTATTTCCTTTCCTTTTTGAATGCCTTTTTTGAATATGTTTGAAATATGAGGTCGGGGACTCTGTGCCTAAGAGATTATGACAATAGCACTTAGTCACTCTTATTCTAGACGCAGAAGCAGCCTTCAGCAGGCTCTTATTAAACCTAAATCCCAGCAGTTTCCTTGGGATTGTTAACATCCTGGGCGCTACTGGGTGAGATGCTCTAAAATGCTCAGTGTATTGGAAACTTTAAGACCTGGAGAATGTGCTTTATTCGTCATGAGGTGAGTGTCCGTGTATGTGACTGTGTGAACATGCTGGGGCTGATTCCAACAATGTAATCAAATGTGCATCTAAGAATGTTTGGACTGCTTACTTCTGTTATAAATAGTTATTCTCACTGACACTATATGTCCATCACAAATATATGAAATTAAGCAGATCTGAAATTTTACTAATAAAACTTAATTTATGTTCAACACAAATTTAAACTTTGACTAACTGTATTATCCAATTGAATTAAAAAATACCTAGATTATGAAATTATGAAGCTAAAACTATAAACTCAAAATAGGCATAATAAATAATATAAACTATATATATGTGTATTTGCAAGTATAATTTAAATAAATTTTATATAGCTATTTTTGGTTTATATTTACATATATATTATATGTATGTAAAGAGAGAGAGAGAAGTAATTTTGGTAAATCCTTTGGAAACAACTGAAAAAAATTCTAATTTTTTTCTCTTTCTCTTTTTTCTCTTTCTTTTTCAATATATAGCCTAATAGTGAACTTACCAAAAAATGCTATAATTCTTCAGTCATAAATCTACCTTACAGTAGATATAAGGATTATTCTCAAATATGATCAAATAAGACCCTGGAAAGGAGTTCAAATCACAAAGTCAGAATGTATATGAAATATTAACTTGAAATATTCACACATGAGAGAATATCCATTTTATGCTAGTTATATACACTGACCTCTGCTTCATGCTGTGATCAACTGAAAATGCAGCTATTGTTTTAAACTGCAGCCTCGAATCTAAATTTTGTTTGGGGGGCAAATATATAGAACACAGCAAAAATTATTATGAAGTGTACTAATCTTCTACATCAAGTCATAACCTATAACATCTTATGTCTGAAGCTGGATCTACTTTTATTTTTTGCCACAATTTTAAAAATATGGAAAACTATATTTAATTAAAAAAATGTACAAATTCTTTCACATTCTTACCCTCTAACAGTGGAGCCTAACGCTTATTCCTTTGAATGTGGACCAGACTCAGTGCCTGGAGTCTGACATGGCAAATGTGATGCCATGTCATTTCCAAGGGAAGATCAAGAGAAAATGGTCTTTAAGTGCCATCTTTAAGTGTCGCTGGGTACGCTCACAGTGTAATCAATCACTCACAACGTCAGATTTCCTCATTGAAAAATGGAAGTATGCCACCTGTTTTACAAAGTTGTTTTGGCACTAAAATGAATGGTGAACAGCAAGTATGGGTACAAAGGAAGTGTTCAATAAATGACAGCTATCGCTAATTCTGCCTAACCCTCTTGTTCTGACAGACAGAGGCGATGCAGTCAAAAGTCCTCTGCGGCTCTGTGAGGGGCCGGCCGACACCACGCCGGTGGGCCTCTGACCGTTCGGTCCTGGAAGCAGACCCTGCAGTCCAGCCCGGCCTTGTCATGGCCACAGCCCTGGCTAACTCCCAGACAAGTCGCACCAGAGACCCCCGGGCCAGAACCATTCACTGGCCCACTCCAGAACTCCATGGAAAGATAATAAGCCCCGGAATTTTGAGAGGATATTTTTAAACATGGTACAAGGCAATGTATGTCAGGCAGGGAAAAATGCAACCCACCTACAGGAGGAAAAGTAAGGTCTTTCTCATTGGCCTGGGGCCAAGTCCTTTTTTCTGACATATATCGTCATTTTTAAAATATAATCAAATGGTTAATTTAATCTGAGGCATGATTTTTTTTAAATTGTGGTAAAACAATACACAACAAGAATTTATCCTCTTAGACTTTGTTAAGCATTGCTGGGTGCACTCACAATGTCTTCAACCATTCAAAACCTCAGGCTTGCCCACTGAGAAATGGGAGCGTGCCTCCTGTTTTGCAGAGTTACTGTTGGCATGAAGTTGAATGGTGAACAGTAAACACGGGTACAGAGTAAGTGCTCAATAAATGACAGTCATTGTTACCTGAGTTCAGAGAGCACACCAGACGGGGACAGTTCAGTTCAGTTCAGTTCAGTCGCTCAGTCATGTCCGACTCTTTGCGACCCCATGAATCACAGCACACCAGGCCTCCCTGTCCATCACCATCTACCAGAGTTCACTCAGACTCACGTCCATTGAGTCTGTGATGCCATCCAGCCATCTCATCCTCGGTCGTCCCCTTCTCCTCCTGCCCCCAATCCCTCCCAGCATCAGGGTCTTTTCCAATGAGTCAACACTTCACGTGAGGTGGCCAAAGCACTGGAGCTTCAGCTTTAGCATCATTCCTTCCAAAGAAATCCCAGGGTTGATCTCTTTCAGAATGGACTGGTTGGATCTCCTTGCAGTCCAAGGGACTCTCAAGAGTCTTCTCCAACACCACAGTTCAAAAGCATCAA